>JAPXFY010000014.1:28291533-28351533 GCA_030674185.1 Monoplex corrugatus | reverse complement strand
TTTAGTGAGTAGTTTTGATTTTACATCAACTTTACCTTCTGATCATTTGTTTCAGTGCCACCTCAGAGTTTTTGGTATGATGATTTTGTATGGGCCTTTAAAACAGTTTTCATATTTTTCCCATCTTTTGTTCCTTTGTGTTCTGTCAGCTACAAATTGCTGAATGGATTCTTCTACCAGTTCCATCCATTATTTGCAACCTTGGAGCCGACTGCCTTTTGCCATTTTGACCATCTCATGGAGTGGATTTTCTGAGTTATCCAGAGTTTTGAAAACCTTACAAATGCTACATTTTGAAGAACAGGCTCCAAGTGTAAATCGCTACTCACATTCTAGTTTCGATGCGTCTCGCCTACTGTTCCATTCATTCTTGACTGTATTAAATTAAAGAAAGGTCAAGCAGGTACCACAGTGTCTCCATGAGTATGTCTTTTGTGCTTCCGAGCATTACTCTTACTCAGTCACTGTTTTAGTCTATATTCTGTTAGTCTATATTCTGTCTAGTTTCAAAATGTTGGTCTGTTATAATGTTGTAATGCATCCTAATTGTCAACTGTGCTAGCAAAGCAAAAACTTAACGCTTTGACTCCCTCTCCTGTCCACCAGCTTCTCGCCTGGCCAGACCTTCCTGGAAAAAGCTGGTGGATAGGGTGAGGTAGCCAAAGGGTTAAGTTTTTGCAGTTGGTGGAGAGAATGTGGGAGTCAAAGGGTTAACTAGTGGAATGTTCTTATTAGCTGTTTTGTTATCAAAAGCGCAGAACAGTACCTGTGCTATGGTACTGGTAGGATTGATTGTAAAGTCTCTCAAACTCAAGAGTCATGACTAGAAAAATTGATTCAGAGAAATACTGAGACTTCCTCAACATAAATCTGCTATTGCTTTGAGACTTCCTCAACATAAATCTGCTATTGCTTTTAATCAGTTATAAATGCTACTTACAGGACCAAAAGCATACAATGCATTTCAAATAATGTGACACCATCTTAAGTTTTGAATCTATTGTCAGTACAAAAATAGTGGATCTACAAACGGAGTGATGGTGGCCTGTAGATATTACCATTATCATCGCATCCATTATATTTACATATGAGATCAGAGAGAAAAATAGTGTATTTCTTAAGAAATGAATGTAAGAAAGGCAAGTAGTTTACCTTGATACGCTTTGATTTTGGGGTAAACATGGTAGTTGTGTAGTACAATTGTGTAGTATGACTGGTTGTATCCTTGAAAGCCAAACTTTCTCCCCACAGCAAACTTGTGATTTATTAGCTCACACTTTCACAGTTGTCCTGAAACAAAACAAAAGAAACAGTTATATGTATGGACACCTTATATGAATTACTATAATCATTATGAGTATATCATTATCACGGTGACTTGATTATGTGTTCACATACACAGTGTATTCAATATGAACAGCTTGTGGGAATCATGTTTTATTAAAGAGTGAGAATGTTTATTGCATGGATTTAATGGAAGACCAAATGGTAAGATTAAATGCACACCAAGTGGTGAAATATAATATTCTGTGCATATCTGCTGTCTATCTGTGTGTGTGTGTGTGTGTGTGTGTGTGTGTGTGTGTGTGTGTGTGTGTGTGTGTGTGTTGTGTGTGTGTGTGTGTGTGTGTGTGTGTGTGTGGTGTGTGTGGGCGTGTGTGTGTGGTGTGTGTGTGTGATGTCTGTGTGTGTGTGTGTGTGTGTGTGCTGTGTGGGTTGTGTGAGCATGTGACGGAGTATTAACCTCAATTTTCTTGATTTTAGGTCAGTTTTCAGTATGTGATATTAGAGAAACCCAACACATCACAACAATCACACACACACACACACACACACACACACACACACACACACACACACATTCACAAAATTATACAAGAACAAATACTGAAACAAACAAAAAAACCTAAATGGGACAACTATTACCAGTACCATCACTACTTCTAGTAGTAATAGTATTGCTGCCACCACTACTATCGCTACTACTACTTCTTGATACTCTATATTACAACTTCTATTTCTTTCATCATAATTACCATCATCACCAACACCATCATCAATTAAACTCATTTCCATAATCATTACTGGTCATACACGTGAAGATCACAATCAGTAAAAACAAAATTATCTAGTGTTATAAGATGTAAGTAGCAGAAGAACCAAGTGTATTTCAAAAAGAAAAAGGTAGCCTAATGGTACAGACTGTGACTGTACATGTATACATGCGCGTGTGTGTGTGTGCACCTGTGTGTGTGTGTGTGTGCACCTGTGTGTGTGTGTGTGTGTGTGTGTGTGTGTGTGTGTGTGTGTGTGTGTGTGTGTGTGTGTGTGTGTGTAATCAGTAATGTGTCTGCGTGTACATATTCAGTTTTATTACTTTTAATCAATTCTAGGACTGAGTCACCCCCACCCCCACCCCTAAGTTCGACGCCAGTACATTGATGATTGATTAATTTGCAAGTTTCATTTGGCAACCCCGTAACGTTACACGTAAGTCAAGGCAAAAAATGCAATTGTGTTGCTCCAAGTCCAAGTTACCCTGTAATACAGCTGCATCATTAACTCGATGATTTAATAACATTCACTCGGTCATAGCATTTAAGACTTCATCAGTTCATGAATGAAATCGAGGCAGAGAAACAAGAACTGCGGCAGACGTCTCCCTCGCACTCTCTGCATCTATGATCTTCAAGATCAAGATCATCTTGATCGTCGGCGAAACATGACGATGTGTCACTGTCAGAGTAATGAATTTGTCACATAAATGATAACATGAAAGTACACAGACATTGATACAACAAATGCAACTCATATCAGTGCTTAATACATACCTATTTCCTATCACAGACTGACACTGGCCTTCAACTTCACGAAATTATAAGCCACACCCGTCTCGATTTGAAAGTCTCTCTACTTTCAAATTTCGCAGACTCAGTTTGAAAACACGAACTTAACTAATAAAGGGAAGTTACTTTCCAGAATCGTCACACTAATTCTTATCATTACCTCCCTTTAAACTGACGCTCTTTACCTTTTTTTTTTTTTTTTTTTTTTCCCCATTCCTCACATATGTAACAGGCAAAATTTGATTATCATGTCATTTAATCGGGAGTTGAAGTTAATCACAATCTATAGCTCATTCTTGTTTGGGTCTTGTGACTATTGTCATTTTTTATTTGGGTTTGTTTTTGCTTGTACGCTCGTGTGTGTGTGTATCTGAGAGATCGAGTGAGTGTTTATGTTAAATCAAATGTGTGCGCGCGCGCCGCGCGCGCGCGCGCGCGTGTGTGTGTGTGTGTGTGTGTGTGTGTGTGTGTGTGTGTGTGTGTGTGGTCGCGCGCGCCAGTGAGCGTGTGCGTGTGGGCGCGGCGTGTGTGTATGTGTGTCATTTTTCTCCTGCCCAAGGAAACAAGGAATTTCTGATGTTGTTGTTGCTGTTGTTGTTGTTGCTGCTGCTGCTGGTGTTGTTGTTGTTGTTGCTGCTGCTGCTGCTGCTGCTGTTGCAGTTGTTGTTGTTGTTGCTACTGCTGCTGCTGTTGTTGTAGTTGTTGCTGCTGCTGTTGATGTTGTTGTTGATGATGATGATGATGATGATGTTGTTGTTGTTCTTCTTCTTCTTCTCCTCATAAAGTTTGCGCAGGCCTGCTTGTTTCTTTACTGTCTTTTGTATACGCCTAACAAAGGCTTCTTACCCAAAAAAATAATAATTTGCGTTTGTTTTGTGAATTAGATCAGCGTTCTCATTCTATGTGCGAGTGGTGGTGGTCTTTGATTTAATGTCTATTCACTAAAGTGATTTTAGACAAAAAAAACCAAAAAAAAAAACACTATGTGCGAGTGTTTCAGTGTGTGTGTGTGTGTGTGTGTGTGCGTGCGTGCGTGCGTGCGTGTGTGTGTGTGTGTGTGTGTGTGTGTGTGTGTGTGTGCTGTGTGTGTGTGAGTGTGTGTGTGTTTATGTATGTTTATGTGTGTGTGTGTGAGCATTTGATTCTGGTGAGCTCTTAGCGCCTAATTTTTTGGCAGCTCCTTCAAGCATAACATTATAGTCAGTAAACTGAGCAATGAAATAACATCCAACACTCAACAGCACCAGAGCCTCCTAAGTGTAGAATATGAGTCAAGCGGCCAGTTTGTCTTGTTATATCTTTTTCTGCATAGATCACTCACTTGAAGAGCGTAAAGTGCTAATTTTCAATCAACACAAAACAGCCTTGGTACCTATGTAAACTGTCTTAAGAAAACTCATTAAATAATTTCACCTTTTGAACCCTGTCAACCACTATCCTGCATTGTCAACCATGCTAGCAAAGCAAAAACTTAATCCTTTGACTCCCTCGCCCCATCCACCAGCTTCCTAATGGATAGGGCGAGGGAGTCAAAGGGTTGAGCTTTTGCGGTTAGTGGATGGGGTGCGGCAGATAAAGGATTAAACCCATCAATATTACAAAGAATGTAACTGTATATAGGCCTACTGATTTGTTCGGTCATGTATGAAAAGATTTCTCTATTTTAAGAACAGGTATCACATAATTATGCTGAATTTTGCTGAAACTGATTTAGTTTAGGTCGTCAATGAGTTTTGGAAAAGTCATATGTCGGATCTTAAGTGAAACTCAGGTTTCAAAATATTACCAAAGAGAGTGTTTCTTAACAGAAATTTAACAGACTGGTGCGATTTTCCTGTCTTGTGATGTGTGGTTTTGTTTTGTTTTGTTGTTGCTGCTGCTGCTGCTGCGCTGCTGCTGCCGCTGTTGTTGTTGTTGTTGTTGTTGCTGAAGCCCAAACAACTTTTTTTTTAATTTCATGGGCTGTATGTAAGATTGCAGGAAGCATGCATGAGAGGACCAAGTGCAAGTGCAAATGCAAGTTTTAAACCTTTACATTCTGTGCTCTGCAGGGTTTGTTTTTTTTTCTTTTTAGGCATTTTGGTGCGCTTAACAAAATTTCTGGGGATATGTTAGTGTAGACTATTTAGCGACTTCAACACATGATCAAGACGAGATACCAGAACGATATTGCGAAAAGACGAAAAATCAGGAAGTGAAGAACTTTTCGACAGGTCCGCTGTGTCACCAATTATTGCTCCACCATGAGTTGAAGTGCACACACACACACACACACACACACACACACACACACACACACACACACACACACACACACACACACACACACACACACGTACGCACGCATATCCACACACACACACACACGCGCGCACTAAAATAGTAGTACGGGGTAACAGCAAGTACTTCAAGCATACGCACACTCATACGGTTTTCAGACATCCTTACACACACACGCACACGCACACACACACACACACACACACACACACACACACACACACACACACGCACGCACGCACGCACCACACACACACACACACACACACACACACGCTCACACACGCACACACACGCACGCACACACACACACACATACACAAACACACGCCCGTGCGTGTGCGAGCACGCACACACACACGCACACACTCGCATGCACAAACGCACAAACACACACACACACACACACACACACACACACACACACACACACACACACACACACACACTCACGTACTCAAGCACACACAGACATAGGCCTACATGCACATTATTATATATATATCTATTGTATGTTATTTAAAACATTTTACATTTCTTTTCTACGTTATTCTGGCAAAACCAACCACCTGCTATACTGTTAAATGTTTTTAAGGTCAATGATCTTTCTTCATTCATATATCGCAGCACTTTTGCCTGCATTGTGCAGGCAGTATGTTGCTGTACATCATCATCATCAGGTGCCCTGCCGCATGACGTTGGCGATATGGATTTCCTTCTGTTGTCTTTGATTTTTTTGTTTCTGTCCATGATAACCTGGGGAAAATTATGATGGTGGTTTCCCCTTGCCTTCCATCGGTTTGTGTACGGTCTCTCCGCTAGCCTTACTCTCTCCCGAGATGTCCACAAGGCAGCGGAGCTATTCACTCATAGCTTGGGGGTCTGGTTCGTGGGCACCAGGGCGTATCCACAAGCTGGTGGGCCTGCATGCCTCACGTCCGGGGGCCAGACCTCCTCGAGTCCTACGAGATTCAGTCTGAGTCCGTGAGGTGCTCAGTTACCGCCTGTCGCCACGAGGAGGTACAGCGTAGGGCTTGCTGATGGAGAGGCTATGTACTGACAGGAAGAGACTTACGCCTTCTGCTCTTCTTTTCGCACAGCAGTGCTAGCCAGCGGTGCAGGCTGAAGCCGACACACTAGACGCATCATATCTGCCAATATGACGAAGACGTTGCTGTACAGTAATAATTAATAATAATTACAATATTTATATAGCGCAAAATCTTGATAAAATCAAATCTAAGCGCTGAAGCAGACACACACGCAAGCACGCACGCACGCACGCACGCACACACACGCACGCACACACACACACACACACACACACACACACGCATGGCTATAAATGGGGAGAAAGAATAAAAGCAATAAAAGCAAGAATAAAAGCAATGGAAAATTATAGAGAGCATAGCATATACAATTATATATTATAACCATGTGATTCCCTCCGAGCGGAGACAGGCTGCAGAGGGGGGTTAGGATTTTATGCGGAGGAGAAAAGGTGAGTTTTGAGAGCGGACTTGAAGGAGACAAAAGTAGGTTGCTGACGGACTGAGAGAGGAAGTTTGTTCCAGGAGAGTGGACCAGAAACAGAGAAGGCTCGTGGACCATAGGTATTGAGCTTAGTGCGTGGAAAGCGAAAAGTGAGAGGATCGGAGGCAGAGCGGAGGGTACGTGAGGGAAGATAGATCTCAAGTAGGCTTGACAGGTAATCGGGGGCTGCGTTATTGAGGCTTTTGTAGCACATGGTGTCTAGTTTGTACTGTATGCGCTTTGATACAGGGAGCCAGTGAAGTTGTGCCAGCAGAGGAGATATGTGGTCAGCTTTTTTCTTTTTGAGTACAAGGCGTACAGCATTGTTTTGAATGCGCTGTAGGATGTGAATGGTGGAGGCAGGAAGACCAGACAGGAGTGAATTGCAATAGTCAATGCGAGACATTATGAAGGAGAGAACGAGTTTTGCAGTTGTTTCGACAGAGAGATACTTCCTGATCAGCCTTATACGATGGAGATGATAGTAGCAGGATCTGGCAGTTTGAGAAACAAAGTTGTTCATGGAGAGGGTAGAGTCAATGCAGACACCAAGGTTTTTAGCTGAATCAGAAATTGGGACTGATGTGTTACATAATGGGAGAGAAAGAGGAGGCAGCTGAGAAAGTTTCTGACGGGTGCCAATGAGGATAGCTTCTGTTTTGTCGTCATTAAGCTGAAGTCTATTGTGTGTCATCCAGTTCTTAATGTCCGAGTAACACTCAGTGGTGCGAGTCAACAGGCGCTGTATATTATCAGGTGAGTCACTGTCTTGAAGTTGGGTGTCATCAGCATAGAAGTGGTGTTTTATAGAATGGGAGTTGATGATGGTGGACAGGGGGGAGGTGTAAAGAGTGAAAAGAACAGGGCCAAGGACAGATCCTTGTGGAACACCACAGGTCAGGTATGCAGGTTGAGAGTAAGTGCCATTGATGAGAACGGTTTGTTTTCTGTTGGATAGGTATGAAGTGAACCAAGACAGAGCAATGTTAGAGATGCCAAAAGTATGATGAAGTCTAGAAAGGAGAATACCATGATCAATGGTATCAAAGGCTGCAGACAGATCAAGGAGTGTGAGGAGAGAGACTTTGCCAGTATCAGTTGCAAGGAGGAGATTGTTGAGAATGTGTAGTAGGGCAGTTTCAGTGCTATGGCACTGGCGGTAGGCTGACTGGAAAGGATTGAGGAGATTGTTGGCAGACAGGTGAGAGTTCAGCTGGTTGAGGACGACTTTTTCAAGGAGTTTTGACAAGAAAGAGAGATTAGAGATAGGCCGGTAATTTTTCAGTTCATTTGGATCTAAATTGTGTTTCTTGAGGAGAGGGTGAACAATAGCAGACTTGAAAGAATCAGGGACAGTTCCAGTTTGAAGAGAAGTGTTGATGATGTCAGTGATGAAAGGGAGGAGAGTAGGGAGACAGTCGGCGTAGAGAGAACCTGGAAGAGGATCTAGTTCGCAGGTTTTGAACGACATGGATCTGATTGTGTTGAGAATTTCTTCTTGTGAGACTGGGGTAAAAGTAGTAAGAGGTGTGCCAGAGAAGGAAGGGTCAGGTGGGCATGGTTGACAGGGTGTCCTGTCAAGCCTGTCACGAAGAGTTTGTATTTTGGTGGTGAAATAGTTGGAGAATACAGATGGGAGTTCTTCATTTGTATGTTTTGTTGGGAGAGGTAAATCTTTTCGTGTGCCAAGGAGATGATTCATGGTTGTAAAGAGTTCTTTTGAAGAAGAGGCATTCAGGATTTTGGTTTGGAAATAGCTTGTTTTTGCTGATGCAATGAGGGTAGATACTTTTGTTTTAGAGGCTTGGAAAAGTTGCCTATGTACAGTGAGTTTGGATTTGCGCCAGCGGCGCTCTGCTCTGCGGCGGGCACGTTTTGCACAGGCGATCTCATGAGTGAGCCAGGGGGTAGGGGGGCGGTCAGGTAAAAGACGGGTTGTGGCTGGAGCATGAGTGTCCAGAAGATGGTGGAGAGTAGTATAGAATTCATCGGCAAGGTTATGTGACTTTTCAGAAAGGAGACGGGAGGCATCAGATGAAAATGTGGAGAGGTCGATAGATTTGAGATTGCGTCGAGTCACTGTGCGCATGGTACGGGAAGGAGGAGAAATGTCGAGAGAACAGAGAATTGCAGAGTGGTCAGATGGAAGGGCTGAAGTTAGACGGGTAGAAAGAACTAAGCAGTTGTCAGTAGTGGAATTTTGGTGATCACGAGAAATGATCCAGTCAAGAATGTGACCTTTTTGATGGGTTGGTTCAGAAATGTGTTGAGTCATATTGTGATTGGACAGAGAGTTGATGATATGTCTTGTGTCATAACGGTGAGTGTTGTCATAGTGGACATTGATGTCACCTAGAATGATGAGATTTCCAGGTAAGAGACAGTAGTAATCAAGAAGTTGATCAAAGTCAGAGAGAAACATGGATGTGGTGAGCTTATTGGCAGAGCTAGGTGGAGGTCGATAGACACAGGAGAAGGTGATGGGGTGAGGGGTGGATTGGAAGGATACTTCAACGTGCTCGAAAGAAGGATGGGAGAAAGGCAGAGACTGCGAGAAAGACAGGCGGGAATGGAGTGAGTCGTTGTAGAGGATGGCGATACCACCACCTCGGGATGAGCGATGGAAAGAAGCAAGCCTGTAACCACTCGGAGTGAGACTCACATGTATAGGTTCATGACCAAGGGGGTTAAGCCATGTTTCGGTGATAAAGCAATGTCAACATGCTCATCTGCGATAAAGTCAGCAATGACATCAGCTTTGCCATCAGTGCATGTTGACTGAGCGTTAAAAAGGCATAGTTTTAGCTTATCACAATGCGGCGGCCGAGGTGGAGACGAAGGCAGCACCGACGGGACAGAAGACGAAGGAGACACCAGCGGGGCAGAAGACGAAGGCAGCAACGACGGGACAGAAGACGAAGGAGGCACCAGCGGGACAGAAGACAAAGGCAGCACCAGCGGGACAGAAGACGAGGGCAGCGCCGGCGGGACAGAAGACGAAAGCGGCACCGGTGGGACAGAAGGTGAAGGCGGCACCGGCGGGACAGAAGACGAAGGCGAAGACGGCAGAGGAGGAGACGAAGTTTGCAGCAGCAAGGTCGAGTGCAGGGGCAGTGGAGGAGACGAAGAAGCAGAAGAGTGGTGTCGGACTGGCACAGCAGGAGGCAGATTGTGCCAAAGTCGGTGGAGACGTCCACCACGACAGGATCGCGCAGTCTGCATAGACCCACTCCTTGTTTGTTGGGTATGCATGCAGGGTGTTTTCACGGCATGCTTCCATAAGCCAACCACTGACATGACTCACTGGATCTTTAACACGCATACTTTGATATGTTCTGCATGTATATAGGTCGATACTGTGCACATGTTGAGCTAGCTGGTAGAACCATGGACTCAAGATCTAATATCCTGAGTTCAATCCCAGCCCGTCATATTAAGAACTGGCCTGTTGGCTGCCCATCTTAATGTTTCCATCATTCTGGTGATGTCAGTTTAATGTTTCATAGGTCCCTCTTCCCCCTTTCCCATGTCAAGACCTTGTCAGGGCATAAGGCTTTTGGCACAGGCTTGGGAAGTCTGTAAGATAATTGTTGGCACATTTTGGGTGGAGCAGATATGGAGTTTTCCGAGTGCAGTGAAGCCCTCTTCAACAAACTCCAGACTCCAAACATGGTGGAAGTTTAGGCACTGGCACTGTCAAGTCTGCACACATCATCATCATCATCATCATCATCATCATCGTCGTCGTCGTCGTCATCATCATCGTCGTCGTCGTCGTCATCATCATCATCATCATCATCATCATCATCACATCATCATCATCATCATCATCATCATCATCATCATCATCATCATCATCATGATGTGCCCTGGCGCATGGCGTTGGCGATCATGGCCCTTCATATGTATCTATCCATATCCCTTGTTGCCGCAAGCACATCTTCCACCCTCTCTGTCCTCAGCTCCTCAGTCTGCACACACGTATGCTAATCTGGGAGATCGGGTATAGAATCGCCATTAGTTACACACAGGTGTCTAGATGGATTGAACTAGATCAGGATTTTCTGACAGGAAGTTTGTCAATTGGTTCTTTGGATAAATTGCTATGGACTCAAAAGATCTCATGCTGTGATTTTAATCCCAATACAGAATAGCTTTCTGTGTTGTGAGTCATACCTTCTAATTATTTGTTTATTTATTTTACATTTATGTTCCTTTCATTGAAGGTAATATACACAAGTAAACATGTCATTTATATGGAACCAAGATTATTCCAATAATAGGTTGATAAAATATCAGGATAAAATAAAGAAAATGTAAAAACATAAGCTAGGCAGGGCCTCAGGACCTGGCCAGCTCATGGGTTTATGTGCAGGCTTAAGGCTTGTGCCATGATCGCCATACACATGGCACCTGTGACGTTTGTGCATATGGAATTCGTTCCGAGCGCAGAGACGTCATGTTGAGAAACTGAAACTGAAACTTTCAATCCCAGTCTGCAACATGAAACTTGGCCTGTTTGCTGCCCCTCTTATCGCTTAAATTCCGGTGGTATCTGGTAGTGTTTCATATGCGGTTTTTTATTTTTTATGTTTTTTCTTTTACAATTTTTTTTACCTATCTCCCATCTCAAGACATCATAATTGCTTCCGAATGAGAAACAAGTCTGGGTTAGATCACATGATATGGTATCAGCTGGTAACTGTTTAATTTAATATTATTGCCAAGATACGCCGAATTTGCAATTTTAGTTTCGAGTGTGTTCCATAACTTTTCATATACACTGAAACATGATTACTTTTATTAGTAAGACATTTTCATCCTCTCACAAGTTATCAAATTTTATGCTTCAATAATGAAAAATCACGATTTTGTAACGCATATACTGCGTTTCGCTGGATTCCACCCCCACTTCCACCCCCCTTTTCTGGTCCAAATTTTTACGTTGCCGGTAAACTGTAACAGTTATTTCCCTTGAGCAACATGAGCTTTATGCCGAATAGTGTGGACACGGACGTATAACGGTATTTATCTCTTTGAGTCTTTCATTCTGTTCTTCGTTTACTGTTGATTAACGCTTTGACTCCCTCACCCTATCCACTAGCATCCTGCATCGTCATCAATGATAGAAAAGCAAAAACTTAACCCTTTAACTCCCTCACCCAATCCACCAGCTTCCTGGAGGAAGCTGGCAGATTGGGCGATGCAGTCAAAGGGTTAGCCTAAGTTTTTGCACCTCGTGGATATGGTGCGGGAGTCAAAGGGTTAAAGAAAAAAACATTGTAAGTTCACTGAAAACTCGAAAGTTTAGTAATCCTGACTTTGAATTTATTTCAGTTTGAAATAGTCAGAGAGAAAAATTGAAAGTTGACTCAAAGTATTGTAAGATTGTTGTTGACCTAACAGCAAATGAGCAAGTTTCACTTTCACTGATATCATTTTATGTTATGATATATATAATATAATATATATATATATATAATGTAGGCCTATATGTAGTATGTATGTATACAAATTACAATACTTATGTATACTGTATTCTCCTGGTAATATGATAAATGAAGTTTTATGAATTTATGCTATAAAATCTGTTGAAGTAGGCTACTGTTTTCAGTTAGATATGATAATGATGACAACAAGTTATGTTAACATAGGCTGTTTCATGAGCTTTCATACATGTTAAACATGAACAGTAATGAATATGTTAATATTTTTTATGTCTGATGTGTGTGTTTAGAATTAGTGAGAGAGAGACTGTGTCGTGTATGAGTTGTGTGTGTGCGTGTGTCTTCCTGCGCGCGCACATGTTCACGCTGTATGTGTGTATGTGTGTGTGTGTGTGTGTGTGTGTGTGTGTGTGTGTGTGTGTGTGTGTGTATGTGTGTGTGTGTGTGTGTGTGTGTGTGTGTGTGTGTGTGTGTGTGTGTGTGTGTGTGTGTGTGACAGAGAGACAGAGAGACAGAGAGAGAGAGAGTGTGTGTGTATGTGTGCATGCACACATGCACAAATATATGCATATGGGTTCTTCATCTAGTATCACTCATAGTGAAATGATGCTAAATCAAAGAATGAATGAACACATATGCACCAAAGACAATCTGAAAGATCACCTGTCACCTGTCAGCTTCATCACTTATGATTTTTGCTGCTGCAGTTGATGTCCTTTCTTTTTCCACCTCATCCAGTCCTTGCTGGTTCTCATTGCTTTACTAGCAAAAGCAGACATCCCAGTTATCTTCACAATGCTGTCCATGTATGATGCTGTTGGTCTTACTGTCCATCTTTGGCCCTCGTTTTTACTTTCAAGTGTTGTTTTCATCAGGTGACACTTTCTGTTGTTAACTGTCTGTCCGAAATATGTTTTCTTTTGTAGATTTCAGATAGTAGTTGTGGAGTTGTATTTAGCTCATCTAGAATATTTTGATTGGTTCACGTTTCTATCTAGCTTATAACCAGAAGGTATCTGTAGAACCACATTTCAGCTGAGTTGATTTTCATTTCATCAGCTTTCTTCCATTTCCATCCTTCACATCTATCTATCTATATATATTTATTTGTACCATTGTACTTTGTAGTCATCTCTTGTGGTTTTCACTAGTGAGTTGGGACATAGTGGTCTACCACTGCCTTCTCCGTGGTGCTTTTTGTCCTCAGGGTCACAGTTCCTGGAACTTCTAAACTTGCATGTTCAGCTAATGAAGCAGTGAGGACAAGAGGTTTTGAGGCACCTCAGCTCACCTGACAGTCCCATCATTGGGTTATGAAGCCATTTTAGTGGAGTAGCAGGACCACCTGCTTTCCACAACTTCCCCTCTGTGACTGTTGCCAGTTGATCTGTGATTGTTTATTGGGCATGCCCTTTTTCATAGCTAACCCTTATATTCTTAGTGAACCCTCATATCTCAGGGCCATCCCACTATCCACCACCTGTGGAGGTGCTGAGTTGGAGACGATCAGCCTAGATTTCCCTAGATCTGAGAGATAGAAAGAGAGAAATGAAAAGAACAGTTTTAATGATGTAGGCACAAAAGGTATTGGTGTTACTGAAAATTTGATATGCAGACAGTAGTGAGGTGACAGTAATGTAGGCCTACTGACAGAGATTATAAGGAACAAAACAATAAAACGAAACAAGAAAAAACACAACAAACAAGACAGTATTTAATGGTTACAAATGTTTTAATGCATAATACTGGATGAAAAGTATCTACAGAAAATGTGACAAGATGAAAATGGCATCAATCTTTTCACACGTATTCATCAATCATCAAACTGACTATGTGCTCCAGCTGACTTATGATTGTATAATATCACCATCAGCTTTGGTTTTGAGAACTGCATGCATGCATAGCCTTGTAAACACCAGTGTACATCAGGAGAAAATCTTTAAATATGTCATTATTTGTTATGTGGATCAGCAGAGCAGGTAAAGATGAGCTAGCTGTGTGTGTATAGGCCTGAATCTTGAACTGAAATTATGAAAATATCCATTTACAAATATATATATAATATATCATTATAATTTATATGCATCAGTCTCTGAATTGACAAAAAAGCAGTTAGTGACATCCCATCCATACCATGGTAAATGAAGGGTGGCATCAGAGTCACTGATGTTATCTCGATGAATAGAAACCTTAACCACTGCGAGCCATCTGAATGATTATTGACTAAATTGATGATAATAATGATGATACTATTGCTACTGTTTCTACTATTACTAATTTTCCATGAAAAATTGCATAGCACAAACAGTATGTCAAAGACTGTTGCATTTTACATATCAACAAAACAAAACAAAAAAGCAAAAACAAAGAGTTGGAGGGAGCAGTTGTCATATCAATACATATAACTTATAAGTTTAGTATGTGTTAATATAGCAATATAAACAGACATACACACACACATATTTAAACAGGTAAAATTGAAAATGTTCAAAGTAGGCATCATTCATAATCATAGTCATTGACCCTATGTTTGGAACATCAAGAATTTTTGGCGTAATGATTTTAAGTGAGAAAGTTAGCACTCAGCTTGGGTTCAGTCTTCAGGTGGATCACAGTTTGTTCTCATTCTGTTTTTATCTGTTTGTTTGTTTGTTTTAAATAGTCTGCTAGTTCAATAGGTCCCGTTCATTTACTTAGTTTGAGTGCCATACTGATAAACCAGGGGTCTTGAGTTTGACCCTCAGGCTGGCCAGTTTTTACAGCAGGCTAATTGGCTGTTTTGACAGAGCTGTGGATACTGTGCAGTTTAGATTTTAGAGACTGAAAATGCATAAGAGATATAGACTGCACTGTTTTCTTCATAAATGACTTGTCAGCAAGGGAAAGAGACCTAAATTGTGTGTACCATTACTCAAGATCTTGACATCTCAACTTCAGTTTCAGACTACAATATGAAAATTGGCCTGTTACTGTGTTAGCTGCCAATCTGGATGCTCCAGTCGTTCTCAGATAAATGCATTTTCTTTGTTCCTTATGACATAAATTTGGCCAGCATTCATTCAGTATATATGCATTCTTTACATTGCTTACACAAAGGCTTTTGGCCAGTGTCTTTCTCTTTCTGTGCTCAGCAACAATGGAACTCAGTTTGTTATTTGTCATAGTCTTTGCCCTCTTTTAACTAATTTAAGAGATCTGTAAAAAAAAAAAAATCTCTTTAGACAGTACTATTATTAATATTAATCTCACCTTTTTTTCTCACCGCTCTTGTTCTTCTTTGACCTACTGCCTGTATTATACTTGCACATTTGATTGGATGAGATCAGATAATGCTGTGTTTCATCAATCTGCTTGCAAGCCTGCATCAGTATGTGGGCGTTCTCCAGCACTAAGTCCTGTGTACGAGCTGTTTGTGTCTGCATTGCAAGCGTACATGCCTACATATATAAGTCTGTGTGTGTGTGTGTGTGTGTCTCTCTCTTCTCTCTCTCTCTCTCTGTGTGTGTGTGTGTGTGTGTGTGTGTGTGTGTGTGTCTAAGATTTTTGTGGCAGTATGCAACTGCAAGAGTGTTCTCGTATCATTTTTGTATGATACTGTTATATGTTCTCATATCATTTTTGTACGACACTGTTATATGTTTGTGTTTTCTTGTTTTATGTCATATCATGCTTATAATGTTATGTCATTGATTTAATGTTGACAATGTTTTTGTGTATAACATTTTCTGTAAAGTGAAAAGTGCTTTGGAATTTGCTTCCTGGGATGCTATGTTTATATATGTATATAAAAACTTCATTCTTCTTCTTCTCCTTCTTCTTCTTCTGCTTCTCCTTTTATTATTATTATTATGGTAGCTTCAATTCTTCAGTTTTACATTTGTAGTCTTCATTGTCATTTTATTTTGTGTTGCAGGATTATGACTGGAATTACTACATGTTGCTGTGAAGAAGATTGATAGGCCTGACCCTCTGTCCTTTCACTGAAGATCCACAATTACACTGGTGTCAACATTTGCCACTGTATGGTTCAGACATTCTTCAACAGAAAGGAAATTTGTAACATAGCTTGTGGAGGGAGAACACTTACATGCAAGCATGATGTCACTCCTTTCACAAATCCAGGATGCTATGGAAGAGCCAGAATCCAATCTTGCCATCCCTCCAGTCACAGACAAGGAGGAATTGCTTTGGCGAATAGTTGAGAGCATCGCTGCCAAAGATTCTAGAACACTCCAGGCCTACATTCTGGAGCAGCATCTTCCTGATCCAGATCAGTTCTGGGATCTCACAGCACAGCTGGCTACTTGTTTGACCATAGAAAACTTGGAAGAGATACCACAATTCTTCACCACAATCCGGCGATGCCTTACTTATTTTTCTCGTCATGGCAAACCAAAAGAAATGGTGTTGGCCTTTCTGGAGCAGTTGGAAGGTTTCCATGATGATGCTCGCTTCATCACGTTGCTGCCATGTTTGCAGAACGTCTTACTACAGCTACCAGTGAAGCGTGGCCGGTCTCTGGAGCTTGCTCTGGACACGCTTGGATGTCACATTGTTGCCATTCCTGCTCCAGAGAATTGGAACCTGGAGGGAGAGGAGATAAAACTGTTGGAAACTGATGAAACTGTTCGCAGATTTCTGAATGTGATTCCTGCCTTCCTGGATTTTATGCAGCCTTTCCTTGATGGAGGGTGTGGTGGGGGTGATGTGAGTGGACGACAGTGGGAACTGACGGTGTTGAAGAAGCAACTGCTTCAGCTGTTGCAACACCCTTTGGCTTTTTTGGATCTACGCTTCAATGCTAAAAACCAGTCCGCAAAGACATACAGTCGAGAGATTGCAGAAAAAGTGGTTCGGTGTCTTACGCTTGTGGACAAGAATTTCTACCGCTTGCTGATACAGAATCCTTCTGAGGGAAGCACAAGCTTCAGTGATGTGAGAAAGGTCAAAGAGAACTCTCCAACTAGTGCTGACGTTGAGGAAGTGGACATGAACGAGGAAAACAGTGAGAATGAGCGCCGGGCGGCAGGGGTAGTGGTGAAAACAGAGGAGAAGATGGAGGTGGACTTGTCCAGACTGTCTGCAGCATGTTTGTTGTATCTGGTGCAGGTGGAGTGGCAAGGACAGCAATGCTGGCCACTGGTGACCAGTTCTCTGCACTTGCTTCATTCCTCCTCCCCCATGTTCATGTTCTTATCACCAACCCTGCTCATACCGCTGTCTACAAAGGTCTCACCCTTTTCTCCTTCAATTTGGACCTTATCCCCCGTTTCACTCTCCACACGGACTTCCTGGATGATGAAAATGTCATGCTCGTCGTCAACGCCTTGATAACGGTCATGAGGTCCTGCCCCATTCGTGAACTGCGTCTGTCAGCACTGTCTGTGTTTAGAACTGTTTTCACTTGCCTGGACTGCTCAGGAAGGTACCAGCTAATGAAGTCTATTCTTGCCTCCTGTGAACATGCCGGTGTGAAGTCCTTTGTGGTAGGCTTGATAAAGAGTGAGATTGACAGAGCCCTTAGGGACAGTGAAAATGAAAAGTCTAGTGTACCCAAAGAACAAATGGTTGGGGACGCAAAGCTAGCAGACAGTGTGGGGGCAAGCGAGAAAGCCCAACTGCCTGTGTACTTCTTCAACGACAAGTTAAAGCAGCTGATGTGCTTGGCTACCAAGCTGTCAGACGGAGCTGCCACAGACTTACTGGATGAGTCGGACCTCATCATGGCCACCCTGAATCTGCTGCGATACCTGGTTTTGAGGGATCCTCATCACTGCAACAGGACAGGCATTTGGACCATGCTGCCTTGGCTGGAAAAAGACTACCTCTCTGTGCTACGAACAGGGCTGGACATGTCAATGGGTCATTATCAGCTTGAGCTGAACAACCAGACCCAAAAACGGGCAAGTGGCCCAGACAGAAAGCAGGACATTGAGTCGGCAGTCAGTGTGGCAGGAATGATGCTGCCTCCCATGAGTCACGAGCAGCGGCTCAACGTCATGCATTCAGCGCTCACCACTTTAGATATGATGAAGTGTGTTCTGGCGAGACTGTCAGAGCTCATTGACCAAACAGGGAAAGATTAGTTTTGCCCTTTTGACTCCCACACCCTGTCCACCAACTGCAGAAACTTAACCGTTTGACTCCCTTACCCTATCCAACAGCTTCCTGCAGGAAACTGGTGGTTAGGGTGAGGGAGTCAAAGGGTTAAGTTTTTGCTTTGCTAGCATGATTGTTAGTGCAGGACGCTGATGGACTGGATGTGGGAGTCAGATGGTTATGTGTGTGGGGAGAATGTCATTCTGCAACTCATTTGGAGAGGATTTTCTCAGCTTTTTATGGGTGGATCTTTTCCGTGTTTGGGTCGAAGTTGTGGACTGTTAGGGAGTCACAAATGCTTTTGGGGCAAAGCTGTGGACTGTTAGTGAGTCGCAAAGACTTTTGGGACAAAGCTGTGGAGTGGTAGGGAGTCACAAAGACTTTTGGACAAAGCTGTGGACTGTTAGAGAGTCACAAAGACTTTTGGGACAAAGCTGTGGACTGTTACTGTTAGTGAGTCACAAAGACTTTTGGGACAAAGCTGTGGACTGTTAGAGAGTCACAAAGACTTTTGGGACAAAGCTGTGGACTGTTAAGGAGTCACAAAGACTTTTGGGACAAAGCTGTGGACTGTTAAGGAGTCACAAAGACTTTTGGGACAAAGCTGTGGACTGTTAAGGAGTCACAAAGACTTTTGGGACAAAGCTGTGGACTGTTAAGGGGTCACAAAGGCTTTTGGGTCAAAGCTGTGGAGTGGTAGGGAGTCACAAAGGCTTTTGGGACAAAGTTGTGGACTGTTAAGGGGTCACAAAGGCTTTTGGGTCAAAGCTGTGGAGTGGTAGGGAGTCACAAAGGCTTTTGGGACAAAGTTGTGGACTGTTAGTGAGTCGCAAAGACTTTTGGGACAAAGTTGTGGACTGTTAGTGAGTCGCAAAGACTTTTGGGACAAAGCTGTGGAGTGGTAGGGAGTCCCAAAGGCGTTTGGGACAAAGTTGTGGACTGTTAGTGAGTCGCAAAGACTTTTGGGACAAAGCTGTGGAGTGGTAGGGAGTCACAAAGACTTTTGGGTCAAAACTATGGACTGTTAGGGAGTGGTAAAAGCATAAGCTTGCAAGATATAACTTACTATAAGTCAAAAGTCAAATGGATTAAATGTGCCTAAAATCACCTTTTGAGGAAGGTTGTGAACAGCACTTTAGGTTGTCTGGGACTTGGCAGTTTTCAATGTTGTGAAAGTCTGACATTCTCCCTGATGCTTGTAATATTTTTTAAAAAAGTGTTATTTAATCCATTGACTCCTGCACTCTGTTCACCAGCAGGAAGCTGATGGATAGGGTCAGGGAGTTAAAGGGTTAAGTTTTTGCAGTTGGTGAGTAGGGTGGGGGAGTCAAAGGGTGTAACAAAACTTCTTAATAGTCATAGGACGTTGGAAAAAATACAAAATGTTGATTTTCTGTGATGATTTTGTAATAAACATGGAGATTGTGACTTGAATGTTAGAATGGCTTGACTATTTTGTTATAGCTATAGAAGGTGGTGATAATTGAAAACTTCAAGCGGATGAGAATGATAAGTGCTGTTGAGCCTATTGTGCTAGCTTTGAAAAGAAAGATCATAGCCTGATGATAATGCTAGTAAGTATTGTAATCTTATTTCTGTTACTGTTGTTAGGATTTTGAGTGTTGTTTTTATGAGTTTAGTGGTATAACTTGAGTAATGTTGATTTTACTGTTTATGTCCTCTTCTGTGAAACTTTAACCCATTGACTCCTGCACCCTATCCACCAGCTGCTAAAAATTAACCCTTTGACTCCCTGCAGGAAGCTGGTGAATAGGGTGATGGTGTCAAAGGCTAAGTTTTCGCTTTGCTTTCATTGATGACGATGCAGGATGCTGTTGGCTAGGGTGTGGGAGTCAAAGGGTTAAGTTTTTGCTTTGCTTTCATTGATGACGATGCAGGATGCTGTTGGCTAGGGTGTGGGCGTCAAAGGGTTAAGTTTTTGCTTTGCTTTCATTGATGACGATGCAGAATGCTGTTGGCTAGGGTGTGGGAGTCAAAGGGTTAAGATTTTGCTTTGCTTTCATTGATGACGATGCAGGATGCTGTTGGCTAGGGTGTGGAAGTCAAAGAGTTAAGATTTTGCTTTGCTTTCATTGATGATGATGCAGGATGCTGTTGGCTAGGGTATGGGAGTCAAAGGGTTAAGATTTTGCTTTGCTTTCATTGATGACGATGCAGGATGCTGTTGGCTAGGGTGTGGGAGTCAAAGGGTTAAGTTTTTGCTTTGCTTTTATTGATGACGATGCAGGATGCTGTTGGCTAGGTTGCAGGAGCATAGGCCTAATGGCCTAAAACAGTTGGCTGTGACCTTTAATTCACTATCAGTGTAAATCAATGCGGTGGCAAAATAATAATAATAATAATAATAATAAAGGCAATTTATATAAGCGCTTTCCAGAGCACAAAGCGCTTCACATAAAATCAGTATATAACTAAATACAAATAGATACACCAACATAAAATTTAAACATACCGCTGCTAACACTATATAACATAAAAACATAAAATTTACGTTCAACAAGACATATTAACATAGTAAATTCAAATATTACTAAAAATAGTGACAATCATACAAAAATATTTTCTCTCTCTTTCTCTTCACACACACACACACACACACACACACACACACACACACACACACACACACACACACACACACACACACACAGACCCAAACACACTCCCTCTCTCAACCACTCAGTTTCTCTACTATCAAATTCTATCACGCTTACACATACTCTTACTCATACTCTCACTCTCTTGCCCCACCCCAACCATACTCTCGCTCTCTACCGTGCTCCCGATATTCCTTGCTCACTCTCTCTCTCTCCCGCACAGCCTCTCTCTCTCTCTCTCTTCCTCTCTCCCTCTCTCTCCCTCTCTCTTGCTCGCATAAACATGCTTCACACACACACACACACACACACACACACACACACACACACACACACACACACACACACACACACACACACACACACACACACACACACAAACAAACACACACACACACATATATGTAGGAACGATGATCAGGCTGAGAGAGAAGAGAAAGAGAAGATCAATGAAAGTATTGAGTGAAAAGATAGGTCTTCAGACTAGACTTGAAAGAAGGAAGACATTGCTCATGGCGAATATGATAGGGAAGGGAGTTCCAGGTCATGGCAGCAGAGTGGAGAAAGCTCTCTGACCATGCAGTTTCCGGTTGAAACGGGGAACACAGAAAGTTCTTGTGTCGGTAGAGGATCGGAGAGTTCTGGATGGTACATACACTTGAAGAAGTTCAGACAGATAAGAGGGAGCGGAGCAATTAAGAATTTTGTAACAGAGACAGCAACATTTGTATTTGATTCTTTGTTCAACTGGAAGCCAATGCAACTTTTTCAGAAGAGGAGAACATGACTGGGATCTAGGGGCTTTACAAACAAGCCTAGCTGCTGAATTCTGAACACGTTGGAGAGAGGTTGAATGACAACTGAAGGGCAGCCGATTAGAATAGAATTACAGTAGTCCAAGCATGAAAGAATATAAGGGGAAATAAGAGTTTTAGTGGCTTCCTCAGTAAGAAAGGGGCGGATAGAAGCAATACTCTCTGTTCCTACGAAAGGCTGGAACTTATGACATGGTATTTCATGAGTCTGATCAAAGACCCAAAACCGGACAAGTCCAAAAAATTGCAATGGAACATAGAGTCCATAGTGTGAGAGAATGATGTGTTGATACAGATGTGTCAAACGTATAGCATTCAGCGTCACAGTTAATTGATAAGTTTTTGAGACTATCAGAGATCATTGCCAAACATGGGAAAGATTAGTTGCCATCATTGACTCCCACACCCTCACAACTGATGAAAGCTTAACCGTTGACTCCCTTCCGCTACAACAGCTTCATGCGGAAATGGTGGCTGGGAGAATCAAAAGAGGTTAGTTTACCAGAGATTGAATAAGCAGGACCGAGGACTGGAGCTGAGTCACATGTAAATCGAGGGGAGGTTTCATTTTGAAGGTGTATCCACTAGCAGGAATCTTTTCCTTGTCGAAGTTAGGATGAACACAAGCTTGGGGCAAGTGTCGTTAGACTCCAAATGATTTTCAAACGGGATGAGAGAAAGATTTATGGACAAGTGTGACGTAAAGCACGAAAGACTTTTTACAAGAGGTAGGACAGAAATTTATTTTTATCAAAATTTGAGAATAGTCTGTACTTTAAGGATACGAAAGGGATTGGCAGTTGTGCTGGTGCAGCTGTGGACGTAAGGAGACAGACTGGGAAAAAGCTGTGTGTTGGAGTCAAATGAGCTTGGAAAGCTGTGGATGGAAGGGTTCTCAAGGCATTTTGGGACAGAAGGGGAGTTGGAGGGAGCAGGTATTTTTGACAACACGTTGTGGTGTAAGGGAAAGACTTTTCGGAAAAGGCTTAACTAAGGAGTCACAACAGAGGGACAAAGCTGTAGATAGTAGATTCACAAGAATGGCAGTGATGTGGGAAAGTGGTGGTCGAGTGGTCCATAAGAGTAAAAGTGTGGGATGGTTCGGAATACAGGAAACTTTGTGTGACTCAGTATCAAGCTTCCTACAAATGATTCAGATAAACAAAGTTAATGACAGGAGTGTGTAACGCTTTATAGTCGGACTTGGCAGTTTGTCAAGGATGAACAGAACCCATTCACGATGGTTGAATTTCTTTAAAAAGCGGAAACAATTTTTTAACTGAATATCATTGTGACCAGAGCTAGGATAGTCAACGGAAAGTAAGTTTTTGCAGTTGGCTGTAGTGATCAGTTTAAAAAATCTTTGCATGATACTGTTGAAACAACTTTAGAAAATGGATTTTGTATATTATGCAATCATGGACGATTCGGACAATTTTCTGTTTTTGCGTTTCATAAAGTTGTTTATTACGTCAGCGAGGAAGATTGGCTGCTGACGCTAGTCGCTTTAACGGCAGTCAACCCGTTAATGCTATAAGTATGTAACTTATTTCTTTTACTTTAGGAGAGTGTTGTTTTTAGATTGTGGTGACTAGTAATGTGGTTACTGTTTATCCTTCTGTCGAAACTTTAACCCTGAGATATCCATAGCTGCTAAAAATATAACCTTTTTCAAATCATTGAGGAAAGGGCTAGCGCTTTCTATTCATTGAGCGAATGGCAGATCATTTTAGTTGGGGTGGTTAATTTTTGTTTTTAACATTTGATGACGATGCAGACATCATAATAGGGGCAGACAAAGGTTAATTTATCTTTCCCATTTTGCAAAATTGTTACAGGATGTATCAAAGGTTAAGAATTTCTAGTCTTAAATTGATGACATCACTTGCTAGTGGGAAAAGGTTAAGTTTTTGCTTGCTTTTTGTGACGATGCAGGACTTGACTAGTTGCAGGAGATGCCGCCAAAACGTTGGCTGTGCTGGAGTCATTCAGTAAAATCTTAAAATCAGCTGCTGCAGCAGAAAAGTGAGTTCACAGAAAAGGGGCGACAGCCAACAGACCAGCATCAGTATACACATGCGACCGCTGCAACAGAGACTGCCTCTCTCACGTTGGTCTCTACAGTCACAGGCGATGCTGCTTGGACCAAGCAGACAGCCCAACTAGACATTAGGTCGGATGTACTTTATCCATGGTCAGCCATGACCGAAGGAGACCTACTACTAGCAAAATCAGAAGATAAAGAAGAAAACAGAAAAGATTACTGAGCCAATTAAACAATTAAAAATTTTTTTTTTTTTTATCATCATTGACAAAATTGAACAAGATTTATAATGGATCGAGCAAAACTCTTTTTTTTTTTTTTTAATATATATGTCATATCTACTATATGTGTTTTAAACAATGTAAAGTCATTTAATTCATACCATTAAACAATTATGTGATTTATTGTATTTTGTACTTCCTTGCTCCCTGATTATTTCCTGTTGGGCCCAAAGTGTGCCATGTCAAACATGTGACTTTCTCTGAAGTGTAAAAACACAGGTTGATAAATTACTTTTTATCCTCGCAGCAATCCATATTTTTGTATGCCCAATGAACAGTTAACAGTTTGATGAATGACCGTAGTCCTGTCCTGCCCTATCTATAAAAGAAAGAATGTGGAACTGTACTTTGGTGTGTGTTTAAAAGAGGAGGAGGGGAGGTGGAAGGGAGTGGATAAGTAAGAATTCAAAGAAAATGGTTGTGTAGTTTTTTGTCTTTGAGGTGGTTGTTTGTGGTTAGATCATTTGACCCCATCACCCGAAAAGAATCAGCTGGAAGTGGTGATAGGGTGAGGGCGTCAAAGGGTTAAGTTTTTGCTTTGTGATCATCGTGGACAGTGCAGGTTGCTGGTAGACAAGGTGTGGGAGTCAAAGGGTTAAGTCTTGGTACTTGATGTTTTAGACATTGCACTCTTACATGATAACTGTTGACTGATACGACTCTGTGTACATAATGTGTGTCTTCGTATGTGTGTTTGTGTGTGTGACTCTGTGTGTGTGTGACTCTGTGTGTTCATGTTCGTATCACATCGGGGTCATGGCTTTATTTTTGCCAACAGCCACACCACATTGAAAACACCGGTTCTCGTCCGATCACCGAAGTTAAACAATGTTGGGCCTGGTTAGTACTTGGATGGGTGACTGCCTGGGAACACCGGGTGCTATTGGCAACCTTTACTCAGGATCTGGCCAGCTCGTGGGTTTACTTTATGTGCAGGCTTAGGGCTTGTGCTGTCATTCTGGATCTTCTCCATCACATGGCACCTGTGATGTATGTGCATATGGAATTCATTCCGAGCGTGGAGACATCATCTTGAGAAATTGAAACTGAAACTGAAACTGAAACTGTGTGTGTGTGACTCTGTGTGTGTGTGTGTGAGTGTGTGTGTGTGTGTGTGTGTGTGTGTGTGTGTGTGTGTGTGTGTGTGTGTGTGTGTGTGTGTGTCACTCTGTGTGTGTGTGTGTGTGTTTGTCACTCTGTGCGTGTGTGTGTCACTCTGTTTTTGTGTGTGTGTGTGCGTGCGCACGCGCGTGTAATATAATTGTTGTTAAGAATCTTTTAATTGTTGTGCAATTAACAATTTTATGACATGATTCAATCCTTGCATTTTAACCAGTTCAGTCATATTTCTTGAGTTTTATTCATAGTGTTTTGATTATTTCAGATATTTCTGAATTGAATCATACCTATAATATGTTACTACAATTTTACGTTAACTTGCTAATTAATGGTTTATGATGATGGAATGCATCTGTGTGCACATGTATGGGAATATATCACAGTTTAAGAATAAGAAGAATGGTTAATGTTTTCAGCTGAATTACATTGTAACGATTGAAGGGTCTGTCTTGGACAGTGTACATGTAATCCTGATGTTTGTGTTAAAGGGGGTGGGTGTATGTTGAACGGTTTGTGAGGCAGTGTTTGTGCCAGTTTGGATGATAATATATGTTACAACTTGATTTTGAGATGTCGATTTATCCTCTCTGTGTATTTGAGCGTGTGTCACTGTGTGTGTGTGTGTGTGTGTGTGTGTGTGTGTGTGTGTGTGTGTGTGTGTGTGTGTGTGTGTGTGTGTGTGTGTGAGTGTTTGTGTGTGTGTGTGTGTGTGTGTGTGTGGTGTGTGTGTGAGTGAGTGTGTGTGTGTGTGTGATATATATGAGTGTGTGTGTGTGTGTGTATATATATAAAAGAGAGGATGAGAGAGAGAGTTTGAAAATACCTTATACATCTTATGTTTTGATCAAATCATAGTTTTCTTCTACTAAGCATTATGGACATCACACACTGGTACTCATCTTTTTGTGTGTATTAATTATCACACACAGTAAATGTTCCTGTCATGAGGACAGAATAAGAGATCATGAATTATAAATTACATGAATATTATGGTTCTCATTAATGGCACTTACTCTCAACCTGCATACCTGACCTGTGGTGTTCCACAAGGATCTGTCCTTGGCCCTGTTCTTTTCACTCTTTACACCTCCCCCCTGTCCACCATCATCAACTCCCACTCTATAAAACACCACTTCTATGCTGATGACACCCAACTTCTAGACTGTGACACACCAGACAATATACAGCGCCTCTTGACTCGCACCACTGAGTGTTACTCGGATATTAAGAACTGGATGACATTCAACAAACTTCAGCTTAATGACGACAAGACAGAAGCTATCCTCATTGGCACCCGTCAGAAACTTTCTCAGCTGCCTCCTCTTTCTCTCCCATTATGTAACACATCAGTCCCAATTTCTGATTCAGCTAAAAACCTTGGTGTCTGCATTGACTCTACCCTCTCCATGAACAACTTTGTTTCTCAAACTGCCAGATCTTGCTACTATCACCTCCATCATATAAGCCTGATCAGGAAGTATCTCTCTGTCGAAACAACTGCAAAACTCGTTCTGTCCTTCATAATGTCTCGCATTGACTATTGCAATTCACTCCTGTCTGGTCTTCCTGCCTCCACCATTCACATCCTACAGCGCATTCAAAACAATGCTGCACGCCTTGTACTCAAAAAGAAAAAAGCTGACCACATATCTCCTCTCCTGGCACAACTTCACTGGCTCCCTGTATCAAAGCGCATACAGTACAAACTAGTCACCATGTGCTACAAAAGCCCTCAATAACGCAGCCCCCGATTCCCTGTCAAGCCTACTTGAGATCTATGTTCCCTCACGTACCCTCCGCTCTGCCTCCGACCCTCTGACTTTTCGCTTTCCACGCACTAAGCTCAATACCTATGGTCCACGAGCCTTCTCTGTTTCTGGTCCACTCTCCTGGAACAAACTTCCTCTCTCAGTCCGTCAGCAACCTACTTTTGTCTCCTTCAAGTCCGCTCTCAAAACTCACCTTTTCTCCTCTGCATAAAATCCTGACCTCACTCAATCCCCTCTGCAGCCTGTCTCCACTCGGAGGGGAATCACATTGTAATATATAATTGTATATAATATGCTCTCTATAATTTTCCATTGCTTTCATTCTTTCTCCCCATTTATAGCCGTGTGCGTGTGTGTGTGTGTGTGTGTGTGTGTGTGTGGTCTTTGATTTAATGTCTATTCACTAAAGTGATTTTAAACAACAACAAACAAACAAAAAAAAACAAAAAAAAAGGGGGGGGGGTGTGATAAGAGGAGTGAAGAGAATATTTGAAAATTGTCAATTTTGAACTTGAGAAAAGATGATCCAGAAAACAACTGTTTTGAAGAGGGGAAGGTAAAACTAACAAATAATGTTACAATAATTAACGATTTAAACAAACAAACTAACAAACAAAATTGATAAATATCTGGAAGAAACGAAGAAAAAAATAAAACTAATAATTGACTAACCATAACAGTGAACAAGTGAAATAACATTTTAAAGGTAATTCGCTATAGGACTTTTTGACAGGCTAACAAAAAATTCATACAGTAATGATGATGAGGCAAATATATCAGAAACTGTACTCATAGATAGTGTTGGAATATGTCGTTTTACCTTAACGCAAGAAAGAATATGACTATGTGTTATCTTCTTTCCACACAGACATACTATGTTCTTGGTGTATTTTGTTTTGAATGCATCAAGTTTCCATCTATACATAAGGGATTGTATAATTCTGCTGGCATGAAGCTGCTTAAGTATTTTGCTAATTTCAAAGTTCATGTGACATTTATCATACTTTTTCTGTTTTAATTGGAACTGCTTCCAGACGTAGTTGTCTACTAAAGTGTAATTCTCGTGCAACGAGAGAGAAAGCTGGATATTGTTTGAATCTGGTGAGTTATTAGCTCCCCGTTTGGCAGCCCTGTCAACTTTATCATTATAACGAAAAGAACTATGAGAAGGTATCCAGCAGAAAGTAATATCAGTGCCTCTTAAAGATAAATTATGAATCAAGTGACTAATTTCCAGAATCATTTCTGATCTTGTTTGTAATTTTGATAATTCAAGAGCCTGAAGTACTGATTTTGAATCAACGCAAAAAAGTGTTTGAAAAATTGTCCTAGGAAGATTTATCATAAAGTTTAAAGCCATTAATATTGCAAAAAGTTCAGCTGTAAAGACAGATTTATCAAGTCCTATGTAGAAAGATTTTTCAATTTTGAGAGCAGGTATTAAAAACGCTGAGCCTGCTTTTCTTTCAATTACTGATCCATCAGTGTAAATTTTCAAATGATCGGAATATAAGTCGTCTATATGACATTTAACCTGACTTGCCAGTAAGTTTACATTGTCTCCTTTTTTTAAGTTAGTGTGATGTACGTCAAATTGTGCTCTTTGGAGTTCCCAACTGGGTACTGGCGAAAAGGAAGGTCTTATAGATACAGGATCTACGTGTAGATCAATTCCTGAACCTTTCATGACATCAGATGTGTATGTTGCAAGAGTGACCTGTGAAGATATTGATTTAGCTCTTTTTGGAAAGTCGGTATCTGATCTCAGTTTAATTTCTGTTTCAGAGATGTTTTCTACAGTGGTGTGTCTTAACAAAAATTTAGTAGAAGCGACTTTCCTTTGCTCATCAAGTGGCAACAGTTTGATTTCAGTATATGTGCGAAGACAGGAAGCATGCATTGGAAGACCCAGTGCAAGTTTGAAACCTTTACAATCTATGCTCTGCAGTTTTTTCATTAAGTGTTTCGGTGCACTGAAGAAGATTTCTTGGGCATAGGTTAATTTAGATCTAACAAGCGATTTACAAAGATGAACAAGTGTTGATGAATCTTGACCCCATGCCTGTTTGCGAACTATTTTTAAGAAATTTAAACTTTTTTGAGCTTTGGTTAATAAGTATTCAATATGCTGATTCCAAGATAATTTTGCCGTAAGAAAAAGTCCTAAGAATTTAATTGACTCATTAAACTGAAGAAGAGTATCTCCCAGTTTGAAAGTGGGAATATTTACTGGGTTAGCTCCATTATTAAATAAAACTATTTTCGATTTTTCCAGGGATAGATGTAACCCATTTTCTACCATGTATCGTGCTATTTTATCAAGTTCTAATTGGTAGCATTTGCGTGAATAATTAATACAGCGCAAAGGAGTTTTCCTTTTCATATTTACCTGCATCCACATGCATAAATCGTCAGCATATTGAGCTAAAACTACATGCTTAGATACTTTACTGGGTAAGTCATGCATTAATATCATGAAAAGAGGGGAGCTATAACGGATCCCTGAGGGATACCCATTTGAAGAATTCGTTTCGTGGAATATACATTTTCAATCCTCGTTTGAAATACTCTGTTTTCTAAGAAACACTTAACATAGTCAAAAATGTGACCTGTCAGCCCAATACTTTTAAATTTAAATAACAATCTGGAGTGCCACACTTGATCGTATGCTTTCGTTATATCAAAAAATGTAGCTAAAACACATTGACGTCTTGCAAATTGTTGTTTTATGTTAGTAGTTAGCTTTGTTAGGATTTCTACTGGTGACCTGCATTTTCGAAATCCTGCCTGATTTACTGGTATTATTTTATTCTTTTCACAATAGTGCATCAGTCTCTTTAAGATTATTTTCTCCATTAGTTTACATACGTGTGATGTTAATGCAATTGGCCTGTAGTTTTTCAGATCGGTATTACATTTACCTGATTTTAGTACAGGAACCACTATTGTTTCTTTCCAGTTGTTGGGCATTTTCCCACTATTCCAGCATTTTTGAAATATGTCATGTAGCAAAATTATAAAATTTTCTGGTAAATTTTTCAGCATCTCATTGGAAATTGCATCTAGTCCAACTGACGTTTTTTTACTTGGAAGGGACTGAATGGCATCTTTTAATTCTTGAAGTGTGAGTGATGCATTCATGTAGTGAGTATTGTCAGAGGCAGGATCCTTATATACGTACATCTTTCTTTTCTTCTCGTTCCCTATAGTCTCTACTAGAGACAGGAAGTCCTTCTACATGACAGGTCTCAGCAAACACGTCTGCAAAAGCTTCTGCTTTTTCCAGTGAGCTAGGAAAAGGGTTATTTTCTAGCTTTACTGGAATTGATGGCAACTTAATCCCGTTTTTCATTAATTTTAGTTTTTCCCAAATCTTTATCATGTCTTTGTGGTCATTTACTTCACATTTACAAAAAGACGTCCAGTGTTGTTCTTTGGCTTGCTCTATGATTCTGTTACACTTAATGTTGGCACTTTTCATCGCTGTATGATTTTCAGGTGACCTGTTTGCTAAATAGATTTTGTATTTTTCTTTCTTTTCGTTCACTGCCTTTTGACAATCCTCATTCCACCAGACATTTCCATGATGTTTTCCTATTTTCGACACTGTAAGTTTTGGAATTGAAATGTTAGCAGCTCTTAACAGTGAGTTACAGAAAACTTCGTACATGTCGTTTATGTTCATTGCTTCAGATAGATCTGTTCTTGTCTTTTCAAGGATTGCCTTAAAACTGATCCAGTCTGCGTTTTTATAATTAAACTTGGGTAAACTATCTTGTGGCATGGCGTCTATTTTAGTAGTATGGTTTAGGGTAAGACGTATGGGGATGTGATCTGATCCCAACAAGTCATCCTCTGTTTGCCACGTGGCGTTTGGGGCTAGGGATGGTGAGATTAAAGTGAGGTCGATAGCTGTGGGTCTGTGGGTTGGTATATCGGGGATCCGGGTAACGTGTCCGTTGTTAAGTAAATATAAATTGGAATCTACAATATTTTCGATCAACCTGTTGCTTGTTATGTTTGTACAATACTTTTCCCAAAATGGGGCATGTGCATTAAAATCACCTCCAATTATCCACTTGTCATCCTGATCTTGAAAGTGTCTTAACCATTCAGTGTTCACAGAGTCTGGGCCTCTTGGTAAGTATACAGAGGCCATATTCACAACTAACGATGAGGAAAATTTTATAATGATTGCACATGATGAAATAAATGCGGTAGATTTAGGTACTGGCGATGTTCGTTCACAATAGTTCAGTCCTTCCCGAATGTATATAGCTGTTTGTATACGGCCACCGTCATTTACAGAGTCACATATTGGTGGATAATAAAAACCGGATATTTTAGGTAATTTGGTTTTGATGGTATTCAGCGACTGTAGAAGCATGACATGGACGTTTTTAGAAGAGAGATAGTTACTCAAATATGAGATGTTTTTAACAATGGAACGAGTGTTCCACTGAAAAATGTTGATATCACTTACTACACACGTCTTCATGAGGAACGGTTGATAAACTTTAGAACAATATGGTAAGTTTAGATAATTAAATATTCATTTAACTTGGAATCAAAAGGTACAAATAGCATAAAAACGAAGTAGGTAAACAAGTAAATAATTAAGTAAAACAATATAGTTGAGAGCTGAACGAAGAGGAACTGAATCTGGGCTGAATCTAAAATGACCAGGGAGAGAAGAAAAATTGAGAGTGGAAGCCGGGTCTTTGTTGATGTCGTTGCCGGTTTGATCTCCTCCTCGGTTTTTCCCAGAAAAGCTGATGGATTTGCCTCCCTAAGTTTCTGGCCAGAACGCTCGCCCCTCTGGTGGTTGGATGGACGTCGTCCTGGCTGACTTGAGTGTGACTGATAGTTTGGAGATTATCATTGTTGACATAGTTGACACTTGCTGCTTTTAGGAGTCGCGCTTTTGTCAGGGCATTAAGAAGCTCTCTTTTTACGTTTAGGTGTTTGTCCCCCACAGGAGCGACCTGTGTTTTTCCTGATCTTTTAGTTTTGGAGGTTGAGCCGCGCATTCCGCATAGGAGGTGAATTTGTCCATCGGTGACATGGTGGAAAAGTCACCGTGGACCGCGGAATCAGTTTGGCTCGCAATGGTGGTCGTAAGTATTGGGCACTTATTGTCATCGCGCAGCTCCTTTAACGTTGTGTTGTTTTCTAATAAGATTTTCCTCTCTGTTTGTAGTATGGTTGTGAGGCTGTTTATTTGTTTTGACAGTTCTTGTATGGTATTTTTCAAATTGTCGATTTCCCTTACCGCCTCATGACATCTGTAGCCACATGATGATATTGATCGTAGCAGTGGGACGTTCGGCTGACTTCTGGATGGTGAAAGGGTCCGACTGGAGGTCTGTACTTCATGATGATCGGAGGCTTCTGGGGTCTCTGCAGGTGGTGGTGTCTATGCCTTGGTGTTGTCTGTCCTACGGGTGGTCTTCTTTGCGTTTTCTTTGTTGAGACAACGTTTCGACCTTGTCATTTTTAGCCTAGTTGATTCCTCTTTGTAAACGTTCAGTTATAATGCCGCCATCTTGGCGTAGGAATCGTACGTGTATGTGTGTGTGTGTGCGTGCGTGTGTGCGTGCGTGCGTGTGTGCGTGTGTGCGCGTGCGTGCATGTGTCTGTTTTAGCGCTTAGATTTGATTTTATCAAGATTTTGCGCTATATAAATAAAATATTGAATTGTATTGTATTGTATTGTATTGTATTGTATTGTATTGTAATTGTATAGAAATGAATACAGCAAAATCTCACTCAGTTACCTGTGCTAGTTACTGAATGTTCAGTTGATCACAACATTTTTCAAGAGTCAAAGGATTGAGTTTCAGTTTCACAAAAGTGACCAGATGGAAAGAAAGAAATGCAGGTAGGCTTATTGAAAAATAAAAATGCAAAGCGCACAGATTAGAAGAAAACTATGATTTGATCAAAATATGGTGTAGGCCTATAATGTATTTGAATCAAACTCTCTCTCTCAGTCTCATCCTGTCTTTTACACAAACACACAACAACACACACAACACACACACACACACACACACACACACAACACACACACCACACACACACAACACACACACCACACCACACACACACAAACAACACACACACACATCACACACACACACACACACACCACACACCACACACACACACACACACACACACACACACACACAACACACACACACAACACACAACACACACCACAACACACACACACACACACACACACCACACACACACACAACACACACACACAACCAACACACTACACACGCACAACACATACACACACACACACTCACAACACACATACACACGCACACACACACACACACACACACACACACCACACATACACACACACACACAACATACACACACACACACTTACAACACACACACACTTACACACACACACACACACACACACACACACACACACACACACACACACACACACACACACACACACACACACTCACAGATGAGCAATAATTTTCACCTTTAAACACTTTGAATTTCTGCATGCTGTCCAGAATTATTGAAATACGTAATGTTATTTTTGTTTTAAACCCAGCCGACTGCGTAGAGCCATATCAGGGCTGTAACCATTTCAAAACATACAATACTTCAAACAGGTAAAAAAGGAAAATATTAAGTACACATATCAATGCTTTCACGCACATGATCTAAGGACGTGCCCCTGGCACTGACCACTCTGTTCAGTATGTCACACAGGGGATTTAAAAACACATTTTCAAATGACTTCATCATCATCATCATCAGGTGCCCTGCCGCATGGCGTTGGCGACCATGGACTTCCAACCATCTCTATCTCTTGTTGCCCCCAGCATCTCCCCCACCCTCCTCATCCTCAGCCACTCTGCAAGTCCGTCCAGCATTTTCTCCCTGGGTCTACCAGGTGCTCTCTTTCCCTCCAGCTTTCCCGTTGTGACCAGGTGCTCCAAATCCCCCTTCCTCATAAAATGGCCTATGAATGTTGCCTGTCTTTTCCTAATCTTCCTTATGAGTGATCTACTTGTGTCTGCCTCCATCAAGACTGTCTCGTTTGTTTTCTTTGCTGTCCATGGTACTCTCAACATTCTTCTGAGAAACCACATCTCGGCTGCCTCGATCCTGCTCTGGCTTTGCTTGCTGACTGTCCACGCCTCGCATCCGTACAACAGTATTGGTTCTATATAACATTCAAGGACTCTCTTCCTGATGTTAATTGATAGGCGTTTGTTGGTAAGAATGCTTGTCATCTTCTTGAATGCTGTTTTGGCTTGGCCGATTCTGCCAGCTATTTCCGATGTGCATCTGCCGTCTGATGAAATGACCGTTCCCAGGTATTTGAACTTATTAACCTGTGTCAAGGTTGTGCCATTTGCTGTTATTTTGCATGAGGGGATTTCATGTTTTTTACTGATCACCATGACTTCAGTCTTCCTGCCGTTTAGTTCCAACTGCTTGCCTTTGCTTTCTGTTTCTAGTATATTCACAAGATTTTGTAGGTCCCTTTCATTTTCTGCAATGAGCACGGTGTCATCTGCGTACCAAATGTTGTTTATCATTTTCCCTCCAACCTCAAATAACTTAGGACACTAAAACATTAAAACAGGTCTACGTGACCTAAAAGTGCTTAAAATTGCTTCCGTATGTTTCATTTCCTGAGAGCCAAAAATGCACTTAATACATGTACCCAATTGTCAATCCTGAGAGGAAGTACATAAGACCATCAAAAATGTACAGGTGAATGGACCAGCAAGGCAGAAAATGACAGGAAGAAATGACAGAAAGCAAAGGAGCAAGGCAGAAACGAAGAGAGTTACAGAAAAGAGGAAATTGCTAGCACAGAATTTCCAGAAGGTGGGGATACAATTCATACTGAAAGAGCACAGGGGATATTCACAGGGGATCGAAATATGTAGGGAAAAGCAATAAACGCAATACAATCCTGAATGGGAAGCGAGATCCGCAGTGACGGAAGCAGATGTAGGAAGTGTGATATATTACCTTTTGTTTGGGAAAAACACACTAAAAAAACAAACGAGTTATGGTTCCTGGCGACCAATCAGCTGGAGTGAGACAGATGTTTAAAACGCGTGACATGCGTGAGTCACTTGATGTGACATATGACATAGCATGATGTTGACGGTGATATATTGTTGTCATGGTTTTGCGTATTATAGAACAGCATTGTGCTCATGACATTCATTTAACTTCTAAATAATTGTAAATAATTCTTTGAGCTCACGTTTTTCTGTTTTGATGTAGTATTACTTTTTAAAGTAAATGAAGGATTGAGTCACGCTGGCCTCTGTGTGTGTGTGGTGTGTGTGTGTGTGTGTGTGTGTGTGTGTGTGTGTGTGTGATGTGTGTGTGTGCGTGTTTTGAGTGTGTGTGTGTCCGTGTGTGTGTATGTGTGTTTGTGAGTGTTTGTGTGTGTGTGTTTTCTGTGTGCACGTGTGTGTGTCCGTGTGTGTGTGGTGTGTATGTGTGTGTGTGCGCGCGAACGTGTGTATGTGTGTGTGTGTGTGTGTGTGTGTGTGTGTGTGTGTGTGTGTGTGTGTGTGTGTGTGTGTGTGTGTGCAAGAAGAAAAAAGGACAGCAAAACTTATTAAACAATTTATACTGATTTTTGAGAAAAATTGATCGAATTCAACAGTTAATGATTTGTGGACCTCACATCCAGATGGAAGGTCACACACCACACACACAACACACACACACACACACACACACACCACACACACACACACACACACACACACACACACACACACACACACACCACACACACACACACATACACACACATACACACAACACTACACACACATACACACACACAACACACACACACATGCACACATACACACATATGTACACACACACACACCTGTACACACAATCATGCACAAATACACACGCACACATACATACACACATGCACACCCAAACACATACACTGACACAGTTTCGCGTGCACATGTACACATTAGCACATACACGCACATACACACACAGACTGTCTCTCTCTCACACACCACACACGCGCACACACACACACTCACACACACGCATAATAGCCTACACACACACACACACACACTCTCTCTCTCTCTTTCTCTCTCACAAACACACACGCACACACACACACATACACGCGCGTGCGCCCGCGCGCACACACCACATGCACACTCACTCACTCTCTGTCTCTCTCTCACACACTCACGCACGCATACACAACCACATACACACACACACACTTACACACACACACACACACACACACACACCATACACACTTACTTATCCTCTCTCTGTGTCTCTGTCTGTGTCTCTGTCTCTCTGTCTCTCTGTCTATCTGTCTGTCTGTCTCTCTCTCTCTGTCTCTCTGTGTCTCTCTCACGTCCTTATTTATGTTTGTATTTGTATTCAGGTTTGATTTTTCAAAATCCCCTGGTGGTAAGTTTGACGGAGGGGTCAACACCAGGGACATATCCTTAGATTATGTGCGCGAATGCATTGATATGTGTATTTGTGCTTGATTTTCTTTTCCAGTTCCCAAAGTGAGGTATTGTGTATGTTTTGATATGGTCATTCATAGCTCTGATATGGTTCTGTGCAGTCGGCTAGACGACGATGACGACGACGACGACGACGACGATCATGATGATATTACTAGGAATAGCAATAATGATGATGATGATAATGATAATGCAACAACAACAACAACAACAGTTACACTAAGCTTGCCTATTTACACAAAGGGGGTTTTGGCACCGGCAGGTCTGCACACGTGTTGGTCAGGGTGATCGTGGTGTGTGTTTGTGTGAGAGAGAGTGTGTGTGTGCGTGTGTATGCGTGCGTGCGTGCGTGTGTGTGCGTGCGTGCGTGCGTGAGAGAGAGAGAGAGAATGTGTGTGTGTGAGAGAGAGAATGTGTGTGTGTGTGTGCATGCGTGCGTGCGTGTGTGTGTGTATGTGTGTGCGTGCGTGCGTGCGTGTGTGTGTGTGGTTGTCTGTGCGTGTGTGTCTGTGTGTGTGTCTGTGTGTGTGTGTATGTGCCAATGTGTCTCAGATCGGATCGAACTCAGGCCCTTCTGACTGGAGGTACGATTATCTGCCTACTTCACTATCGCTGACCTTATTTGTAAATGGGAAATCATTAGAATGGTCCATCTGTTTTGTCCTTGTCGTTTTTAGACTCTGCTGTTTCTTTGTTATTGTTTTGTTTTGTTTTTTAATGTTTTTGTTTTTTTGTTGTTGTTTTTTGTTATCTCAGGTCATGCGAATTCATTTTTTTCCCTTTTATGGGAAACAAGTGTATGAATGAACTTTTGTTTAAAACAATACAATGGCAACTTTGTAATCGTTTTCATTCTGCTGTTATTATCTCCCCCCCCCCTCCCTCATCAGTTCTCCCTACCCTCTCTATCTGTCTGTCTGTCTACCTGCCTGCCTGCCTGCCCGCCTGTCTGTCTGCCTGTCTGTCTGCCTGCCTGCCTGTCTGCCTCCTGTCTGTCTGCCTGTCTGTCTGCCTGCCTGTCTGTCTGCCTGCCTGCCTGTCTGTCTGCCTGCCTGCCTGCCTGCGTGCCTGCCTGCCTGCCTGTCTGTCTGTCTGTCTGTCTACCTGTCCGCCTGCCTGTCTATCTCTGTCTCTGTCTCATCTGTTTTTGTCAAGTTTCATTTAACTTTTATGTTATTTCCCACAACGTGCGTGCGTGTGTCCACTAAGATGTAATTCATCTGCAAGAACGTCTCGTCTGTCAACAAAAAGATGGACCGCTAGATAAGTCAGGATCACAGCTTTTCGAGAAAAATGATAAATGATTAGAGAACGCTAAACTTTGATCAGCACTGTCCATTTAATCTTTAACCTGCCTTGAATGAATAACGCTCAAAAGACGTGTCTTTTTGTAGAAAACTCAGTGTCAAGACAATGAGGAACTCTGAGGTAATTATGTGCCAGAAAAAAAAAACCCCAAAACCCCCCACCAGTCCCACAACCACAAAATCATCGGCAAGTAGGATGGTAGAGAACTAATAAGCATTGTAAGCTTTTATTATTATTATTATTATTATTATTCTATTATTATTATCATCATCATCATCATTATTATTATTATTATTATCATCATCATCATCATTATTATTATTATTATATTTATTATTGTTATTATTATTATTATTATTGTTATTGAGAGCCTCGTTCGTTATTTCTTTTTAACTTCTATTCACATATGTGCTTTTAGACGGAAAGAGGTATTAAAAATGAATGGACAAATAAATAGATCGATCAATCAATCAACCAACAAACCAACAAACCAACCAACCAACCAACCAACCAATCAAGCAATCAAGCAATCAAGCAATCAATCATTTTATGTGTTGATTTGACAATATGTGGTTTATGGTGATAATGAGGACAGCCTCTCTCTTATTGCTTTTTCTTTACCAACACCAGACATGGCCAGGTGGGTCACCCGTGGACAGATAGGCTGCAGACACCACACGCACGCACACACACATACACACACACACACACACACACACACACACACACACACACACACACACACACACACGCACACACACACACGCACACACACACACATACACACGCTTGCATATAATAATTAATAATAATTACAATATTTATATAGCGCAAAATCTTGATAAAATCAAATCTAAGCGCTGAAGCAGACACACACGCACGCACGCACGCACGCACACACACACACACACCACACACACACACACACACACACACACACACACACACACACACACACGCATGGCTATAAATGGGGAGAAAGAATAAAAGCAATAAAAGCAAGAATAAAAGCAATGGAAAATTATAGAGAGCATAGCATATACAATTATATATTATAACCATGTGATTCCCCTCCGAGCGGAGACAGGCTGCAGAGGGGGGAGGGGGGGTTGAGTGAGGTTCGGATTTTATGCAGAGGAGAAAAGGTGGGTTTTGAGAGCGGACTTGAAGGAGACAAGAGTAGGTTGCTGACGGACTGAGAGAGGAAGTTTGTTCCAGGAGAGTGGACCAGAAACAGAGAAGGCTCGTGGACCATAGGTATTGAGCTTAGTGCGTGGAAAGCGAAAAGTCAGAGGATCGGAGGCAGAGCGGAGGGTACGTGAGGGAACATAGATCTCAAGTAGGCTTGACAGGTAATCGGGGGCTGCGTTATTGAGGCTTTTGTAGCACATGGTGTCTAGTTTGTATTGTATGCGCTTTGATACAGGGAGCCAGTGAAGTTGTGCCAGGAGAGGAGATATGTGATCAGCTTTTTTCTTTTTGAGTACAAGGCGTACAGCATTGTTTTGAATGCGCTGTAGGATGTGAATGGTGGAGGCAGGAAGACCAGACAGGAGTGAATTGCAATAGTCAATGCGAGACATTATGAAGGAGAGAACGAGTTTTGCAGTTGTTTCGACAGAGAGATACTTCCTGATCAGCCTTATACGATGGAGATGATAGTAGCAAGATTTGGCAGTTTGAGAAACAAAGTTGTTCATGGAGAGGGTAGAGTCAATGCAGACACCAAGGTTTTTAGCTGAATCAGAAATTGGGACTGATGTGTTACATAATGGGAGAGAAAGAGGAGGCAGCTGAGAAAGTTTCTGACGGGTGCCAATGAGGATAGCTTCTGTCTTGTCGTCATTAAGCTGAAGTTTATTGTGTGTCATCCAGTTCTTAATGTCCGAGTAACACTCAGTGGTGCGAGTCAAGAGGCGCTGTATATTATCAGGTGAGTCACTGTCTTGAAGTTGGGTGTCATCAGCATAGAAGTGGTGTTTTATAGAGTGGGAGTTGATGATGGTGGACAGGGGGGAGGTGTAAAGAGTGAAAAGAACAGGGCCAAGGACAGATCCTTGTGGAACACCACAGGTCAGGTATGCAGGTTGAGAGTAAGTGCCATTGATGAGAACAGTTTGTTTTCTGTTTGATAGGTATGAAGTGAACCAGGACAGAGCAATGTCAGAGATGCCAAAAGTATGATGAAGTCTAGAAAGGAGAATACCATGATCAATGGTGTCAAAGGCTGCAGACAGATCAAGGAGTGTGAGGAGAGAGACTTTGCCAGTATCAGTTGCAAGGAGGAGATTGTTGAGAATGTGTAGTAGGGCAGTTTCAGTGCTATGGCACTGGCGGTAGGCTGACTGGAAAGGATTGAGGAGATTGTTGGCAGACAGGTGAGAGTTCAGCTGGTTGAGGACGACTTTTTCAAGACGTTTCGACAAGAAAGAGAGATTAGAGATAGGCCGATAATTTTTCAGTTCATTTGGATCTAAATTGTGTTTCTTGAGGAGAGGGTGAACAATAGCAGACTTGAAAGAATCTGGGACAGTTCCAGTTTGAAGAGAAGTGTTGATGATGTCAGTGATGAATGGGAGGAGAGTAGGGAGACAGTCGGAGTAGAGAGAACCTGGAAGAGGATCCAGTTCGCAGGTTTTGAACGATATGGATCTGATTGTGTTGAAAATTTCTTTTTGTGAGACTGGGGAAAAGTAGTAAGAGGTGTGCCAGAGAAGGAAGGGTCAGGTGGGCATGGTTGACAGGGTGTCCTGTCAAGCCTGTCACGAAGAGTTTGTATTTTGGTGGTGAAATACTTGGAGAATACAGATGGGAGTTCTTCATTTGTATATAGACACGAATACACACACACACACACACACACACACACACACACACACACACACACACACACACACACACACACACACACACACACACACACACACACACACACACACACACACACACACACACACATACACACGCTTACATATACACACAAATACACACACACACACACACACACACACTCACAAACAAACACGCGCGCAAGCACTCGCATGCACACACACACACACACATACACACGCTTACATATACACACAAATACACATACACACACACTCGTAAACAAACGTGCGCGCGCACTCGCACGCACACACATACACACGCACTCACACACACACGCACACATACACACATACACACACACACACACACAAACACACGCACACATACGCACCACACAAGCACACTTACCACACAAACACACACGAGACACACACACACACACACACACGCACGCACGCACACACACACACACACACGCACGCACACACAAAACGTACACACACACGCACACGCACACACACACATTCAGAAACACACACACGCGCGCGTGCACGCACACACAGACACATACACACACGCTCACAGACACAGACACAACAAACAGACACACACACACACGCACACACACACATACACACGCTCACAGACACAGACACAACAAACAGACACACACACACACACACGCACACACACACATATACACAAACACACATACAAACACACACACAGATATATACACACACACACGCACATACACCACACACACACAAACACGCACACAAACACACACATACACAGATACACACACACGCACATATACCACACACACACACACACACGCACACACACATACAGAAACACACACGCGCGCGCGCGCACGCACACACAGACACACACACACAGACACACACACATACACACACGCTCACAGACACACAGACAATAAACAGACACACACACACACGCACACACACACGCACACACATACAGAAACACACACACACGCGCGCGCGCACGCACACACAGACACACACACACATACACACACGCTCACAGACACACAGACAATAAACACACACACACACACACGCACACACATACATACACACAAACACACACACACAGATGTATAACACACACACACGTACATATACCACACACACATACACACACACACACAAACACACACATACACAGATACACACACACGCACATATACCACACACACACACACACACACACATACACACATGGCTCACACACACACTTTCTGAACTATACCCTAACCCACAAAGGCCAGTGAGAACTCAACACATAGGCTACCTCATCGACACTGACAATTTCTGGCATTGCCATACCAGTATATCCAAGCAGCAAAAAGATCACATCATGGGCATCAGAAGATAGAATTGGTTAAGTTTCAGTTTCAGTTTCTCCAATCCCCCCTGTGCTCCCAGGGCAGGACGTACGAGCCAGGAGCTAAGGGCGGGGCAACCCCTACAGAAAACCTAGAAGGTTGAAGACAGAGGTACCGGGCCAGCGTGCGCCTTCTAACAAACCACGGTACCATGCACTTTTCGCATAATGGCTACTATCTCATCAAGTTTAGCAGCGTACGCCAAGAAGAAGAAGAGTTTCAGTTTCTCAAGATGACGTCTCCGCACTCGGAACGAATTCCATATGCACAGGTGCCAGGTGTATGGTGATCATGGCACAAGCCTTAAGCCTGCACATAAATCCATGAGCTGACCAGGTCCTGAGGTCCTACTTAGCCTGTGTTTTACCTAGTCTACATGTTTTATACTAGTATTGTATCACTCATAAGAAAGATTAGGAAAAGACAGGCAACATTTATAGGCCATTTTATGAGGAAGGGGGATTTGGAGCACCTGGTCACAAAGGGGAAAGCTGGAGGGAAAGAGAGCACCAGGTAGACCCAGGGAGAGAATGCTGGACGGACTTGCAGAGTGGCTGGGGATGAGGAGGGTGGGGGAGATGCTAGGGGCAACGAGAGACAGAGATGGATGGAAGTCCATGGTCGCCAATGCCAACGCCATGCGGCAGGGCACCTGATGATGATTGTATCAGTCAGTCATGGGAACAGTCTAGGTCACACGTAAATGACATGTGTATCTGTCATATTTTATTTTCAAAGAAAAGAACAGATATCTAAAGTAAATAACTAAACAATTAAGAGTCTGAATCACCACACTATTAACCGCTCAGTATAAACTCGTCTCACATCACAAAAATCGCCCCCCCCCCACCTCTCCCTCCCCCCCCCCCCCCCGGTGTATTTTATCAGGAATTTTGTTAAATAAGGCTTAACCGCCCTAGAACTTTTTTTCATTTTCATCTGTCAGAAGTGGAACGAGAAAGGGGAATAAATCCAGTGAACACAATGCTTCATGACCTCTGCAGACAGGGCGACCGGATACAAGTGATTAATACAGGGGACACGGAAAACAGTTTAAATATAATATATATATAATATATATATATATATATATATTCTAATTTTATTTATGACAGGTATGCGGACAGAAGAGGTCGGTGTTATGATCATGATCCGCACGAGTGTTTATCATGTACGCCTGCATTCTGTGGCAGTTTTTCAAGGCTCCAGTCTTTTGATCCTTCAGACACGCTCGCAACCGATGTTTGTCAGGAAGGTTACCTGGGTTCTACAACCTCCCTCTGAAAATAGAGAAGAAGAAAAAAAAGAAGGGAGAGAGAGACAGAGGGGGGGGGGGGAGGGAGGCAAACAGACAGACAGACAGACAGAGAAAGAGAAAGAAAGAAAGAGAGAGAGAGAGAGAGAGAGAGAGGCACAGATAGAGACAGAGAGAGAAAGGGAGACAAACAGAAAGACAGAGAGACAAACAGAGAAAGACAGACAAAGAGAGACAAAACACACACACACACACACACACACACCACACACACACACACACACACACACACACACAACACAGAGAAAGAGAGAGAGAGAGACAAACAGAGACAGAGACGCTCGTTACCAGTGTTATCAGGAAGGTTACCTGGGTTCCAGAACCTCCCTCCAAAATAGAAAAAAGAAGGGAAAGAGAGAGGGGGAAGAGACAGAGCAGACAGACAGACAGACAGGACACAGATAGAGACAGAGAGGGAAGCGAGACAAACAGAAGAGACAAAGAGAAACAGAGTGAAGAAGAGAGAAGAGAGAAAGAGAGATAGAGAAGAGAGAGAAGAGAGAAAAGAGAGAGATAGAGAGAGAGAGAAAGACAGAGAGAGAGAAAGAGAGAGAGAGAGAAAGACAGAGAGAGAGAGAGACAGAGAGAGGGAGAGAAAGAAAGAGAGAGAGAGAGAAAAAGACAGAGAGAGAGAGAGAAAGAGAGAGAGAGAGAGAAGAGAAAGACAGAGAGAGAGAGAGAGAGAGAAAGACAGAGAGAGAGAGAGACCAAACTAAACTAAACCAAACCAAACCAAACCAAACCAAACCAAACCAACCAAACAGAAAAGCAAGCAAGCAAGCAAGCAAGTAAGCAAGCAAGCAAGCAAGCAAAACAAAACAAAACAAACAAACAAACAAGCAACCAACCGACCAACCAACCAAACGGACCAAAAAAACAAACAAAACAAACAAACAAACAAACAAACAAACAAACAAGCAAACAAGCAAGCAAATAAACAAACCAAAACAAACCAAACCAAAACTAAAACTGAAAGTACAACAGGAGCTGGACTCAAAGTGTGGATAACCTTGAGTTGAAGGTCACAGCTGCAATGGGTTTACTGAAATACTTGTGTTTTAAATCATATCTTCTAGAACACACAAACACACACACAGACACACACACAGACACAGACTCACACAGACAGACAGACACGCGCGAGCGCGCGCACATACAACACAGACACACACAGACAGACACAGACACACACACACACAGATACACACACATACACACACACACACAGATACACACATACATACACACACGCACACACACGCACGCACGCACGCACACACACTCATCCATACGGCACAAATATTACTACGTACTCACTCACCCAACCTTAACTACACTTAAGGTATCACATATGTGACACTGAACTATAATGCAAGATGGACTTTTAACGGATATTCACAGCTATGTATATTACAGTTGCCTGATGTTTTGGTGGGATAAAAGGAGATGGTTAGAATGGCCACATCACATTTCTTTCTTTCTCATTCTTACCTGTATTTCAGATTCCCTGTCACACAACCTCTTCTTTTTTTCATGGGGATAACGATTACATGAATGGACTTGTGTTTAAAATCTCACAATAGCGACTCTGTAATAGTTTTCCTTAGGATGTGTCTTATTTGTTTTTGTCCTTTCATTAAAATGTTATTCATTGTCCCACAACGTGAGCGCTTGTGCCTATTCAGATGTCATTTATCTGCAAGAACGTCTCGTCAGCTGGCAGACAGACGGGCTTTTAAACAGGTGAGGATCAAAGGTGTTGGAGAGAAACAATTAGAGCAAGGTACACTTTGAACTGCATCGCCCGTTTATCTTTAACCTGCCTTCTGCGTAATGAATAACACTGAAGCCATGTCGGTTGAAGACTTAGTGTCAAGACAATTAGGAAATGTAAGGTTGGTTATTTATGAGGTGAGTCCCATAACCTGTCCTGCCCCCCTTCCCCCCCCCCCACTCAACTAAAATAAAAACAAAAAAACTGTACAATAACCATAAGGTCATTGGGACGAAGGTGGCAGGGAAAGGAGTGAGAAAGACATACATTGAAACTGCTGACTCCACAGTTGTGAGGTCTCTGCCACCTTCGTCCCAATGACCTTATGGTTTACTGTACAGATTTTTTGTTTTTATTTTAATTGAGTGGGGGGGGGAGGGGGCAGGACAGGTTATGGGACTCACCTCATAAATAACCAACCTTACATTACATCTATATGGATCAGATTACGAAGGAGGCAAACCCAGACCCTGAGGCACTCAATACGCCATTTTTCTACCAACGCTGACATACCAGTGCCAGACATTGTCCCTAACTTAAGTCCTAGAGAGAAAACTGGTCATCTGTGAAATGAAATGCCTGAGGAAATCAGTAAACAAGACAAGGCGGGACAAGATCAGAAATGAGGTGATACGAGACATGGTAGGAGCAACACCAATCCTACAACACATCGAACATATGAGGATCAAGTGGTTCGGACACCTCACACGTATGCCAGTAAACCATCCAGCTCTTCGGGTATACAACACCAGATACTCTGGCTGGAGAGCCAGAGGAAGACCAAGACGATGATGGAGCGACTCCGTGGCAGACATCCTCAGAGCTCATGAGATGTCCATTCTCCAGGCCACCCGCCTTGCTGCTGACAGACGACTGTATCTCCCCACGACGCCCACCGGTACAAGCTGAAGGAAAAAGTAAAAGTAAAGTAAGTAAAGTTGCACTTAAAGAGATTTCTTGAAATCACTTGAACTACTTCAATATCCAGCCCTGACAGTCACGTGTCGTTGCTGTTGTTGTTGTTGTTGTTCTTGAAATCACTTGAAATACTTCAATATTCAGCCCTGGAAGTCACATGTTGTTGTTGTTTTTTTCATCTGAAGTCATTGTTGTATTTCTAATGACTTGATCAGGTTGAGTACGTGACTTAAGAAGAAAAGAAACATGTAGATGGTAAATATCATTTTCAATCAGAACAGCTGTGTTTACACCGATAATATTTCTCTCCTGATTTTTCTGTTGCTCAAAAATATTGAAATTCAGAAATATCTCCTTCTCTCTGTCTGTCTGTCTGTCTCTCTCTCTGTCTGTCTCTCCCTCTTTTCTCTCTCTCTCTCACTCATACACACCTCTTTCTCTCTCTCTAACTCATATACACCTCTTTCTCTCTATCTCTCTCACACATGCACGGCATACACGCACACACAAACACACACACACAAACACACACACACACACACACACACATGCACACACACACACACATACACACACACACACACACATACACACACACACATACACACACACACTCACACACATACCATACGCGCATATACTGACACCCACTCATTCACCCAACTATAACTACACTTAAGCTATCACATATGTGACATTGAATTATAATGCAAGATGCACTTTTAACAAGTATTCACAGCTATGCAAATTGCAATGATTTGATATTTTGATGGGATGAAAGAAGATTAGAATGGCCACACCATATTTTTTCTTTCTCACTCTTACCTGTATTTCAGTTTCCCTGAGTTACACAATGTTTTTTTCATACAGATTACATGAACGGACTTTTGTTTAAAATCACACAATAGCGACTCTGTACTGGTTTACATTTGGATGTGTCTCATTTGTTTTTGTCCTTTCATTAAAATGTTATTCCTTGTCCCACAACGTGAGTGCTTGTGCCTACTCAGATGTCATTTTTCTGCAAGAACGTCTCGTCAGCTGGCAGATGGACGAGCTTTTAAACGGGTGAGGATCAAAGGTGTTGGAGAAAAACAATTAGAGCAAGGTACACTTTGAATTGCATCGCCTGTTTATCTTTAACCTGCCTTCTGCGTAATGAATAACACTGAAGCCATGTGGTTTCAAAACTTAGTGTCAGGACAATTAGGAATGTAAGGTTGGTTATTTATGAGGTGAGTCCCATAACCTGTCCTGCCCCCCCCCCCCCCCCCCACAGTCAACTAAAATAAAACAAAAACGAACAAGTGTACATTAACCGTAAGGTCATGGGACGAAGGTGGCAGAGATCTCACAACTGTGGAGTCAGCAGTTTCAATGTAGGTCTGTTTCACTCCTGTTCCTGACAACTTCGTCTTCTCCAACGCTTAACAGGGTCAGGTGCCTTTTTACAGCTGGACTTGAATAGGTTGAAGAACGTATGTCTCGTTCCTATCAGTCTGATCAGAAAATGGGAACCCAATCTCTGTGCCTAACAAGGGTCCAAACTGATTAAAACAGCTTGAAATACACTTCATCAAATAGGAATGTGGAATTTGACAACTGTTTAAAAGGAAATCAGTCGCACTCATACAGACTTCTTGAAATCACTTGAAATACTACAATATCCAGCCCTGGCAGTCACGTGTTGTTGTATTTGTTATTGTTTCATCTGAAGTCTTTGTCGTATTTCTAGGGATTTGATCAGGTTGAGTACGTAACTTAAGAAAAAAAAAGAAAAATGTAGATGGTAAGTATCACTTTCAATCAGAACAGCTGTGTTTACACCGATAATATTTCTCTCCTCCTGATTTTTCTGGTGCTCAAAAATATTGAAATTCAGAAATATCTGCTTCTCTCTCTGTCTATCTGTCTGGCTGGCTGTCTGTCTGTCTGTCAGTTTGTCTCTCTCTGTCTCTGTCTCTCCCTCTTTCTCTCTCTCTCTCTCTCTCTATTTCACACCTCTTTCTCTCTCTCTCACTCGTACACACCTCTTTCTCTCTCTCTCTCTCTCTCACACACACACACACGCATGGGACACACACACACACACACACACACACACACACACACACACACACACACACACGCACACACACATACACCACACACACACACACACACACATACACACACATACACACACACACACACACACACACACACACACACACACTCACACACATACCATACGCACATATACTGACATCCACTCACTCACCCAACTATAACTACACTTAAGCTATCACATATGTGACATTGAATTATAATGCAAGATGCACTTTGAACAAGTATTCACAGCTAAGTAAATTGCAGTGATTTGATATTTTGATGGGATGAAAGAAGATTAGAATGGCCACACCATATTTTTTCTTTCTCACTCTTACCTGTATTTCAGTTTCCCTGAGTTACACAATGTTTTTTCATACAGATTACATGAACGGACTTTTGTTTAAAATCACACAATAGCGACTCTGTACTGGTTTACATTTGGATGTGTCTCATTTGTTTTTGTCCTTACATTAAAATGTTATTCATTGTCCCACAACGTGAGCGCTTGTGTCTACTCAGATGTCATTTTTCTGCAAGAACGTCTCGTCAGCTGGCAGATGGACGAGCTTTTAAACAGGTGAGGATCAAAGGTGTTGGAGAGAAACAATTAGAGCAAGGTACACTTTGAATTGCATCGCCCGTTTATCTTTAACCTGCCTTCTGTGTAATGAATAACACTGAAGCCATGTCGGTTGAAGACTTAGTGTCAAGACAATTAGGGAATGTAAGGCTGGTTATTTATGAGGTGAGTCCCATAACCTACCCTGCCCCCCCCCCCCCCACCAGTCAACTAAAATAAAAACAAAAACGAACAAGTGTACATTAACCGTAAGGTCATTGGGACGAAGGTGGCAGAGACCTCACAACTGTGGAGTCAGCAGTTTCACTGTAGGTCTGTTTCACTCCTCTCCCTGATGACTTCGTCTTCTCCAACGTCTAACAAGGTCAGGTGCCTATTCACATCTGGAGCTGGATAGGCTGAAAAACGCATGGCTCATCCAGATCAATGTGATTAGAAAATGGGACCCTATCTGCCTGCCATTCAAAGCTTCAAACTGACTGAATACCGGTAGCTTGAAATACACTTCACGAAATAGGAATGTGGAATTTGAAAACCGTTTAAATTAAATCAGTCGCACTCATACAGGCATCTTGAAATCACTTGAAATACTTGAATATCCAGCCGTTATTGTTGTTGTTGTTATTATTATTGTTGTTGTTGTTGTTAATTTGAATTCTTTGTCATATTTCTAAGGATTCGATTATGTTGAGTACATGAATTAAGAAAAGAAAGACGCAGACAGTAAGTATCACTTTCAGTCACAACAGCTGTGTTTACACTGACAATATTTCTCTTCTTGAATTGTTTCTGATACTCAAAAATAATGAAATATTTCCTCAACGTGAGCGCTTGTGTCTACTCAGATGTCATTTATCTGCAAGAACGTCTCGTCAGCTGGCAGATGGGCGAGCTTTTAAACAGGTGAGGATCAAAGGTGTTGGAGAAAAACAATTAAAGCAAGGTACACGTTGAATTGCATCGCCTGTTTATCTTTAACCTGCCTTCTGCATAATGAATAACACTGAAGCTGTGTGATTTGAGGACTTAGTGTCAAGACAATTAGGAAATGTAAGGTTCGTTATTTATGTGGTGAGTCCCATAACCTGCCCCCCCCCCCCACCACTCAACTAAAATAAAAACAAATACGAACAAGTGTACATTAACCATAAGGTCATTGGGACGAAGGTGGCAGAGACCTCACAACTGTGGAGTCAGCAGTTTCACTGTAGGTCTGTTTCACTCCTCTTCCTGACAACTTCGTCTTCTCCAACGCTTAACAGGGTCAGGTGCCTTTTTACAGCTGGACTTGAATAGGTTGAAGAACGTATGTCTCGTTCCTATCAGTCTGATCAGAAAATGGGAACCCGATCTTCCTGCCTAACAAGGGTCCAAACTGATTAAAACAGCTTGAAATACACTTCACCAAATAGGAATGTGGAATTTGAAAACTGTTTAAAATGAAATCAGTCGCACTCATACAGACTTCTTGAAATCACTTGAAATACTACAATATCCAGCCCTGGCAGTCACGTGTTGTTGTATTTGTTATTGTTTCATCTGAAGTCTTTGTCGTATTTCTAGGGATTTGATCAGGTTGAGTAAGTGACTTAAGAAAAAGAAAGAAAAATGTAGATGGTAAGTATCACTTTCAATCAGAACAGCTGTGTTTACACCGATAATATTTCTCTCATCCTGATTTTTCTGGTGCTCAAAAATATTGAAATTCAGAAATATCTGCTTCTCTCTCTGTCTGTCTGGCTGTCTGTCTGTCTGTCTGTCTGTCTGTCTGTTTGTCTGTCTCTCCCTCTTTCTCTCTTTCTCTCTATTTCACACCTCTTTCTCTCTCTCTCTCTCTCACTCTTACACACCTCTTTCTCTCTCTCTCTTTCTCACACACACACACACGCATGGGACACACACACACACACACACACACACACACACACACACACACATACACACACATACACACACACACACTCACACACATACCATACGCACATATACTGACACCCACTCACTCACCCAACTATAACTACACTTAAGCTATCACATATGTGACATTGAATTATAATGCAAGATGCACTTTGAACAAGTATTCACAGCTATGTAAATTGCAGTGATTTGATATTTTGGTGGGATGAAAGAAGATTAGAATGGCCACACCATATTTTTTCTTTCTCACTCTTACCTGTATTTCAGTTTCCCTGAGTTACACAATGTTTTTTTCATACAGATTACATGAACGGACTTTTGTTTAAAATCACACAATAGCGACTCTGTACTGGATGTGTCTCATTTGTTTTTGTCCTTTCATTAAAATGTTATTCATTGTCCCACAACGTAAGCGCTTGTGTCTACTCAGATGTCATTTATCTGCAAGAACGTCTCGTCAGCTGGCAGATGGACGGGATTTTAAACAGGTGAGGATCAAAGGTGTTGGAGAAAAACAATTAGAGCAAGGTACACTTTGAACTGCATCGCCCATTTATCTTTAACCTGCCTTCTGCGTAATGAATAACACTGAAGCCGTGTGGTTTCAAGACTTAGTGTCAGGACAATCAGGAAATGTAAGGTTGGTTATTTATGAGGTGAGTCCCATACACTCAACTAAAATAAAAACAAAAACGAACAAGTGTACATTAACCGTAAGGTCATTGGGACGAAGGTGGTGGAGACCTCACAACTGTGGAGTCAGCAGTTTCAATGTAGGTCTGTTTCACTCCTGTTCCTGACAACTTCGTCTTCTCCAACGCTTAACAGGGTCAGGTGCCTTTTTACAGCTGAACTTGAATAGGTTGAAGAACGTATGTCTCGTCCCTATCAGTCTGATCAGAAAATGGGAACCCAATCTCCCTGCCTAACAAGGCTCCAAACTGATTAAAACAGCTTGAAATACACTTCATCAAATAGGAATGTGGAATTTGAAAACTGTTTAAAAGGAAATCAGTCGCACTCATACAGACTTCTTGAAATCACTTGAAATACTACAATATCCAGCCCTGGCAGTCACGTGTTGTTGTATTTGTTATTGTTTCATCTGAAGTCTTTGTCGTATTTCTAGGGATTTGATCAGGTTGAGTAAGTAACTTAAGAAAAAAAAGAAAAATGTAGATGGTAAGTATCACTTTCAATCAGAACAGCTGTGTTTACACCGATAATATTTCTCTCCTCCTGATTTTTCTGGTGCTCAAAAATATTGAAATTCAGAAATATCTGCTTCTCTCTCTGTCTATCTGTCTGGCTGGCTGTCTGTCTGTCTTTCTGTCTGTCAGTTTGTCTCTCTCTGTCTCTGTCTCTCCCTCTTTCTCTCTCTCTCTCTATTTCACACCTCTTTCTCTCTCTCTCACTCGTACACACCTCTTTCTCTCTCTCTCTGTCTCTCTCTCACACACACACGCATGGGACACACACACACACACACACACCACACACACACACACACACACACACACACACACACATATACACACACACACATACACACACACACACTCACACACATACCATACGCACATATACTGACACCCATTCATTCACCCAACTATAAGTACACTTAAGCTATCACATATGTGATATTGAATTATAATGCAAGATGCACTTTGAACAGGTATTCACAGCTATGTAAATTACAGTGATTTGATATTTTGATGGGATGAAAGAAGATTAGAATGGCCACACCATATTATTTCTTTCTCACTCTTACCTGTATTTCAGTTTCCCTGAGTTACACAATGTTTTTTTCATACAGATTACATGAACGGACTTTTGTTTAAAATCACACAATAGCGACTCTGTACTGGTTTTCATTTGGATGTGTCTCATTTGTTTTTGTCCTTTCATTAAAATGTTATTCCTTGTCCCACAACGTGAGTGCTTGTGTCTACTCAGATGTCATTTTTCTGCAAGAACGTCTCGTCAGCTGGCAGATGGACAAGCTTTTAAACGGGTGAGGATCAAAGGTGTTGGAGAGAAACAATTAAAGCAAGGTACACTTTGAACTGCATCGCCCATTTATCTTTAACCTGCCTTCTGCGTAATGAATAACACTGAAGCCGTGTGATTTGAGGACTTAGTGTGAAGACAATTAGGAAATGTAAGGTTGGTTATTTATGAGGTGAGTCCCATACACTCAACTAAAATACAAACAAAAACGAACGAGTGTACATGAACCATCAGGTCATTGGGACGAAGGTGGCAGAGACCTCACAACTGTGGAGTCAGCAGTTTCAATGTAGATCTGTTTCACTCCTCTTCCTGACAACTTCGTCTTCTCCAACGCTCTACAGGGTAAGGAGCTTTTTATAGCTGGACTTGAATAGGTTGAAGAACGTATGTCTCGTCCTATCAGTCTGATCAGAAAATGGGAACCCAATCTCCCTGCCTAACAAGGGTTCAAACTGATTAAAACAGCTTGAAATACATTTCACCAAATAGGAATGTGGAATTTGACAATTGTTTAAAATGAAATCAGTCGCACTCATACAGACTTCTTGAAATCACTTGATATACTACAATATCCAGCCCTGGCAGTCACGTGTTGTTGTTTTTGTTATTGTTTCATCTGAAGTCTTTGTCGTATTTCTAAGGATTTGATCAGGTTGAGTACGTGACTTAAGAAAAAAAGAAAGATGTAGATTGTAAGTTTCTCTCCTGGGATTGTTTCTGGTGCTGGAAAAAAAATGAAATACAGAAATCTCTCTCTCCTCTCTCTCTCTCTGTGTCTGTCTCTCTCTATCTCTCTCTCTCTGTCTCTCTGTGTGTCTCTCTCACTCTGTCACTCTCCACTCTCTCTCACTCTCTCTCTCTCTATGTCTCACTCACTCATACACGCACACTCGCACACATACATGCACGTAGACATGTACACATGCACACACACATTCACACACATATATATATATATACGTATATATATATGTATATATATATATACATATACATTATATATAAACATATCTATATACATATATATATATATATATATATATATATATATATATATATATATATATATATTATATATATATATATGTACATGTATATATATACATATATATATATATGTATATATGTAAACAAGCTATTTTAGTTTAATTGTTTCTCAGTGTTTGTTATGTTGTTTTTTTTTACACGGTTTGGCATCCCACCCCCTTGATTTCTTTTTCTTATTTTTTTTTCTCGTTCAGTCTTTGTCAAGTTATATTTCACTGGAGGGTTATAGGCTGTATCACTTGTTTTTGTTTGTTATTCTCTTGTTCACACAGACTGATACATGGACAGACAGACAGACAGACAGACAGATGGACAGACAGTCAGACGACAAATAGACACGCACAAGCACATACACACACACACTCACTCACACACACAGAGCCAACACACAAACATACATATATATTTACACACACACACACACACACACACACACACACACACACACACACACACACACACACACACACACACATATATATATATATATATATATATATATATATATGTATATATATACACACACACACATATATATAATATATATATATATATATATGTGTGTGTGTGTGTGTGTTTGTGTGTGTGTGTGTGTGTGTGTGTGTGTGTGTGTATACATATGTGTACGTGTGCGTGTATGTATACATATATATATATATATACATATACATATATATATATATATATATGTGTATATGTTATATATATATATGTATATATGTATGTGTGTGTGTATGTATACACACATATATATATATATGTGTGTGTATATATATATATATATATATATATATATATATATATGTATATATATATACACACACACACACACAACATTATATATATATATGAGAGTGAGAGAGGAGTGAGAGAGTGAGAGAGAGTGAGGAGAGAGAGAGAGAGGAGAGAGAGTGAGAGAGAGAGTGAGAGGAGAGGAGAGGAGAGAGAGAGAGAGAGAGAGAGAGAGAGAGAGAGAGAGAGAGAGAGAGAGAGAGAGAGAGAGAGAGAAGAGAGAGAGAGAGAGAAATGCCCTGCTCTTCACGATTTCAACTACCGTCGGATCTTTTAGCTTGCGCAAACCAGAAGGCACACGATGTCCGACTCGTTGTTGTTTTTTTGGTCCTCTTCAGAAGGGTTAGACGTTCAGTTCCATTTTCTGGTCAAACTGAGGAAGAAAGTCGAGGCCTCGACGTGGAACGAAACCTGGAACCTCGAGTTTAGTTGTTGGTAGGCAAACGTCTGAACCATTCTGCCACTCTTCTTCCTTGATAATGAAGGCTTAAGCGAATGATGATTGTGTGCGTTTGATATAATTTATACGTCAAGATTTAGCGCCTTGTAAGTATTACTATCATTCATAAGGAAGATTAAGAAAAGACAGGCAACATTTATATGCCATTTTATGAGGAAAGGGGAATTGGAGCACCTGGTCGCAACAGCAAAGCTGGAGGGACAGAGAGCACCAGGTAAACCCAGGGAGAGAATATTGGACGGATTTGCAGAGTGGCTGAAGACAGAGAGGGCGGAAGAGGGATAGAAACAGATGGAAGGCCATGATCGCCAACCCCATGTGGCAAGGCACTTGATGATGATGATGTATTGTTGTTATTAATGCAGGACACCGCATGCCGCCCGAAGTAAGGGCGTCATCAAAGTTGACTTTAGACCTCGGAACCGTTTGTCAGTGTTTATATCATTCTGCAAGTCCCCCTCCCCCTTCCCCCTCCCCCAACTCCCTCCCCCTCCCCCCACCCCTCGCATCACCTGTTCCTCACGATCTGACCGCAGCCAGAATAATGGCAGATTGTTCATGCTTCCTTCTGCCTGTCCGTCTGTTCCTTGTGCACGTCCATGTTTTGTGTTCATGTTGTCAGCCTTCTTTGAGGGCTGTGGCTGGTTTGAGGTCCTTTGCTGTCCTTTGTTTTCCTTTGTTTTCCTTTGTTTTCCTTTGTTTTCCCTTTCTGTTCTTTTATTTAAAACAAAATTACGATAGTTGAGAATCTTGCTTTTCAGGAAGTACTTGAAAAGATATTGTCTGTGGCATTGTGACCCAGTGCGAAGCCGGTTTTAAAATGTGTTTGTTGGTTTTGGTTTCTGTCTGTTTGTCTGTCTTCTCTGCCTCTCTGTCTCTGTCTCTGTCTCTATTTCTCTCTCTCTTTCTCTCTCTCTCTCCCTCCTCCCTTTCTCTCTCCCTCTCTCTGTTTCTCTCTCTTTCTCCCCCCCCTCTCTCTCTCTCTGTCTCTCTGTCTGCCAATCTGTCTCTCTCTCTCCCTCTCTTTCTCTCTCTCTCTCTTTCTGTCTCTGTCTCTTTCTCTGTCTCTCTTTCTCTCTCTCTCACTCTCTTTCTCTCCTCTCTCTCTCCCTCCCTCCCTCCCCCCTCCCTCTCGCGTGTATATGCTCATGGTAGCTTCTCTTCTGAAGGATGGGCATTGTTTGGTGTACTACAAGGTTCAGTTCTTAGTCCTATCAAATTTTGTATCTATATCAAAGACTTCCCCTCACAAATAACACCAAACCCTTTTGAACGTCATATGCTTGCTGACGCCACTACTATACTCTAAACACATCTGGGAAACAGATTTCTGAAATCCAAGAAACATTACAACTATGCATAAACCAAGTATCAGAATGGTCTCATGCAAACAACATGCAGATTAACCCTACAAAAACGAAATCAATGGTAATAACAGCTCGCCAAAAAAACACCAACTTTCAAAACTACATTTTCAGTTAACAGTCTATGGTGTGAATATAGGACAAGTTTCTGAGCACAGTGTACTTAAAGTACTTTTATATAGACGAAAAACTGAACTGGGAAGTCCATATTGATCATTTCAGTAAAAGTCTGTCTAAGAATCTATTTCTTCGTAATAAGCTTTCACGTTTTATCAACCCTGAGGCAAAACAACAGCAACAACAACAACAACAACGACAACAACAACGACGACAACAACAACAACAACAATGACAACATCATCATCATCATCGTCGTCGCCGTCCTCGTCGTCATCATCATCATCATCATCATCAACAACAACAACAACAACAACAACAACAACAACAACAACAACAACAACAACAACAACAACAAACAACAACAACAACAACATCAACAACAACAGCAACGACGACAACAATGACAACAACAACAACAACAACAACAATGAAAACAACGAAAACATCAACAACAACAACAACAGCAACAACGACAACAATGATAACAACAACAACAACGACAACAATGACAACAACATTAACAATGACAACTCTGCAAGTCCGTCTAGTATCTTCTCCCTGGGTCTACCCGGTGCTCTCTTTCCCTCCAGCTTTACCATTGTGACCAGGTGCTCCAAATCCCCTTTCCTCATAAAATGGCCTATGAATGTTGCCTGTCTTTTCCTAATCTTCCTTATGAGTGATCTACTTGTGTCTGCCTCCATCAAGACTGTCTCGTTTGTTTTCTTTGCTGTCCATGGAACTCTCAACATTCTTCTTAGAAACCACATGTTTGTGATCTTACGCTTGACAAAGGCCAGTTGGCCGAAAATTTGCGCCTGTCTTGTCTGGTTGCATTAAATACGCGTTCTGATTTAAACAATAGTTTATATCACCAAGCAGGAACGTACCAGAACAATGTAAACAATAGTTTATATCACCCGTCCTATTTCTGTCCACATCCCACTGTCCCTCCCCTGCCAGCCTGACGTGTGTGGATTTGCCAAAAGTAATAAAAGTGTTTTTTATGAACATACGTTTTTAAGGCGTCACACCGGCGGGCCTGTTTCCTTGATAACAGCTGTGACAGCTATATAGCAGCGGAAAAGATTTTAGAAATAACGCAAAGTGCGGTAAAAATTTGAAATTGAAATGAAATAAATATGAAATCACATAATTTCAACTCGTGAGCACGCGTGTGAATGCACGCGAGTGATAAGAGCGTGCAACGAGTGCACAAACACACTCACACACGTTGTAGTATGCTACTTCATATGTTATGTTTACGCTCCCTCTGACATTTGCCTTGTCCTCGCTTCCTACTTGTTTTTCACATGGTTTTAGCCCGAATATGTTTTTGGTGCTCGAGTGGGCTATAAGTAATATGAATTTAAACTTAAATTTTATTTATTTTTTTAACCGTGACTAACTACACATAAACATCTGCATTTGCCATTCCTGTTTCTATTCCCCTTCCCTACATCGCTTTTTTTACGTACTTATTTTTTCATTTATTCAATTGTTTATTGACTTATTTATTTGTTTATCATTATTATCACTGTTATTAGCATTATTTTTGTTTTATTTATTTATTTACTATTTTTTGTTTATTTGTCTAAAATCACTTAAGTGAATAGACATTAAACCAATGACCACCACCACACGTATGCAAGCTTGCATAGCATGCATAGCCATGCACATGTATTTGCGCGCGCGTGCCCACACACAGACACACACACACACATGCACACACGCACACACAGATACACACACGCATACGCACACACACACACACACACACACACACACACACACACACATACACACACACACACACACACTCACACACAAACATACAAACACACACACCAGTGATTCTTCACGGACTTAAAGGAGAACAAGAAGAGGACCGCTCCATTAACCACCCTACACACGTATTTACACACACACACACACACGCACATACATATAACACAGACACATGGACAGACCGACTGAAAGACAGATACACGGACAGACAGATACAGATAAACAGTCTTCTTTTCTTAAAAATTACCAAGAGGGAGAAAGAAAGAAAGAAAGTGAGAGAGAGAGAGAGAAAGAGAGAGAGAGAGACAGACAGACAGAGACAGAGACAAGACAGAGAGACAGAGAGAGAAAGAGAGACAGAGAGAGAGACAGAAAAAGAGAGAAAGACAGAAAGAGACAGACAGAGAGAGACAGAGACAGACAGACAGGTGGAGAAAGAGAGAGACAGAAAGAGAGAGAGAGAGAGAGACAGAGAGAGAGAGACAGAGAGAGAGAGACAGAGAGAAGAAAGAAAGGAGAGAGACAAAGAGACAGGCAGACAGACAGAAAGAGAGAGAGAGAGAGAGAGAGAGAGAGACAGACAGACAGAGACAGAGACAGATAGAGACAGAGAGAGAGAAAGACAGAGAGAGAGAGTGAGAGAACTCAGAACTCAGAACTCAGAAAATGTTTATTGTACATCGGCCTTAGGCCACAATACATGCATGGGAAAGTGGAGGGGAGGAGATCAGGTTTTCTTATACATTCATACAAGTTATACTATCAAACTGCAGTGAACTCTGTCACATTGTCCCCTTCTATCGTTTACCGTCACATAAGCTGGGATACATTCATCTTTGCATTTACAGTGGTCCTTTCATTTGTATTCTAGTCCATATTCCTTAACTGGCCAGCTAAGAATATTTGTCATTAACCGCATCTATATCATTCGTCCAATTGTCAATTTTACAATAACTGGCTATCAGACAAACAAACCATTCAATTAGTGCACAGATCTGACATTTCTTGTACCCTTCGGAGATCATACAGTTGATCAATATATTCAACCACAGGTACTTGACATAAACACTCAATCCATCAATCGATCAACCAAACAACCAATCAATCAAACAGTCAACCAATCAATTAACCAATCAATCAACTGATTTACCAGTTGATCAATCAAATAATCCGCCATTCAGCCCGTGATTCAACTGACAAATCAGCTTTCAATTGACTGGGTCAGATGCATCATCCAACTGTGCAATCGATATCACTCAGTAACAATCACTTAACGTAATCACTCCCTCTCTCAATCAATCAATCGATCAATCATTTAACCAGTTAATCAGTCATCCAGTGACTTAATCGACCAGATAACCTAGAATTTAACTGAGTTCAATATATCAATTTGCAATCGTTACTTCAAATAACGCGAATCAATCATCCATACATTCCATAATTCAATCACTGATCGATCAATAGCTAAAACCATCAATCTATAAGTCGATCAGTCGGTGAGCCACCCATCGCCATCAATTAACAAATCATATAATCATTCCGTTGTCAGCTAATCATGCGTTCAGTTCATCAATTTATTCACCAGTGAATCTAAACCAATCAATGGAATTAATGTACAATGAAGTGAAACAAGAAATATATGACATAAGAGCAATTCGACCCCAAAACAGTCGGTTAATTGGCAAAAACAGACATTCATAATGCCAATCCATTAATCAGACTAATCGCAGATCAGTCACTCATTTGCCAAAACAATTGACATTGAGACAATACCAAATGATCATTCAACGCATATTTAGCACTTCGTGCATCTTTTAGTTCAGAGATAACTCAATCTTCGGCGATCTGCAATGGTTCAG
>JAPXFY010000014.1:28111533-28281533 GCA_030674185.1 Monoplex corrugatus | reverse complement strand
ATGGGTGTTCATGTGAGATACAAGACCAATTTTGGAGACACATATTCTTCTGCAGGCGCTGTATGAAAAGAGTCCTGCAGCTTGGGTTTTGCTTCTATCGGTCCCTCTTCCGGCAAATAGCATCTGTTTTGTGTTGTTCAGATGTGATTGTGCCCTGCTTGCACTGCTGTACCTGCCTTACTCTTTTGCGGGCAGTGTTTTTCCACGTGGTGGTGTTGATGTCAGAACTCATACAGCTGGCCTTCAGAGTATCCTTGTATCACTTCAGTGGTGCTCCATCGTCAATATTCTTGTTTCACTTCAGTGGTGCTCCATCGTCAATATTCTTGTATCACTTCAGTGGTGCTCCATCGTCAATATTCTTGTTTCATTCGTGGTGCTTCATCGTCAATATTCTTGTATCACTTCAGTGGTGCTCCATTGTCAATATTCTTGTATCATTCAGTGGTGCTCATTGTCAATATTCTTGTATCACTTCAGTGGTGCTCCATCGTCAATATTCTTGTATCACTTCAGTGGTACTCCATCGTAATATTCTTGTTTCACATCTACGTACAGGGCATCTTGGGGATGTTGCTGTTATCTATATGGACATGACCTGTCCAGGGAAAGCTGGCATTTGATAAGTAGAAACTCTATACTTGGCATGTCACAATTCTTCAGAAATTTAATGGTTGGACTGTCGATCTGGCGCAGACATTTTTTGGTGGAACCGTTCCATCTGTTGAATTTCGGTTAGTAGGGCTCTGAAAACTACAGCTCTTTACACAGTAATCCTTGTGATGAGTCTGATGATGCCATGGGTTCCCCACAACCTCTGGTCAGCCTTCCAAAGGCAGAGCTTTCCCTAGAGATCGCACAGTGCCATCTCAGCACTGAGAGACCCCACTGCCGTTCACTTTACTGCCCAGGTTTTACAGTTTGGTTACAGTCTTAACTTCCTGATTGTTGGTGACAGTGAGGATGAGAAATTTGAGATAGTGCTTGCAGAAAAATAGCCTGTGTTTTGCTGAGACAAATCATCAGGCCGAAGCCTTCGCAACAATGCCTTGTACGTCCTCGTCAGAGTGCAGTTCATCTGCAAAAGAGAAATTTCCGCTGGACGACTTTGAACACTTTGGATTTGGCTTGCAGTCTCCGCAGATTGAACAGTTTTCAATCTGAGCGGAACTAAATGTACAATACAAACCCTATCGAAGTCTCTGAGTGCATCAATCAGCATTGTTGTGAGGACGATGGAGAAGAGTGTGGACACTAGAACGCATCTCTGTTTCACTCCGTTCTGTACTGGGAACAGTTCAATTACCTCATCATTCTTGGGCATCCTGGCCAGCATGCCATTGTGAAAATGAAGCAATTAACAAGATCGAGCTTCTGAAGATAACCAAACCTTCGTAGTATCTTGTACAGGCCCTTCCGGTTAACAATGTCAAATGCTATGGTCTGATCTACAAACACCATGTGGAGCTTCTGGGTTTGTTCTCAACATTTCTCTTGCAGTTGGCTTATGGCAGACACAATGTCACTAGTAACTCTTCCACCACAGAGGTTACACTGAGAGTCAGGAAAAAAGAATTTGGCTAAGGAAAGAAAAACTAGGATTGAAGAACTGGGCTACGGATTGAAGACCTGGAAATAGGAAAGAAGAACTGGGTTAAGGAAAGAAAAACTAGGATGGAAGAACTGGGCTACGGATTGAAGACCTGGAAATAGGAAAGAAGAACTAGGTTAAGGAAAGAAGTGGGTTAAGGAAAGAAGAACTGTGCTAAAGAATGAAGACCTGGGCTAAGGAAAAAAGATCTGGGCTAAGGAATGAAGACCTGGGCTAAGGAAAAAAGATCTGGGCTAAGGAAAAAAGACCTGGGCTAAGGAAAAAAGATCTGGGCTAAGGAAAAAAGACCTGGGCTAAGGAAAAAAGATCTGGGCTAAGGAAAAAAGACCTGGGCTAAGGAAAAAAGACCTGGGCTAAGGAAAAAAGACCTGGGCTAAGGAAATAAGATCTGGGCTAAGGAAAAAAGATCTGGGCTAAGGAAAAAAGATCTGGGCTAAGGAAAAAAGATCTGGGCTAAGGAAAAAAGATCTGGGCTAAGGAAAAAAGATCTGGGCTAAGGAAAAAAGACCTGGGCTAAGGAAAAAAGACCTGGGCTAAGGAAAAAAGACCTGGGCTAAGGAAATAAGATCTGGGCTAAGGAAAAAAGATCTGGGCTAAGGAAAAAAGATCTGGGCTAAGGAATGAAGACCTGGGCTAAGGAAATAAGATCTGGGCTAAGGAATGAAGACCTGGGCTAAGGAAATAAGATCTGGGCTAAGGAATGAAGACCTGGGCTAAGGAATGAAGACCTGGGCTAAGGAAATAAGAACTGGGCGAAGGAAATAAGAACCGGGCAAAGGAAATAAGAACCAGGCAAAGGAAATAAGAACCGGGCAAAGGAAATAAGAACTGACTAAGGAAAAAGAGCTGGGCTAAGGAAATAAGAACTGAGCTAAAGAATGAAGATCTGGGCTAAGGAAATAAGAACTGGGCTAAGGAAATAAGAACTGGTCTAAGGAAATAAGAACTGGTCTAAGGAAAAAGAGCTGGGCTAAGGAAAGAAGAACTGGGCTAAGGAAAAAGAGCTGGGCTAAGGAAAAAGAGCTGGGCTAAGGAAAAAGAGCTGGGCTAAGGAAAAAGAGCTGGGCTAAGGAAAAAGAGCTGGGCTAAGGAAAAAGAACTGGGCTAAGGAAAAAGAGCTGGGCTAAGGAAAGAAGAACTGGGCTAAGGAAAGAAGAACTGGGCTAAGGAAAGAAGAACTGGTCTAAGGAAATAAGAGCTGGGCTAAGGAAAAAGAGCTGGGCTAAGGAATGAAGAACTGGGCTAAGGAATGAAGAACTGGGCTAAGGAAAAAGAGCTGGGCTAAGGAAAAAGAGCTGGGCTAAGGAAAAAGAACTGGGCTAAGGAAAAAGAGCTGGGCTAAGGAATGAAGAACTGGGCTAAGGAAAAAGAGCTGGGCTAAGGAAAAAGAGCTGGGCTAAGGAAAAAGAACTGGGCTAAGGAAAAAGAGCTGGGCTAAGGAATGAAGAACTGGGCTAAGGAAAAAGAGCTGGGCTAAGGAAAAAGAGCTGGGCTAAGGAAAAAGAACTGGGCTAAGGAAAAAGAGCTGGGCTAAGGAATGAAGAACTGGGCTAAGGAAAAAGAGCTGGGCTAAGGAAAAAGAGCTGGGCTAAGGAAAAAGAACTGGGCTAAGGAAAAAGAGCTGGGCTAAGGAAAAAGAGCTGATTATCTCTGTGTTTATCAGAAAGTAAGTCTGGGCAGTGTTTATAGATTATCTGTATTTATCTGTTTATCTCTGTGTTTATCAGAGTTTATAGATCATCTGTATTTATCTGTTTATCTCTGTGTTTATCAGAGTTTATAGATCATCTGTATTTATCTGTTTATCTCTGTGTTTATCAGAAAGTAGGTCAGGGCAACGTTTATTTACTATTTTTATTTATTATTTATATTTATCTGTTTATCTCTGTGTTTATCAGAGTTTATGTATTATCTGTTTTTATCTGTTTATCTGTGTGTTTAACAAAGTTTATAGATTGTCTGTATTTATCTGTTTATCTCTGTGTTTATCAGAGATTATAGATTATTTGTATTTATCTGTTTATTTCTCTGTTCATCAGAGTTTATAGATTATCTATATTTACCTGTTTATTTCTGTTTTTATCAGAAAGTAAGTCTGGGTAGCGTTTATATATCATTTATATTTACCTATTGATATTTATTATCTATTTTTACCTGTTTCTCTTTTTCAGAAAGTAGGTCTGGGCAGCGTTTATATATTATTTATATTTTACCTATTCATATTTATTATCTATGTTTACCTGTTTATCTCTGTGTTTAATCAGAAAGTAAGTCTGGGTAACGTTTATACATTATTAATGTTTACCTATTTGTATTTTATTATCTACATTTACCTGTTTATCTCTGTGTTTTTTCAGAACGTAGGTCGGGGCAGCGTTTATTTATCATTTATATTTACCTATTTATACTTATCATTTATATTTACCTGTTTATTTCTGCGTGTTTATCAGAAAGTAGGTCTGGGCAACACCCGGTGCTGTGGAGGTCAGTTCAACTCGCCCATTGACATCCCCTCTGACGTCATTGCGTTGTGCAACCAACTGCCCACTCCTTTTTACGTCAATCCCTATCTACAGACTCTTGGGCATTTTGAAAACAACGGTCAGTCTTCTGTCTGCCTGTCTGTCTGTCTGTCTGTCTGTCTCTCTGTGTCTGTCTGTCTGTTTTGATTCTCTGTCTTTGTCTGTATGTATGTCTTCTGTCTGCCTGTTTGTCTGTTTCTCTGTCTGTCTGTCTCTCTGTCTCTCTTTGTCTCTCTCTCTATGTCTGTCTGTCTCTGTCTCTCTGTCTGTCTGTCTCTATCTCTCTGTCTCTGTCTCTCTCTTTCTGTCTCTCTTTCTGTGTCTCTTTTTGTCTCTTTCTCTGTCTCTCTCTCTCTCTCTATGCCTCTCTCTGTGTCTCTCTGTCTGTCTCTCTCTCTCTGTCCTTCTGTGTCTCTCTCTGTCTGTCTGTCTCTCTCTGTCTTTCTGTGTCTCTCTCTGTCTCTCTCTCTCTCTGTGCCTCTCTCTGTGTCTCTCTGTCTGTCTGTCTGTCTGTCTCTCTCTGCCTTTCTGTGTCTCTGTCTGTCTGTCTGTCTGTCTGTGTCTCTCTCTCTCTCTGTCGCTGTCTGTCTCCATATCTGCCCATGTCACTTCCGCCTTTTATTTCCACTTCTACCCTCTGTCTGTCATGTCCGCCCTCTGTCACTTTTGCCTTCTTTCCATCACTTCCACTCTCTGTCCGACACTTCCACCTTTCTGCCTGTCATTTCCACCATCTGTCACTTTTGCCTTCTTTCCATCACTTCCACTCTCTGTCCGACACTTCCACCTTTCTGCCTGTCATTTCCACCATCTGTCACTTTTGCCTTCTTTCCATCACTTCCACTCTCTGTCCGACACTTCCACCTTTCTGCCTGTCATTTCCACCATCTGTCACTTTTGCTTTCTTTCCATCACTTCCACTCTCTGTCCGACACTTCCACCTTTCTGCCTGTCATTTCCACCATCCGTCACTTTTGCTTTCTTTCCATCACTTCCACTCTCTGTCCGACACTTCCACCTTTCTGCCTGTCATTTCCACCATCTGCCACTTCCGCCTTCTATCTGCTTTTCAACCGTCTGTCTGTCACTTCCGCCTACTGTACGTCATTTCCGCTTTCTGTCCGTCACTTCCGTCTTCTGCTTGTCACTTCAACCTTCTTTCTCAATCGCCAGTGCATTTAATGTTGGTTTTCTTTCGTTTGTATGTATCTTACACTGTTGATTTATCTGTGCCTCTTTGGTTTTTATAATTATGCGTACATATGCGTACATTAGCAACGGCAAGATCGAGAAAATTTCATGCTTTTTTTCCCGTTGAAATAAATTAATTAATTACCACTGTCTCTTTTTATTCCCTCTTGTATAAAAAAAGGGGATTGTTTTATATCGGAAGGAGGGGTGTGTATATATATATATATATATGTATGAGTGTGTTTGTGTTTGTTTGCTTGCTTGTTTGTTTGTTTGTTTGTGTGTGTGTGTGTGTGTGTGTGTGTGTGTGTGTGATGTGTGTGTGTGTGTGTGTGTGTGTGTGTGTGTGTGTGCGTGTGTGTGCGTGCGTGTGACAAAAATGTGTCAGCGAGATTTTTTCCGCTTGTCTCTGGATGAATCTGTACCAAATTTGGGTCAAAGAGCAAACGCGAATGCACAAGTTTGGAAAGCTATATGTCAAGGTCTAGGTACAAAGAACGAAAAAAACAACAAAAAAAACAAAAACAAAAAACAAACAAGCAAAAAAACACCTCTGAAATTGGTACTTATTAGGAAGGCGAATGAACAACGCTTCCTTTTTATTTTTTTTAATTTTTTTTAAGAAACTTTTGACAATATGTAAAATCTGTTCTCTCTATTATGACAGTCTGCTTACCTTTCACAGTAAGATTGGTGTCAACGAAGCTTCTTTAAGGTCATAGTGACCTTGAGAAGTACAATTTCATGATTTTCTGTGAGAATCTTTTTTTTTTTTTTTTATATTGATAGGGAGATCATTAGAACAGCTCGACTATTTGAAACATTTCAGATCTCTTTCTGTCCCTATCGTCCTCGAGGCGCGTAGGATACAAAACGCCTTATGCCTGCTCCTTTAGTATGAGAGGTTCTTATGTCAGATAGCCACATATGGTGCATTCCTCTCTCTCTATCTCTCTCTTTCTCTATTTCCTTTCCTCTGCTCTTCTCTGTCTGTCTCTTTGTCTCTGTCTGTCTGTCTCTTTCTCTGTTTCACGTCCCTCCCCCTCTCTGTCTCTGTGTCTTTGTCTCTGTCTTTCTGTCTGTCTGTGTCTCTGTCAGTCTGTCTCTATGTCTCTGTCTGTATCTCTGTCCTTCTCTCTCTCTCTGTCTGTCTCTCTCTCCACTTTTTTCTGTTGTATTTGCAAATATAAATGTTCATAAATTAGCAACGGTAACAATTCTTACCGTTGGGAAATAAATCATCGTTGAAATCGTCATGGTCATTGTCATTGTCTCTTCTTTATGAATTTTTCTCCGTAATTTCTTTGGGTTTCAGTCTGAGATGTTTGGGTTTGGTATCCGATATATATCGTCTGTGCGTAAAGAGTGCAGTTCTGAATCGGAGCACCATTGTCATCATCGTTGTCGTCATTTTTTCATTTCAATGGAACATAGATTGTTCGAATGATAGACTGATACAATACTAGTACAAGATACAAACAGACATACAAACAAGCAAACAAACAAACGAACAAACAAACAAACAAACCCCATAGGCTGGGTAGGACCACAGGAACTGGCCGGATCATGGATTTATGAGCAGGCTTAAGGCTTGTGCCATGATCATTTTGGATTTTCTCCATCACATGGCACCTGTGACGTTAGTGCATATGGAATTCATTCCGAGCGCGGTGGAGACGTCATCTTGAGAAACCAAAACTGAAACTAGACACAATTTGCTCATCTGTCACTATGAAGACACAGACCAACAATCTTTTTTTTACCTATCATGTCTGGGTCATTTGATAGAGCCACGCACGTAAGGTACACATCAAAAATAGCCAGCAGAATTGGCCAAGCCAAAACAGCATTCAGGAAGATGAAAAGCATTCCTACCAACAAATGCCTACCAATTAACATCAGGAAGAGGTTCTTGAATGTTATGTAGAACCGATAATGGTATACGGTTGTGAGGCGTGGGCAGTCAACAGGCAAAACCAGAACAAGATTGAGGCAGCAGAGATGTGGTTTCTAAGAAGAATGTTAAAGAGTTCCATGGACAGCGAAGAAAACAAACGAGACACAAGATGATCATTCATTCAACATTTACAGAGCATTTTATGAGGAAAGGGGAATTAGACCACCTGGTCACAACAGGAAAGCTGGAGGGAAAGAGAGCACCGGGTAGACCCAGGGAGAAAATATTGGGGGGACTTGAAGGGTGGCTGAGGACAGAGAGAGTGAAAGATGTGCTTGCGACAACAATGGATAGATCATCATCATCATCAGGTGCCTTGCCGCATGGCGTTGGCGATCATGGACTTCCATCTGTCTCTAGACAGGAACCAGAAAATAACACGAAAAAAGAATAAGAGCGCATATTTAATACAACCAGACGAGACAGGTGCAAATTTTCGGCCAACTGGCCTTTGTCAAGCGTGAGATCACAAACAAACAAACACCAGGAACAAAAATTAGGAGAAAAAGACTGAAACTTTTCTGCTACTCCTTCTACATGTAGTGCGAGAAAAGGAAATTTTAGTACCTGGCGTTTGTTTGCTTGTGATCTTACGCTTGACAAACGCCAGTTGGTCGAAAATTTGCGCCTGTCTTGTCTTGTTGTATTAATTACGTGTTCTGATTCTTTTTTCGTGGTTTTTTTTTTTCTGGTCCCTGTTTGCTTGAACGTGGGCAGTCACATTTGTTTTGGATAAGGGATAGATACATATGGAGGGCCATGATGGCCAACGCCACGCGGCAGGGCACATGATGATGATGATGATGATGATGATGATGATGATGATATGATGATGATGCACGTAAGATCCTACGTCTTGAGTTCAAACCCACCACTGGAATTGAAAGGGAAACTGTCATTATCCACAGGTGTTTATCCCCATTATAAGCTGCCGGCGGTGGAGTACAAAGACCCTTTGTTGATGACCAACGTACCGTTCTCCTGTGTGGCCCCGGGGTCCCCAGAATACGTCTTCACCTCGCTGCACGTGCACACTGGAGCCGCCGGCGGTTTCCGAGGGTCCGAACATAACGTCCGTGGAAAGGCTTATGATGGCGAGGTCAGTGGTGTGTGTGTGTGTGTGTGTGTGTGTGTGTGTGTGTGTGTGTGTGTGTGTGTGTGTGTGTGTGTGTGTGTGTGTGTGTGTGCGTGCGTGTGTGTGTGTGTATGTGTGTGTGTGTGTTGTGTTGTGTGTGTGTGTGTGTGTGTGTGGTGTGTGTGTGTGTATGTGGTGTGTGTGTGTGTGTTTTGTATGCGTGTGTGCGCGTATATCTCTCTCCCTCTGTCTCTATTTGTTTTGTGCGTGTGTGTGGGTGTGTGTTTATCTGTGTGTGAGTGTTTGTGTGTGTGTGGGGGGGGGGGAAGTGTTTTTTTTTCTCTCTCTCTCTCTCTTTTTCTGTCTTTCTCTGTATATATGTGTGTGTGTTCGTATGTGTTTGTCTGTTTGTATGTGTGTTTGTGTGGGAGCGTGTGTTTGTCTGTTCGTATATGTGTGTGTGTTTGTGTGTGTGTGTGTTTGTTTCTATGTGTATCATGTGTTTGTGTGTATATGTGTGTCTGTACGAGCGTGCGTGCGTGCGTGGGTGTGCATTTTGTGGAGGAACTTACGATAGTGAGATTAGTTTGTTTTGTTTTGTGTGTGAGAGTATGTGTGTGTGCGTGCGTGCGCGCACGAGTGTGCGTGTGTGTGTAAGTGTGTGTGTGTGTGTGCGTGCGCGCGCACGCATGTGTGTGCGTATGTCTATGTGTGCTGATGTAGATAGTGGGTCTATGTATGTTTGTGTGTACGTGTGTGTGCAACTGTGTCTTATTGTTTGTATGTGTTTGTGTGTATTAGTGTGTGTGTGTATGTGTGGATATTATGTGTGTGCTAGTGTGTGTGTTAGTTAGTGTGTGTGTATGTGTGTGTGCTAGTGTGTGACTACATTATGCTTGTGTATTACACTGGTAAAATGATCTAAAAATGTACATTTGAAATGCTGCTTTGTGTAGTGTGTGCGTCACAAAAAGACACACACACTCACAGAGCCACACACACGCTCACACATACACACACATACAAACACTCACACAAACACACATACTCTCTCTTTCTGTCTCTATCTGTCTGTGTCTCTCTCCTCTCTGTCTGTCTGTCTGATTGTCTGTTTGTCTTTCTCTTTTTCTCCCTCTCTCGTTTCTCTCTCTCTCTCTCTCTCTCTCTCTCTCTCTCTCTCTCTGTCTGTGTCTCTCTATCTCTGTCTCTGTGTGTGTGTTCTTCTCTCTCACGCACTCACACACAAATGCACACACTTTAGTAAATGCTCTCAGGGCAGTTAAGTGTTAGTGTTCGGTCATCTTGTTTCTTTACATGAGTTGTTATTACGATTTGATCAGACTTATCTAAATTATTTGTTTGTTTTTTGTCCAGATGCACATGGTGCACGTGCGCAAAGACTTCTGGTCCCCAGGTCGAATTGACCTTCGCTGTGCTTCTCAGACCCCTCTGGGCTTGACTGTGGCGGCCGTCTTTTTATCCGTGAGTTTGTCTGTCTGCCTGTCTGTCAGTCTGTCTCCCTTTTACCCCGAATCATATGTATATGTATGTATGTATATATGTATATACATATATATATATAAACAATAATAATAATAATAATTACAAAATTCATACAGCGCAAAATCTTGAAAAAAATCAAATCTAAGCGCTGAACATACTCATACACACGCATGCACACACACGCACACACATACACATGACTTATTTATGGGGAAAAAGAAGAAAAGCAATGGAAAATTATAGAAAACATATCGTATACAAATATACAGGTGTTTCAAAAAGAATACGCCAAAATCATCACGTGATGTGTCAAAAAAAAAAAAAAATTACAAACCTCTAGCATGAACACATGTGTTGTATATACATTCAAGTTTCATTTCATGTTTTATAAGTGCTCAATGTGGCCACCACCGGCAGCGCGGACAACATCAAGCCGATATGAGAATTCCTCCCAAACGCGCCTCAGCATGACACGGTCCACCGTGTTGATTGCAGCTGTTATTCGATCTTTCAAGTCATCGATACTTGCTGGAAGTGGTGGAACATAAACTTGGTCTTTAACATACCCCCACAAGAAAAAGTCACACACAGTGAGGTCCGGGGATCTGGCAGGCCAAGCACAGAGAGCAAGGTCTTTAGCACCTCTCCTCCCAATCCATCGCTGAGGCACGTTTTCATTCAGATAAGCTCTAACCCCGAGATGCCAATGGGGTGGTGCTCCATCTTGCTGAAAAATGAAGTCATTCGAATCTGCTTGCAGTAAAGTGAATAGCCAGTTTTGGAGCATTTCGAGATAGGTTTGTCCTGTAACGGTGTTTCCTAAAAAGAAAAAGGGACCATAGACCTTGTCTTGAGACACAGCACAGAAGACGTTCACTTTAGGGGAATCTCTTTCATGCTCAACAGTTTCATGTGGGTGATCTGTTCCCCAAATGCACACATTGTGACGATTGACTGTGCCGCTCAAATGGAAAGTCGCTTCGTCACTAAAAACTAAACGTGAAAAGAGAGTTTCATCACCTTCCTCCATCTCCAGCATTGACTCACAGAATGTCCTCCGCATCACCTTGTCATCATTAGTAAGTGCTTGGACGAGGCTTAGTTTGTATGGTTTCATGTGTAATCGTCTCTTTAACACACGCCAGACAGTGGTATGAGGGATGGCAAGCTGAAGACTTGCTCGACGTACGGACTTACGGGGGCTGCTCTCAAATGCATCATGAATCCTCTCCACTTGCTCCTCTGTAACACGTGGTCTTCCAGGACTCTTTCCTTTGCACAGACACCCACTCTCTTTAAACTGTCTAACCCACCGTCGAATGCTCTCACGATGGGGCGGATCAATGCCGAATTCTGTTCTGAAAGCACGTTGCACCGTGACAATGGCGTTTGTTTTCGCGAACTCAAGCACGCAAAACGCCTTCTGCTGAGGAGTCGCCATTTTGATTGATCTTCCCACAATTCAGCTGCACCGGAAGTTATACTAACGACAGCGGTGAAACTGACACCCAATCAAACTTTGATAACTACTCTATCAAATAACCACTGATTCAGTCCACTACAATGCTATAGACCTGAAAAAACTGCGTAATGATTTTGGCGTATTCTATTTGAAACACCCTGTATATTACAATGTGATTCTACACCGAGTGGAGTATATATATATATATATATATATATATATATATACATACATACATACACACACACACACACACACACATATATATATATATATATATATATATATATATATATATATATATATGTGCATGTATGTATATACGAGTAAATATAGTTTTTCATCTTTCTTTTGTCCGAGATGTGGTTTCTAAGAAAAATGTTGAGAGTTCCATGGACAGCAAAGAAAACAAACGAGACAGTCTTGATGGAGGCAGACACAAGTAGATCATTCATAAGGAAGATTAGGAAAAAACAGGCAACATTTATAGGCCATTTTATGAGGAAGGGGGATTTGGAGCACCTGGTCATAACGGGAAAGCTGGAGGGAAAGAGAGCATCAGGTAGACCCAGGGAGAAAATGCTAGACGGACTTGCGGAGTGGCTGGGGACGAGGAGGGTGGAGGAGATGCTTGGGGCAACAAGAGATAGAGACAGATGGAAGTCCATGATCGCCAACGCCATGCGGCAAGGCACCTGATGATGATGATATATATATATATAGTTACTGCCTTTTCGTTTATTTGACTGCTTTTCAACCCCTCTTTTTCTTTTTCTTTTTTCTTTTTCTTCAAAGAAAAAAGAAGATTGCTTCTTATCAACTGAAGGTGTGCGTGTGTATGTGTGCGTGTGTATGTGTGTGTATGCGTGTACGCGTGCGCGCGCGTGTGTGTGTATGTGCATGTGTATGTGTGTGTGTGTGTGTAAATGTGCGTGTGTGTGTGTGTGTGTGTGTGCGTGTGCGCGTGCGCGCGCGCGTGTGTGTTTGTGCGTGTGTATGTATGTGTGTGAGTCTATGTGTGTGTGTGTGTGTGTAAATGTGTGTGTGTGTGTTAAATGTGCGTGTGTGTGTAAATGTGCGTGTGTGTGTGTGTGTGTGTGTGTGTGTGTGTGTGTGTGTGTGTGTGTGTGTGTGTGTGTGTGTGCGCGTGTGTATGTGTGCATGTGTGTGTATGTGTGTATCCAGGTCACAGAAGGAGAGGACAATATGGAACTGAATAAACTCCTGTCTGCGGAAAACCTCATGTGGATTCAAGAATCAAAGAGTAAGTAGCATGGGATTTAGGGATAGTAGCGTGGGATTTAGGGATAGTAGCATGGGATTTGGTGATAGTAGCGTGGGATTTGGTGATAGTAGCATGGGATTTGGGGATAGTAGCTTGGGATTTGGGGATAGTAGCATGGGATTTGGTGATAGTAGCGTGGGATTTGGTGATAGTAGCATGGGATTTGGGGATAGTAGCTTGGGATTTGGGGATAGTAGCATGGGATTTGGGGATAGTAGCGTGGGATTTGGGGGGATAGTAGCATGGGATTTGGGGATAGTAGCATGGGATTGGGGGATAGTAGCATGGGATTTGGAGATAGTAGCATGGGATTTGGGGGATAGTAGCATGGATTTGGGGGATAGTAGCATGGGATTTGGGGATAGTATCATATTATGGGATTTGGGGGGTAGTAGCATGGGATTTGGGGATATTTACTTTTTCCCTCCTTCATCCCGCCACCACCACCCCTCATCCATCCCTCTGTCTCAAATCCGCAATGATGTACTGTCTGATTGTAAACGATCACAAGCATTGGTTACAGTGCTCACGCACATACACGCGTCATCGAGGGTGATGCTTAAATCTCCTGACCAACACCGCAGTGTCTGTATCTCTCGAGTCTGGTTGGCACCAGGGTGTAATATAATAGTAAGCGTAGAATGCAGCCCTGTCACACGTATTTCATCACTGGCACCGGTGGTTAGCCAGCGGGCATAGCCATGCCAAAATGATTACGTTCCACTTGATACTTCATGTATCCTCCTTCCGGTTTAAAACATCACAAACTTGGTCATATACAATGAATTAAAGAATATAATATTTTCTTTAGGACTGTGTACCGAAATGATGAAATGGCTGTAACTGATTTGTTGGGGGTGCAGAAAAAATATATCACCGTCCGCTGTAAAAGCAAACGAAACCAAAAGTAGGTCGAGATAGGAAGGCTAGATTGTACTAAGAAATTTTCGAAAAGCGCATTTATAACTTTAATCGTGACCTTTTACTTTTCATTATGTAAACATTTATGATCTTCCAAAGCGATGATATGTTGAAACGTTAAGCTTCAGATTTCGTAGATATTGGTGTGTATGCTGTTATGTATACCCCCGTGGAGATGGCGGGGGCTCTTTTTGTATACAGAGGGGTGCAAAAGTAGGTATACAGTAAGTATCGCATCATTATTATAATGCTTAATTCCGCTCTCGATTAGAGGAGTATGTGAATACCGACGGCAAGCAGTTTGAGTATCTGAGGGATTAAGGCTGTGCTTGTTATTACATGGAAATGCAATATTCATTTGTTTGTATAATAACTGCAATGAGTATCGTGCGTGTTTTCTTTTCTCATAACTGTATACCTACTTTTGCACCCCCTGTATATAGTATCCCCACCTTCTGTGCTAGAAATTTCCTCTTTTCTGTCACTCTCTTTGTTTCTTTCTTCCTCCTTTGCTTTCTGTCATTTCTTCCTATTATTTTCTGCCTTGCTGGTCCATTTACCTGTACTTGTTCGATAGGATCCCGCGTATTTTCTCTTGGGATTGATAATTGTTCGTTCGTTCTTTAATTTAACGTCTTTTCACTATAAGTGATATTAGACGGGTTGATAATTGTGTACACGTATAAAGTGCAGTTTTGGCTCTAGGGAAATGAGATATGCAAAAGCAATTTGAGGTAATTTAGGCCCGTTTTTAGATATATTTCAGTTTCCTTAGTTATGTTTCAATTTCTATTCAGGTGTATTTTTTTTCTAAATCCTCTGTGGGATATTAATCAAAGAACATAACTCTTGAGAGTCAGTAGGAATTATCTCCCATGTTGTAGAGCTTCTCAAATCTAACACAGTTTGCGCTACCCATTCTTTGGTACCTCTGTGGGATAAACTGGACGGAGTGGTCAACGCCAAGGGCATTTCCTCACATTATGTGCGCGAATGCATTGATATGTGAGCTTTATTTTCTTTTCCTGTTTTTTTTTTTTTTTCTGTTGAAATATTGTGTATGTTCTGAAACGGATTGTAGCCTTGATATGGCTCTACACAATCGGCTAGGCTTTAAACAACAATGACCATAACCATAACGAAATAGATGTATACTGATATGGCTAAGTATACCGACAAGGCGTTTACATACGCCAGTTTTGAAAAGTGCGTGTGGCGTCCAGTGTTAACCCTTTGACTCCCGCACCATATCTACCAACTGCAAAAAAACTTAACCCTTTGATTCCCTCACCCTTTCCACCAGCTTCCTGCGGGAAGCTGGTGGAAAGGGTGAGGGAATCAAAGGGTTAAGTTTTTGCTTTGCTAGCATGGTTGGCAATGCAGGATGCTGGTGGACAGGGTGCGGGAGTCAAAGGGTTATTAATGGAAACATCACTTTTGTTCCAAGTGAGGAGAAGGTAAAGCAGTACAGGAGAGGACATGCGCACTACTCTCATAATGCTGGCCTCAAGGAAAAAAAAAAGAAGTTGAGGACCTTACCACCTCACTCCCCTATGACCTCAGGGTTATGGGACAAACCACGACCAAAACAATTTATTGTTCGTTCGTTCGTTATTTCTGTAAACGTCTTTTCACACACGTGCTTTTAGACGAAAAAAAAGTATTAAAAATGAATGGACAAATAGATAGATAGATAGATAAATAGATAGACAGACAGACAGACAGACAGACAGATGGATAAAAAGATAGACAGACAGATAGATAGACAGACAGACAGACAGATAGATAGATAGATAGATAGACAGAGACAGACAGATAGATAGATAGATAGACAGACAGACAGACAGATAGATATAGATAGATAGATAGATAGATGGATACAGACAGACAGACAGACAGTTAGATGGATAAAAAGATAGACAGACAGATAGATAGACAGACAGACAGACAGATAGATAGACAGACAGACAGACAGATAGATAGATAGACAGACAGACAGACAGACAGATAGATAGATAGATAGATAGATAGATGGATAGATAGATAGATAGATAGATAGATGGATAGATAGATAGATGGATAGATAGATAGATAGATAGATGAATAGATAGATAGATAGACAGACAGATAGATAGATAGATAGATAGATGAATAGATAGATAGATAGACAGATAGATAGATAGATAGATAGATAGACAGATAGATAGATAAGTGAATAAACAAGTTGTTGTTGTAACTGTTGTTGATGCTATCTATATCTTTTATCTTATTTCAGTTTCATTCTTATTGCATCTTTTCTTTTTTTTCTTTTCTTTTCTTTTTCTTATATATATTTTTTTTCATCCACAGAGGAATGCCCCTTTGAAGACATATGCGAAGACGACGACAGCAGCAACAGTAGTGACGATGACGATAACAACAACAACAACAATAACAATAACAACGACGATGACAGCAGTAATAGCAGTGATAGCAGCGACAGTAGTGATATCACTGACAGTAGTGAAAGTAGCAGCAGTAGCAGCGAGAGTGCCAGCGACGAGAGCCTCGACAATGATGACTACTGTGAAGAGATCGACGATAGTGATAGCGACAGCAACAGCGTCAGCAGCGACAGCAGCGACAGCAGTGACAGCAGTGACAGCAGCGACAGCAGCGACAGCAGCAACAACAGCGACAACGACAATGGGAAAAAACGCATACGGTGCTTCTGCAAGCGTAGAAGCTACGCGGACACAGCCCTGGAATACGCCAAATCTGAGGAATACTACTGCAGGTAAGAAATTGTCAGGTAGCAGTTCATATTATTGTTATTGTTGTTTAAAGCCCAGCCGACTGTATAGAGCCATATCAGGGCTATAACCGCTTCAAAACATACAAAACTTCTACAGGAAAAAAAATTAAATACGCATATCTATGCATTCGCGCACATAATCTAAGGACATGCCCCTGGCGTTGACCACTCCGTCCAATTTATCGCATAGGGGATTTAAAAAAACAAACACCTGAACGCAAAATATAAGCATACCTAAGGACACTAAAACGTGTACAAAAACAGGCATAAATTACTTAAAATTGCTTCCGCATATGTCACCTCCCTAGAGCCAAAAAAATGCACTTAATACATGTAGGCCTATCCAATTATCAATCCTAAGAAACAGTACGAAAGACTCTCTCGAACACATACAGGTGAATGGACCATTAAGGCAGAAAATGTTAGGTAGAAATGACAGAAAGCAAAGCAACAAGGCAGAAACAAAGATAAACAGGAGCGGTAACACTGACACACTTGTAGCATAATACACTGATTTTGTATGAAATTCTTTGAGAAACGAGCAGCCAGTGGGGAAAGTGAATCAAGGGAGTGACATAATCACGCCACTTTTTACGAAGGGCTCCATAGAGCAGTTCGTGTGGTGAAGTGGTTAGCGCAACAGACTGCTGAGCGGGATGTCGTAAGTTCGAGCCCCCATCAGTTCTCCCCCTCCCCCCAAAAAAAGAAGATTCTTGTGGGATTTTGCAGCTTCTACACACAGACACACAGACACACAGACACACCACACACACACACACAGACAACACACACACAACACACACTCACTCACTCATTCACTCATACACACATACACACACACACACTCACACACACATACACACACTCACACACACAAATTATTGTAGGATTTTGCAGCTTCTACACACACACACACACACACACACACACACACACACACACACACACACACACACACACACACACACACACACACACACACACACACACACACACACACACACACACACACACACACACACACACACACACACACACACAAGTTATTGTAGGATTTTGCAGCTACTACACACAGTTGATCATGCTATATGGGCTCATTGGAAAGACCGGGACCTCACAGTCGAGTCCCACCTTGTTTTCATGAGTGACATTGAGAGTTTTGTTCGAATGTCTTGATCAACACCGCAAGTATCTGTATCCTTCGGCACTGGCAGACGTGTGTGTGTGTTTGTGTATGTATGTGTGTGTGTGTCTGTGCACGTATGAGTGTGCGTGTGTATCTGTGTATGTCTGTGTGTGTGTGTGTGTGTGTGTGTGTGTGTGTGTGTGTGTGTGTGTGTGTGTGTGTGTGTGTGTGTGTGTTTGTTTGTTTCTCTGTGTGTGCCCGTGTCTGTTTGTGTGTCTGTATCTCTGCGTGTGTGTGCGTGCGTGTGTGTGTGTGTGTGTGTGTGTGTGTGTGTGTGTGTGTGTGTGTGTGTCTGTGTATGTGTGCATGCGTGCGTGTGTGTATGTATGTATGTGTGTGTAATAATAATAATAATAATAATAATAATAACAATGACAATAAAATAATGATAATAACAAGTAGGCCTACAGTATTTATACGGCGCCAAATCTTGTCAATTCAAATCAAAGCGCACTCATGCACCAGGCATACAGATACAATCGACAAAGACCACATGACAATATTTAATACACAGATTGAGGGGAAAGAAGTAGTTGTAGAATTCATTGTTGAGAAAAGAGTTGTGTTTTTAAATTGGATTTAAAAGCAGAAAGGGTAGGTGTTAGGCGAAGACAGAGCGGAAGTCTGTCCCAGGCTGACGATCCTGAGGCAGCAAAAGAACGCTGGCCAACAGTTGATAGCGTAAATCTAGGGACCTGAAGGGAGAGAAGAAACTGAGCGCAAGGTGCAAGTTGGATATAAATAAAGATGTTGTCGCAAAGATATGATGGAGCAGACTGGTGAATAGATTTGTAACGCAAGGTATCCCAGCTCATATTCAATTCCTTTTAAGACAGGCAACCAGTGAAGAGAGCGAAGGAGAGGATTGATATGATCAAACCTTTTCTTTCTGAGGACAAGACGAGCAGCTATGTTTTGTATGCGTTTCAGACAGAGGAGAGAAGAAGCTGGTAGTCCAGAAAGGAGAGCGTTACAGTAACCAAGGCGAGACAAAATGAGAAATGTTACAAGCTTAGATGCAGTCTCTGTTGAAAGATATCTTCGAATGTAACCAATACACCGAATCTGATAGTAGCATGACTGGCAGGTCTGGGTCAGAAACTTTTCCATAGAAAGAGTGTTGTCCAAGGTCACATCCAGGTTCTTGACAGAATCAGAGAGAGGGATGATGTTGTCACCTAGCTGGATAGTATTCAGTGTGATTGAGGCAATTATATTTTTTGTACCTACAAGTATGGGTTCAGTTTTATCACCATATAACTGTAGTTTATTATGTATTATCCAGTTCTGGATATCAACGTAGCAGCTGGATGCTTCTGACATAAGGAAGGTGACCTGTCTTTATTGAATTGTTGTTTTGATGATTATGTTGGTGAATGTACCGACCTGTCTTTACTGAACTACACTCGAGGTTCCAAGGTTCGCTCCCCGCAGAGGCCTAGACGTTTCTCCTCAGTTTGATCAGAAATCGAACTGAACGTTTAGTCCTTTGGAAGGGGACGAAAAACGAGTCGGACCCGTGTGCCTTCTGGCCTTGCACGCTAAAGATCCCACGGCAGTTGAAAATCGTTAAGAACAAGGCATTGCCCGACTGCCTTGGTATAAAACATTGGAGAAATAGGTTGATTTCCCAAGGCCCACCCCTTGAAAACCAATCAGCCTTCTTGTCTTTCTGAAGTCTTGGTAAAAAAATGTGACAATGAATATGAATTTGAATCTAGGGAGAGGGGATAGGCGCCGCCCTCGTGGTGGTGGATGCTGGCCACGGGAAAAGTTGAGGTCTCTGCCACTCATTCCCCTAAGTTCCCAGAGTTGTGGCACTATCTAGGTAGGACCTCAGGACCTGGCCAGCTCATGGGTTTATGTGCAGGCTTAAGGCTTGTGCCGTAATCATTCTGGATCTTCTCCATGGCACCTGTGACGTTAGTGCATATAGAATTCATTCCAGGCTCGGAGACGTCATCTTGAGAAACTGAAATTGAAATTGAATTATTGAACTGTTTGTGTTGATGACATCAGGATGCTGCATCAGTTCGGGGTACCCATGCGTGATTACAACGGAAATCCAACTGACAACAACAACCACAAGAAATGCAGTCACTATGGCAACGGAGAACCTTGTGGTGAGTTTTACCTTCATGCTTTTGTTTGTTTGTTAAGTTTGTTTTAATGCTTGCTTTTCTTTCGTGTGTTCTTTGTTTATTTGTATGCTTTAATTCGATGATTTATTTTTCGAAATTCTATTCATTTTTCATAGATGCATTTACTTTTCATGTCTGTCTGTATATGCCGTATGTGTAAAATAACAAAAACTAGCTGTTAGACAGGTCCAGTTGCTAAATCCTAATGCTACTATTTTCGAGTAGATAAGCGTTTTCAAGTTTAAACAAATCTGAGTTTCAAGATCTGCCATGTTTTCTGCTGTTTCCTCTGTCATCTTCCTAGTTGATTATGTTTTATTTGTTCTCTCATTTCTTCTCGTCATTTTTCATATTCTCCACTGCCACCCCCACCCCCACCCCTATCTACCCTCTGTCTTTATTTTTTTCAAGCTTATTTTTAATTTTCACTTTTGACAAAACGCAAATAAAGACAATATTTGCTGAACATTATTATGATATCAGTGAAAAAAAAACTGAACAAGATTTATATACAATGGATTGAGCAAAACGCACATACATACGTCATCTGTCTTTTATTTATTTATTTCCTTATTCATTTATTTTTTTTGGATAAAGATCTATTCAGTAGACGTAGAAAAAATGATAGCAACGGTTTCTTTATTATTCGTAGGGGTACGCTTCATAAGGAAGATTAGGAAAAGACAGGCAACATTCATAGGCCATTTTATGAGGAAAGGGGAATTAGAGTACCTGGTCACAACAGGAAAGTGGAGAGAAAGAGAGCACCAGGTAGACCCAGGGAGAAAATATTGGACGGACTTGCTGGGTGGCTGAGGACATAGAGGGTGGAAGATGTGCTTGCGGCAACAATTGATAGATACATATGGAAGGCCATGACGCAACGCCATGCGGCAGGGCACTTGATGATGATGATGATATGATGATATGATGAGATGATATGAGGGGGTACGCTTGTTCAAAATAAAGATAACACCATCAATAATAACAGGTAGCCTTGGTGCTGTGGTTAGAGCAATGAACTATCGACTGGAAGGACGTGGGTTTGCATACCATCTGTTTTGTTAAAATAAGCGTGTCATTTTTCGGCACCAACCGTTTCCTACCAAGAGTTGAGCATGCCATGGGGTCATTGAAAAGACTGGGACCACACGCCAGTCGATTTTCATCCACTTCACGGATGCCATCATTGAGGATGTGTTGCTCAAATATTCCGATTAATTTAACACTGCAGGTATCGTTATCTCTCGGGTCTGGTTGACGCCAGGATATATATCATGAAAGAATATTGTTTCAATGTCTTATGTATGATATTATGTGTATCGCGTATATCTACTTTGAATCTTTTTGTTTTGTTTTGTATGGTACCCAGAGCACTTTTCTGGATTGTGTTGTGTTATTATTAAACTGCTACTTTATTTTACTGAACATTATTACGATATCAGTGAGAAAACTGAACAAGATATACATATACGATGGATTGAGCAAAACTCACACACATACGTGCTAATTTATTGTTATCATCATCATCATCATCATCATCACATCGTCGTCGTCGTGTCGTTTGTCTCATATTCATCATCATCATCATCAGTAGTGTTGTTGTTATAATCATCATCATTGTTCATATTTTGTTGTTTCATTATTATTGTAAGTATTGCTGTGGTTGTTGCTGTGTATCATCATCATCATCACCACCACCACCACCACATCATCATCATTAGTATTGTTTTTAATATTACTATTCTTTTTATCATCATCATTGTTGATGATTTTCAGGGGACGCGCTGAAGCACTTCCCTGTGAGACCGGCCAGCCTGTTGCCCAACAACCGGGAGTACTACCACTATTTCGGAGGACTGACCAGCCCGCCCTGCAGTGAGGTCGTCAACTGGGTGGTCTACAAAACACCCCTCAGGATCTCTCGGAAGCAGGTCTGTATGGCTTCTCTCTCTTTCTGTCTGTCTCTCTGTTTGTCTCTTGTGTGTCAGTCTGTCTCTCTCTCTGTTCACTGTCATCCCCATGGCTCTGGTGGTCAGTGTCATCCCTTGGTCTGGTGGTCAATGTCATCCCCTTGGCTCTGGTGGTCAGTGTCATCCCTGGCTCTGGTGGTCATGTCATCCCTTGGCTCTGGTGGTCAATGTCATCCCCTTGGCTCTGGTGGTCAGTGTCATCCCCTTGGCTCTGGTGGTCATGTCATCCCTTGGCTTGGTGGTCAGTGTCATCCCTTGGCTCGGTGGTCAGTGTCATCCCTTGGCTCGGTGGTCAGTGTCATCCCTGGCTCGGTGGTCAGTGTCATCTCCTTGGCTCTGGTCGGTCATTGTTGTTCATCCCCTTGGCTCTGGTGGTCAGTGTCATCTCCTTGGCTTGGTGGTCAGTGTCATCTCCTTGGCTCAGGTGGTCTATGTCATCCCATTGGCTCAGGTGGTCAGTGTCATCCCATTGGCTCAGGTGTCTGTGTCATCCATTGGCTCAGGTGGTCGTGTCATCCCATTGGCTCAGGTGGTCTGTGTCATCCCATTGGCTCAGGTGGTCAGTGTCATCCCATTGGCTCAGGTGGTCTGTGTCATCCCATTGGCTCAGGTGGTCACTGTCGATCTGTTGGCTCAGGTGTTCGGTGTCATGGCTCAGGTGTTCAGTGTCATCCTGTTGGCTAAGGTGGTCAGTGTCATCCTGTTGGTTCAGGTGGTCATGGTCATCCTGTTGGCTCAGGTGGTCAGTCATGGCTCAGGTGGTCAGTGTCATCCTGTTGGCTCAGGTGGTCAGTGTCATCCTGTGGCTCATGTGGTCAGTGTCATCCCCTTGACCCAGGTGTTCAGTGTCATCCTGTTGGCTTAGGTGTTCAGTGTCATGGCTCAGGTGTTCAGTGTCATCCGGATGGTTCAGGTGTTCAGTGTCATGGCTCAGGTGTTCAGTGTCATCCTGTTGGCTCAGGTGTTCAGTGTCATGGCTCAGGTGTTCAGTGTCATCCGGATGGCTCAGGTGTTCAGTTTCATGGCTCAGGAGTTCAGTGTCATCCTGTTGACCCAGGTGTTCAGTGTCATCCTGTTGTCAGGTTCAGGTCATCGGTTCAGGGTCAGTGTCTCCTGTTGGCTCAGGTGTTCAGTGTCATCCAGTGTCTGTTGGCTCAGGTGTTCAGTGTCATGGATCAGGTGTTCAGTGTCATGGATCAGGTGTTCAGTGTTATCCTGTTGACCCAGGTGCTCAGTGTCATCCTGTTGGCTTAGGTGGTCAGTGTCATCCTGTGAGGCTCAGATGTTCAGTGTCATCCTGTTGACCCAGGTGCTCAGTGTCATCCTGTTGGCTTAGGTGGTCAGTGTCATCCTGTGAGGCTCAGATGGTCAGTGTCATCCTATTGGCTCAGGTGTTCAGTGTCATGGCTCAGGTGTTCAGTGTTATCCTGTTGGCTCAGGTGTTCAGTGTCATGGCTCAGGTGTTGTTCAGTGTTATCCTGTTGGCTCAGGTGTTCAGTGTCACGGCTCAGGTGTTCAGTTTCATGGATCAGGTGTTCAGTGTTATCCTGTTGGCTCATGTGTTAAGTGTTATCCTGTTGGCTCAGTTGTTAAGGGTTATCCTGTTGGCTCAGGTGTTCAGTGTCATGGCTCAGGTGTACAGTGTCATGGCTCAGGTGTTCAGTGTTATCCTGTTGGCTCAGGTGATCAGCGTCATCCTATTGGCTCAGGTGTTCAGTGTCATCCTGTTGACCCAGGTGTTCAGTGTCATCCTGTTGGCTCAGGTGTTCAGTGTCATCCTGTTGGCTCAGGTGGTCAGTGTCATCGTATTGGCTCAGGTGTTCAGTGTCATTCTGTTGACCCAGGTGGTCAATGTCATCCACTTGAACCAGGTGATCAGTGTCATCTGGTTGGCTCTGATTTGTGTTGCTTATGCTTAGCCCAGTCTACCACTGAAGCCATATTAGGGTTACTGCTTTTACTTTGGCAGATGCTGAGATTCACGACTTATATAACAAGACCAGTCTTGTTCTTGTCAGCTATGTCTTGTTTTGTCAGTGGTGTCTGTTTTGTAAGCAGGTCTTGTTTTTGAGTCAGATGTGTCTTGATTTTGTCAGCGTTCTTATTGTCTTCATTAAGCTTTTGGACTTCCGTATCCTGTCTACCAACTGCAGAAACTTAACCCCTTGACTCCCTCACCCTATCAACCAGCCTCCTACAGGAAGCTGGAGGATAGGGCGAGGGAATCAAGGGGTTTCGTTTTTGCTTTGCTAGCGTGGTTGACAATGTAGGATGCTGGTGGACAGGGTGAGGGGGTCAAAGGGCTAAAGGGAATATCCTATTTCTTTGTTTTGATTAAATAAAAAAAACATATAAGAAGGAGAAGAAGCAAAAGGAATGATGATGATGATGATGATGATGATATGATGATGATGATGATGATGATGACACAAAACTGATGACGATATCGACGAACACAACGACGACAACTATGACGAAGATGACGACTGATACTAATGTTAATGATGATGATGATGATGATGTTCGTGGCTTTCAGCTGCAGCTGATCGGCGAGATGGAGACGACCAAGGACGATGGACACATCAAGGACTTCGGGAACATTCGTCCCCTGAGACCACTCAACGGCCGTCTGGTCAGCACCAACTCCTGCTGAAGCTGGAACATCAGACAGACAACGTTCACCATCACCACAACCACCAACAACACTACCATCGTCAAGGGATGGACTCGGTAGGAGACGGGGTTGGGGGGAGGGAATAGAAAACAAAATTGGAATTGATGTCGCATGGCATTACAACACTATCTTCACACTTTGTTTCATTACAACGTGTCCTTCGATTTGAAACGCCGCCAGTGCCACGTGGCGGCAACTTAACCCTTTGACTCCCGCACCCTGTCCACCAGCATCCTGCATTGTCAACCATGCTAGCAAAGCAAATAGTTAACCCTTTGACTCCCTCACCCTACCAGGAAGCTGGTGGGATGGGACGAGGGAGTCGAAGGGTTAAGTTATTGTAGCTGGTGGATAGGGTGCGGGAGTCAAAGGGTTAAAGCTGGTGGTCCGTAAAGTTTGATTCCTTTTTTTTTCTTTGTCAGACTGTCTTGTGTCTTTCCCGTACGGTGCTTATCTATAACCCTTGGGAAGTAAGAGTAAGTTAAATCAAAATGGAAGTCATCAAATCAAAGTCAAATCAGACGGCACAAATCACATGCACACTCACACATAAGCGTGAATTTACACGCACAGTTATCACAGTCACACATAAGCGTGAATTTACACGCACAGTTATCGTATTTTTTTCTCTCTCTCTTGCCTTTTCAGACTATTCACACCGAGTACACACACACACACACACACACACACACACACACACACACACACACACACACACACACAAACTCACACACATATAAACACACAGTCACACGTGAGCGTGAGTTTACACGCACATTCATCGTTCCCCCCCCCCTATCCCTCTTGCCCTTTAGGACTTCTCACTTCAAGTACACACACACACACACAAGCAAACACGCACACACCCCACACAGTCACACGTTAGCCCTTTCAAACTATTCACCCCGAGTCAAAAAGGAGACAAGGTATGAATCGGTGTATCGGCCAAGATCTCTTTAATTTATCAAACGTTTATAATTAATATTGGCGTTTCTAGTTGTTTCTTCGTTTTAGCTTGTTTCCCCGTTTGTATAATTTATTCATACGAGTCGACTTTCTTTGTTCGTTTGTGTGTTTTGTCCGTTTTATAGTTCGTTTGGTGAATTTTTGTTATCATTTGTTCCTCTATTTTGTTGTTGTTAGTATGTTTGTGTGTTCAGTTATAAATGACATTCTTGATTTTTCATTGTTGATATAATATATGTTTTTGTTATGATTTTCTTGATTATTTTCGTTATTATTTGTGAATTTGTGTGTAGAGTGACACTGTTATTTATATAGGTATCCCGTCGCTTTGTGGTTTTTAGATGGGTTGAAAAAATTAATTGAATAATGCTTGGTACATTTTGGTGCAAATCAAATTGGTTAGCTACAAAAACAGGGAGAAAGGGAGACAAATATGTCTCTTTCCTGTAGGCGACGTCGCCTTCGTTCCAACACGAAGAAAGAATAAAAAGCACTAATAAAGAACATGAAGATATGCTGTTTCAGTGTGTACTGAATGCAGTTTGAAATGCGAGTATACATGCGAGTGCGCGCGCGCGCGCCTGTGTGTATGACGTGCGTGCTTGCTTGCATTCGTGTGCCGGTATGTGTGTGTGTGTGTGGCAAGAGAGAGAGAGAGAAGAGAGAGAGAGAGAGAGAGAGAGAGAGAGAGAGAGAGAGAGAGAGAGAGAGAGAGCGCAAGCATGCACAGCCCAAGCGTTTGTGTTTTCGTGCGTGCGCACATGTATCTCTGTGTGTGGGTGCGTAAATGCGTGTGTGCATCTGTGTGTCCGTTCGTGTGTGTGCGTTCGTGTGTGTGTGTGTGCGTGCGTGTGTGTGTGTGTGTGTGTGTGTGTGTGTGTGTGTGTGTGTGTGTGTGTGTGTGTGTGTGTGTGTGCATGTGTCCGACTCTTTACACCTCCCCCACACCTGACAATTTCAGGAAAATTTGGGATCTTTTCAGACGGGATTACTGTAAATACCGTAAAATTCCATAATATACAACTGTCAGTTCACGAACTTGGTTCTGTGTTAGAACGTTCACTTTATACAAATTTCTCCAATACCCAAAGCCTGATACCTTACTGCCCAAGACAGCTAGCGTCCTTGATATACAAACTATTGGAAAACAAAATATATACAGAATGTATGTATTTGTTCAAAAGCATTATCTGTCCGCCATCTGCTCTTTGAATGTCATACCTTACTTACGATATATAGAAATAATCTCGATTTTTCATGTACTGACTCTAGAAATATCCTTTACAACAAAGCTAATGACGTTATTTCGGTAGTCCAGCTGATTCTCAGATCCCCTGTTGGCAGATTGTTATGAAGAGTTAACTAATTGTTGTCTATTATTATTTGACACTGTTAATTCATTGTTCTGAATTATCAATTGTTATTGTTCCCCTTCTTACATTCAAACTTCCACTACCCCTCCCCATCCCCCACCCACCTTTTTTCCCCCTGTGTGTGTTGGTGTGTGTGTGTGGTGTGTGTGTGCGTGCGTGCGTGCGTGTGTGTGTGTGTGTGTGTGTGTGTGTGTGTGTGTGTGTGTGTGTGTGTAAAATCACTATTGTGAACAGACATTAAATAAAAGATTCCATTCCATTCCATTCAGACGGGATTCACTGTTCTCGAACATGCCCATATGCGCTCCACGCTACAGATCAACAATGACCGTGACCAGCAGAACCAGAAGTATGCAGTGTACAGTTAGTTGAAGGACTCATCGCATTCGGATGGTCCCATATGCGCCCCACCCAAATCTGCCAGCAATTATCTCGTAGATTCCCTTAACCTGCACAAAATCTCGTACGCTAGCATGGTCTTGAAAATGAAAAGGGGAAGAGGAAGGGGGAGAGAAGGGACCTTTGAAAACAGCACGCTAACACCATCAGAATGATGGAAGCATTAAGACAGGCAGCGAAAATTATTGTGAGAGTGTGCTATGGGGTCATTGGGAAGACTGGGACCACACAGTCGAGTCTCATCCTCTTCACGGATAAGGGTGTTGGTGAATTCTTCTGATCAACACCGCAGGTGTTTTTGTCCCGGTTGAAGCCAGGATATCTTATGATAATAAGCGTAGAGTACATCCTTGTCACGCAGTTTCAGTGCTAGATGGAACTCCATAGCATCATGATAATCATCTTTATCGGCATCATCATCGTCAAATTGTGAAAATTCTGCGGCCATTAAGGTGGCGTATGAGGGGGGGGGGGGGGGGGGCTGAGCACAAAAGAAATCTCCCTGAGTGCGATGATCCTTTAAAAAAAATAGACACTGAACAGGACTCCCCGCATGACTATCAGAAGAACCATCCACATCATCATCAAGTGCCCTGCCGCACGGCGTTAGCAATCTTTGCCCTCCATATGTAGCCTATCTATCCCTTGTTGCCGCAGGCACATCTTCCACACTCTCTGTCCTCAGCCATCTTGCAAGTCCGTCCAATATTTTCTCCCTGAGTCTGCCTGGTGCTCCCTTTCCCTTCAGCTTTCCTGTTGTTTCCACAGTACGTGAGAACTATGGTTTGCCTGAGTGTTGAACCGCTAACCCCTGTTATGACCATACCGCTCTGACCTAACCAGAAAAGAAAAACAAACAAACAAACAAACAAAAAAACCGTTATCCGTCCCAGAACCAGCAAACACAAAACACATCATAAGCAATTAGGGATCCAAGCTGGATATCTTCTTAAGAGCAGCAAAGACAACAACAGCATTGTCCAGGCTGGAATGTATATGAAAGGAGAAGAACTTCTTCCAAGAAACAGAAGATCAGGCTCTTACATGCACTGGTATATTCCCTCTTCCCTCATATGCACTGGTATATTCCATCTTCCCTCTTATATGCACTGGTGTATTCCATCTTCCCTCTTACATGCACTGGTATATTCCCTCTTCCCTCTTACATGCACTGGTATATTCCATCTTCCCTCTTACATGCACTGGTATATTCCATCTTCCCTCTTACATGCACTGGTATATTCCATCTTCCCTCTTACATGCACTGGTATATTCCATCTACCCTCTTACATGCACTGGTATATTCCATCTTCCCTCTTACATGCACTGGTATATTCCATCTTCCCTCTTACATGCACTGGTATATTCCCTCTTCCCTCTTACATGCACTGGTATATTCCATCTTCCCTCTTACATGCACTGGTATATTCCATCTTCCCTCTTACATGCACTGGTATATTCCTCTTCCCTCTTACATGCACTGGTATATTCCATCTACCCTCTTACATGCACTGGTATATTCCATCTTCCCTCTTACATGCACTGGTATATTCCATCTTCCCTCTTACATGCACTGGTATATTCCCTCTTCCCTCTTATATGCACTGGTATATTCCATCTTCCCTCTTACATGCACTGGTATATTCCCTCTTCCCTCTTATATGCACTGGTATATTCCCTCTTCCCTCTTACATGCACTGGTATATTCCATCTTCCCTCTTACATGCACTGGTATATTCCATCTTCCCTCTTACATGCACTGGTATATTCCATCTTCCCTCTTACATGCAATGGTATATTCCATCTTCCCTCTTACATGCACTGGTATACTCCATCTTCCCTCTTACATGCACTGGTATATTCCATCTTCCCTCTTACATGCACTGGTATATTCCCTCTTCCCTCTTATATGCACTGGTATATTCCATCTTCCCTCTTACATGCACTGGTATATTCCATCTACCCTCTTACGTGCACTGGTATATTCCCTCTTCCCTCTTACATGCACTGGTATATTCCCTCTTCCCTCTTACATGCACTGGTATACTCCATCTTCCCTCTTACATGCACTGGTATATTCCATCTTCCCTCTTACATGCACTGGTATATTCCATCTACCCTCTTACATGCACTGGTATATTCCATCTACCCTCTTACATGCACTGGTATATTCCATCTTCCCTCTTACATGCAATGGTATATTCCATCTTCCCTCTTACGTGCACTGGTATACTCCATCTTCCCTCTTACATGCACTGGTATATTCCATCTTCCCTCTTACATGCACTGGTATATTCCATCTTCCCTCTTACATGCACTGGTATATTCCATCTACCCTCTTACATGCACTGGTATATTCCATCTACCCTCTTACATGCACTGGTATATTCCATCTTCCCTCTTACATGCACTGGTATATTCCATCTTCCCTCTTACATGCACTGGTATATTCCCTCTTCCCTCTTACATGCACTGGTATATTCCATCTTCCCTCTTACATGCACTGGTATATTCCCTCTACCCTCTTACATGCACTGGTATATTCCATCTTCCCTCTTACATGCACTGGTATATTCCATCTTCCCTCTTACATGCACTGGTATATTCCATCTACCCTCTTACATGCACTGGTATATTCCATCTACCCTCTTACATGCACTGGTATATTCCCTCTTCCCTCTTACATGCACTGGTATATTCCATCTTCCCTCTTACATGCACTGGTATATTCCCTCTTCCCTCTTACATGCACTGGTATATTCCATCTACCCTCTTACATGCACTGGTATATTCCATCTTCCCTCTTACATGCACTGGTATATTCCATCTTCCCTCTTATATGCACTGGTATATTCCATCTTCCCTCTTACATGCACTGGTATATTCCATCTTCCCTCTTACATGCACTGGTATATTCCATCTTCCCTCTTACATGCACTGGTATATTCCATCTACCCTCTTACATGCACTGGTATATTCCCTCTTCCCTCTTACATGCACTGGTATATTCCATCTTCCCTCTTACATGCACTGGTATATTCCATCTACCCTCTTACATGCACTGGTATATTCCATCTTCCCTCTTATATGCACTGGTATATTCCATCTACCCTCTTACATGCACTGGTATATTCCCTCTTCCCTCTTACATGCACTGGTATATTCCATCTTCCCTCTTACATGCACTGGTATATTCCATCTTCCCTCTTACATGCACTGGTATATTCCATCTTCCCTCTTACATGCACTGGTATATTCCATCTTCCCTCTTATATGCACTGGTATATTCCATCTTCCCTCTTATATGCACTGGTATATTCCATCTTCCCTCTTACATGCACTGGTATATTCCCTCTTCCCTCTTACATGCACTGGTATATTCCATCTTCCCTCTTACATGCACTGGTATATTCCATCTTCCCTCTTACATGCACTGGTATATTCCATCTTCCCTCTTACATGCAATGGTATATTCCATCTTCCCTCTTACATGCACTGGTATACTCCATCTTCCCTCTTACATGCACTGGTATATTCCATCTTCCCTCTTACATGCACTGGTATATTCCCTCTTCCCTCTTATATGCACTGGTATATTCCCTCTTCCCTCTTACATGCACTGGTATATTCCATCTTCCCTCTTACATGCACTGGTATATTCCATCTTCCCTCTTACATGCAATGGTATATTCCATCTTCCCTCTTACATGCACTGGTATACTCCATCTTCCTCTTATATGCACTGGTATATTCCCTCTTCCCTCTTACATGCACTGGTATATTCCATCTTCCCTCTTACATGCACTGGTATATTCCATCTTCCCTCTTATATGCACTGGTATATTCCCTCTTCCCTCTTACATGCACTGGTATATTCCATCTTCCCTCTTACATGCCCTGGTATATTCCCTCTTCCCTCTTACATGCACTGGTATATTCCATCTTCCCTCTTACATGCCCTGGTATATTCCCTCTCCCTCTTACATGCACTGGTATATTCCCTCTTCCCTCTTACATGCACTGGTATATTCCCTCTTCCCTCTTACATGCACTGGTATATTCCCTCTTCCCTCTTACATGCACTGGTATATTCCATCTTCCCTCTTATATGCACTGGTATATTCCATCTTCCCTCTTACATGCACTGGTATATTCCATCTTCCCTCTTACATGCACTGGTATATTCCCTCTACCCTCTTACATGCACTGGTATATTCCCTCTACCCTCTTACATGCACTGGTATATTCCATCTTCCCTCTTACATGCACTGGTATATTCCCTCTTCCCTCTTACATGCACTGGTATATTCCATCTTCCCTCTTACATGCACTGGTATATTCCATCTTCCCTCTTACATGCACTGGTATATTCCATCTTCCCTCTTACATGCACTGGTATATTCCATCTTCCCTCTTATATGCACTGGTATATTCCATCTTCCCTCTTATATGCACTGGTATATTCCATCTTCCCTCTTACATGCACTGGTATATTCCATCTTCCCTCTTACATGCACTGGTATATTCCATCTTCTTATATGCATGTGACACATGGAAAGAGGACTCCAAACTACAGAAATATGATGTTATTGCGAGATACCGAACACCGGATACACTGAGCATATCAAAAAACAAAAAAACCGCCCCAAACCACCAAGCAGCACACTGAACCAAATGAAGATCTGCTGACATCCGTTGAGAAATGAAAACTATATTGGTGTGATACCAAAGGAAATAAGAGGGAAGCAGGGAGAACTTGAAATATCAACTAAGTAACATAACTCTTGAGAGTCACGGAGTTATCTCCCATGTAGAATTTCTCAAATCCAACACAGTTTGCGCTACCCATTCAGCTAGCATAGACGCAGCCACAAAGCTTACTCTCAAATCAACACAGTTTGCGCTACCCATTCAGCTAGCATAGACGCAGCCACAAAGCTTACTCTCAAATCAACACAGTTTGCGCTACCCATTCAGCTAGCATAGACGCAGCCACAAAGCTTACTCTCAAATCAACAGAGTTTGCGCTACCCATTCAGCTAGCATGTAGACGCAGCCACAAAGCTTACAACTTTATGCTTTGTGGCTGCGTCTATGCTTGCTGAATGGGTAGCGCAAACTGTGTTGGATTTGAGAAATTCTACATGGGAGATAACTCCGTGACTCTCAAGAGTTATGTTACTTAGTTTATATAGGTGTGGTCATGTAACAAGATCCAGTGGCCTTGATAAATCAGCTCTGCAGAGTCCAGAGAGCTATTGAGGGAGGAAGACGGAGAGGTGGAGAGAGCGAGAGCGAGAGAGAGTGAGAAAGAGAGTGAGAAAGCAAGAAAGAGAGAGAGAGGGAGAGAGAGAGGGAGAGAGAGAGGGAGGGAGAGAGGGAGAGAGAGAGAGAGAGAGAGAGAGAGAGAGAGTGGACTGACAAGACCAAGGAATAGACAGAGAAACTATTAACAGAGACCCAGGCTTTGGCATACAACCGACATAGCTGAAGGGAACTGGTGAACAGTTCTTACTGCGGCACCCCAATGACTCACAAAGTTAAAAGAGAAGGAGGCAGACGACAACACACACACACACACACACACACACACACACACACACACACACACACACACACACACACACACAACCGCGCACACACACACACACACACACACACACACACACACACACACACACACACACACACAAAATCATAAAATATCTCAAGCTTCCGGCCACGTGACCGATCAAAACCATCTAAAGACTTGGTGGTGGGGAGAGGGGGGTGTCTCTCACTCGGTCTGACTCAGCAACAGAGCGGTTACAGTCGTTAGTTATTGTTATTGTTATTTAAAGCCCAGCCAACTGCATGGAGCTACATCAAGGCAATAACCCGTTTCAAAACGTACACAATTCCTCAACAGGAAAAAAAGAAAAAGAAAATTAATTACACACACCAATGCATTTGCACACAAAATCTAAGGAGACGCCCTTGGCGGTGACCATTCCGTTGCACATAGGGATTGAAAAAACAAACCTGAATAAGAGCTTAAACATAAATAAGGACACTAAAACATACATAAAAAACGGGCCTAAATTACCTAACATTGCTTTCGCATATCTCACCTCCCTAGAGCCAAAAATGCATTTAATGCATGTACCCAATTATCAATCCTAAGAAAAAATATGTGTGGACTTTATCGAACACATACAGGTGAATGGACCAGCAAAGCAGAAAATGATAGGAAGAAATGACAGAAAGCAAAGGAACGAGGCAGAAAGAAAAAGTGACAGAAAAGAGGAAATTTCTAGCACAGAATTTCCAGAAGGTGGGGACACTATTTGTGACCTTCCACCACGAAATCAGTCTTAACTCGCAGTCAGTCGAACAGCACTAGGAGCTGAAAAGGTGATTGAGGGTCTATCTGGGTTTTTTTGACTTTTTCTCAAAATTGATTTTCGTAGACTATAAATCTATCCCCCACAGAATTATTTGTCTTGAAAAAATATCATGAATCTATTTAAAATGGTATTTTAATGCACTGATCGCAGCAGAAAGAACGAAATTTGCTACCAAAAGTACCTATTTTTGTCTCTCATTATGAACCGTAACCTGTACAGTACCCTCACATGTAACATACTGATGGAAAGCTCTTTGGTGCACCTTTCAGATAACGACAGCGAATATTAGAAACAAACTGGGTCAAATCCACCAAATAAAGAAATTTAAGGAAAATATGTAGGAGAGCACACAAAAACTTCAGAGGCCGTTTTTTCAAAATGGACGTCATACAACTTCATGACTATAAACATACATAACTTCTACATTTTTTTTTAGTACAAGCTTTATTCAAGTACCAAAATAATCAGCAGAATGTACACTTTCTAGTGATATGTATATCTCAAAATGCCCAAAATGCTAGTTAAGACTGATTTCGTGGTGGGAGGTCACATTTATTTTGAAAGAGCCCCCGGCATCCCCATGGGGGGTAACTGTTGTTAGTGGAGGGCATAGTAGACAGTGTCCTTGGTAAGTAGGATCACAACAGGCACTGTTCAATTCAACCAAAGTGCCCCAGCAACATTACTGTGTTTTCTCTTATTTTTATTGTTATTGTTGTTTAAAGCCCAGCCGACAGCACAGACCCATATCAGGGTTATTAGAACCATATCAAAACGTACACAACGTCTGGCTTAACCTTTTGACTCCTGCACCCTGTCCACCAGCATCCTGCATTGTCAACCATGCCAGCAAAGCAAAAACTGAACCCTTTGACTCCTGTGGGAAGCTGGTGGATAGGGTGAGGGAGTCAGTCAAAGGGTTTGTTTTCGCAGTTGGTGGATAGGTTGCAGGAGTCAAAGGGTAAAAATAAAAAAGCACAACAAAACAAGAAAAGCTGGAAAAGAAAACTAACTACACATATCAATGCATACGTGCATATAATCAAAGGATATAACACAAAATTAAGTAGGCCTACACCTATCAATGCATACACGCATACAATCTAAGGATATGCCCATGGTGTTGACCATTCCGTCCAATTTATCACTAGAAGATTTCAAAGAACAAACCTGAATACAAATATGAGCGTAACTAAGGACATTACAGCATATGTAATGTTGATGATGATACGTAGGTCCAAGCTTCCTGAGGGGATTTGTTAGCGATCATGGTAAAGACAGTATCTGCTTCACCTTTAGACATCCTGCCCATCCCCCGAAAACAGATAGTGGACTGCAATGCAGACCTGGATGTCAGGCTGGCCTGCTGCCCAGGGTTCTGGCAAGTCTGTGGGCAGAGGGGCCGTACATCCTTTGGTAGCTGATCCTGGTACTGTTGAGACAGACGTCTGCCCTGATGGTAGCTGATCCTGGTACTGTTGAGACAGACGTCTGCCCTGATGGTAGCTGATCCTGGTACTGTTGGGACAGATGTCTGCCCTGATGGTAGCTGATCCTGGTACTGTTGGGACAGACGTCTGCCCTGATGGTAGCTGATCCTGGTACTGTTGAGACAGACGTCTACCATGATGGTAGCTGATCCTGGTACTGTTGAGACAGACGTTCGCCCTGATGGTAGCTGATCCTGGTACTGTTGAGACAGACGTCTGCCCTGATGGTAGTTGATCCTGGTACTGTTGGGACAGACGTCTGCCCTGATGGTAGTTGATCCTGGTACTGTTGAGACAGACGTCTGCCCTGATGGTAGCTGATCCTGGTACTGTTGAGACAGACGTCTGCCCTGATGGTAGCTGATCTTGGTACTGTTGGGACAGACGTCTGCCCTGATGGTAGTTGATCCTGGTACTGTTGAGACAGACGTCTGCCCTGATGGTAGCTGATCCTGGTACTGTTGAGACAGATGTCTGCCCTGATGGTAGTTGATCCAGGTACTGTTGGGACAGATGTCTGCCCTGATGGTAGCTGATCCTGGTACTGTTGAGACAGACGTCTGCCCTGATGTAAGCTGATCCAGGTACTGTTGGGACAGATGTCTGCCCTGATGGTAGTTGATCCAGGTACTGTTGGGACAGATGTCTGCCCTGATGGTAGCTGGTCATGGTACTGTTGAGACAGACGTCTGCCCTGATGGTAGCTGGTCCTGGTACTGTTGGGACAGATGTCTGCCCTGATGGTAGCTGATCCTGGTACTGTTGGGACAGATGTCTGCCCTGATGGTAGCTGATCCTGGTACCATCCCTCCTACGGTACGCGACAGCTGTAGGAATGGACGCCACAGAGCAAATCCAAGCACCAAGGGACTGAAACACGCAGAAAAACTCAATGAACAGGAGAAACACAGGTATCATTTAAAAATTCTGGATATAGATGGAGCTGATCTTTATGGTATTCCAAAACAATCGTGGTCTGCGCATCCAGATAATCTCCCTGATATAAACTATATCAGCATCGTTAATTGTTTTGTTTATGGGATCAACGCCTACACAATGGACGAATTCAGAGCTTACAGAAGTCTGAAGGCATATCGGCTGTTGTTTCCAGCTGGGTCCGTGATATTTGGACATACAGACCTGATGGATGTCAGAATGTGGTCGTCTCAGCTAAGATATGCTTCATGCAGTGTGTACACTATCGAGCTCTGTTCTTCCTTTCATTTTTGCTTTCGGTGTTTTCTGCACGAGTCATATGTGTGTGTGTGCGCGTGCGTGCTTGGGTATGTGTGTGAGTGTGTGTGTGCGCCCGCACTTGTATGCATGTATATTGTGTTATGGGCGCGCACGCGCGCATATGTGTTTGTGTATGTGAGAGAGAGAGAGAGAGAGAGAGAGAGAGAGAGGGAGAGGGAGAGAGACCCCATACATGTGTTAAACAGTGTGTGTGTGTGTGTGTGTGTGTGTGTGTGTGTGTGTGTGTGTGTGTGTGTGGTGTGCGGTGTGTGTGTGTGTGTGTGTGTGTGTGTGTGTGTGTGTGTGTGTGTGTGTGTGTGTGTGTGTGTGTGTGATTTTACTGTGGCTAAATTTTATAACTCGTTTCCAGTTATGTTAAGGTTTAAGTGCTGCTGGAGCTGCAGGAGTGTGTAAGCTGCTTGCTAACACACACACACACACACACACACACACACACACACACACACACACACACACACACACACACAGACAGACAGACACACAGACACACACACCTGGATCACTGGATTTATTGATTTATTATTTTTCACCCATTTCTAGATCAAATGAAAGATTGCAGTTAAGCACACAAATACACAAATGACTCCCCCCCCCCCCGCCCCCCCCCCCCAAAAAAAAAAAAAAGAAAAAAAAAACAACTAAAAAAGTCATGAGTTGTTATTGTATTGTGCAGGCGTGGGATATGGGTCACATTGGGTGGTGATAGAAGGAACACATTTTCAGGTCTTGGAAACTCTGGAAACATTTTAGTTCACACACACACACACACACACACACACACACACACACACACACACACACACACAACACACAGACACACACACACAGACACACAACACACAACACTCACACACACACTTGAAACCGAAACACAATAGTTCAGTGTTCTGCGTACAGAATAGCATCTAGTCAAAGAACTGAAAGCTAGGATGCAAATCTGCAGATAAAAGTAATTCTTTGTTTATATCAATAATTTACACGCCCCATTCATTCATCAGTGACTGAAAACAAGATGAAACGACGATACATAAACACAATTACATCTCAAACGTAAGCCCGCAGCCAGCCATATGTGGCAGACGACACAGAAGGTTCGCGGGGAAGAGCTCAAAAGCGAAAGTAGATCTATCTCTCAAGACTATGCATGCATCAAAAAGAAACTAAATATAACATACCATTTACAAAGTGGTCCAAACAAACAAATGAGTGGGTTGTATTTGAATCGGATGTCAGGCCTTTGAGCTGAAGCTGTGCCAGCCATTCTCTCCGTCTACTCAGTCAGCTCCTCCACATCATTTCCCCTCGTTGTCACAACATATGGCATTCTCAGATTCTGTCTGTAGTATCGCCCGTCTTTTTCCCGATCTTGTCTGTTGTGACATCCTTTCACACAACAGCTGTTCAAGATCTCTAGCTGTTTATTTCCACTCTTTATTCATGAATTTTTTTCCTGTTGGTGCCAACGTGGTAAACCGAGCAGAAATATGGAACCGACTCGGAACGTTTAGCAGATTCTCAGACGCGACGAATACCGTAGGGATGGAAAGATAACTCCTCGCCGGGAGGAGTGACGTCATCTGCACATTGTGTGCAGAGCCCACCTACCACCCTTAGGCCTATCCGCGAAGCATCTGGAGACAGGCCTAGAAGACTCCAACCAATCAGCACGTGACATGTGTGATATGTCTGCTGCCAGTGCTGGAATGAAACATAGGCGTGAATAACGGTTTGATCCTGAACGGCTGTCAGTTCTACTGGTGCTTGGATTGTGGCAGCAGACGAGAAGATCGCCTCTGATGCTCTGCCCTGATATTGTCCCGGTGTCCATGGCACTCTCAGAGCTCGAGACGTCGACTGATGCACTCTCAGGTAAGTAGATCTACTTGTCGGAAAGACTGGTTGACTGAAGTCTGTTGTTGTTTGCGGTCTTGTCTTGAATTAAAGTTAACATTACAGTTTTGGTCTTCATTTGTATTTCATATCGGGGTATTGGTCTGGCTGCCTTGACCTAAAAGGGCCTACTTTACATATCTCGTGCTGAACTGACAATTTGCGCATGAATACAGTACACGCCCAGATCTGGTAACGTAATTGTGACACAAAGCAGTTTATGTGTCTTTTTACGTATGTGAACCCCCCCCCCCCCCCACACACACACACACACACACACACACAAACAAAATCAATTTTGAAATGAATTGTATAATTAACATCACTTAAGAAAAACTTTCCAGTGATATGAAAAGACTTTCTTCTATTGGTTGACAGTGACAAGGTATCAGTAGCTAAAATTTGTTATTCAAAAAAGTTATAAAAAAAAAACTTCAAATTTGCAAGAGTTTAATTTAAAAACAAACAAGGAAACGAACAAACAAATATAGGCCTACTGAAAGAGCATATGAAAAAGTAGAAAACGAAACAAAAATGTCTAGCTTTATTGGTTCTTGAGGTATGATTTTTTAAATATTATATTCTTTTGCATTAAGAAAAGTAAGTCGTTTTTATCCAAATTCAGAGACCCACAAATGCATTGTAATGAAAACAAAACTGATTAAAAAAAAAAATATATAAATAAATAAAAAGATTTTCCTAACTGACATGTAACAGTTATTACAACAGAAATATCACAACCATCTACAGGGATAAGAAGTGAGAGATGGAGTGTCAAGCATAGCAACAATTCAGATCTGAGTATCAACAAATTACACAAATGTCTATTTTCACTCTATTTCCGACAAGCACCAGTACTGAAGTAAACCAGGAGATATGTGTCAGACATTTTCAGTAGAGTGTATATCGTGTACTACTATGGCAACTTTTTTTTTTCTGAAATGTTGAATTTATAGTTCCTGAGTCATATGATAAAGCATCCAACTTGTTAAAATTGCCGATTTTCATGGCGGAAAATGGGTCTGTTAACCCATTGACTCCTGCACCCTCTCCATCAACTACAAAAACTTAACTCTTTGACTACCGCACCCTCTCCATCAACTACAAACACTTAACCCTTTGACTCCTGTCCAACTACAAAAACTTAACCCTTTGACTCCCGCACTCTATCCAACTACAGAAACATAACCCTTTGACTCCCGTACCCTCACCATCAACTACAAAAACTTAACCCTTTGACTCCCACACCCTCTCCAATTACAAAACTTAACCCTTTGACTCCACACCCTCTCCATCAACTACAAAAACTTAACCCTTTGACTCCTTTACCCTCTCCATCAACTACAAAAACTTAACCCTTTGCCTCCTGCACCCTGTCAACTACTAAAACTTAACCCTTTGACTCCTGCACCCTCTCCATCAACTACAAAAACTTAACCCTTTGACTCCTGCACCCTATCAACTACTAAAACTTAACTCTTTGACTCCTGCACCCCCTCCATCAACTACAAAAACTTAACCCTTTGGTTCCTGCACCCTCTCCATCATCTACAAAAACTTAACCATTTGACTCATGCACCCTCTCCATCAACTACAAAAATTTAACCCTTGTGACTCCCACACCCTCTCCACCAAGTACAAAAACTTAACCCTTTGACTCCCGCACCCTCCATCAACTACAAAAACTTAACCCTTTGACTCCCGCACCCTGTCCATCAACTACACAAACTTAACTCTTTGATTCCCGCACCCTCTCCATCAACTACAAAAACTTCACCCTTTGACTCCCACACTCTCTCCATCAACTACAAAAACTTAACCCTTTTGACTCCCTTTACCTTTTCCACCCACACTTCCTGTGAGAAGTAACAAGACTGACAAGTTTGGTTGACAGTGTAGGATTGCTGCTGGATAGTGTGCGGGGGTCAAAGGGTTATAGGATAGTGTCATTTACATACTGACATCACTTTACATACATCTCACTTTACATACCAGGCCTGGAGAAGATTAAAAATTTCTACTAGCCAGTCGGGCTTGTGGATTTTAAGTTCTACTAGCCCATGGATATTTTCACTAGCCTGGCTTGTTGCCCTGAGAAATAGCCAAATTCTCTTTATGATGATGACCAAAAATTTTAAACCATTGTTACAACACAGGTGGTCAAACCTTTTTCTGGAGACTTTCATCAGGGTGGGGGGTGGGGGTGAACAGGAGCAGAGCTAAAGACAGATGATTGATCTCAAAGTTAACGTGGATTCTCTGTGTAAGTTAGAGATAGTTCTTTAGTTTAATATATATACTTATAATTATCTTTTTGTTTACGGAGCAAAAGTTTCTTTTAGTCCAACTGGTCGTTTGGTATATTTTGCAAATTACTTCATTGTCATCCTGCAATATTTTCCCCCTTTCATAATTCTAATCACCTACTTTTAAAGTGTGAGAGTGTGTGAGGGAGAGAAAGAAAGAGACAGTGTATGAAACCATTGAAAACGAGACAGAGAGAGAGAGAGAGAATATGTATACATATGTATATGACATGCGTAACACAAGTAGTGAGAAATTCTGGCGTTGGTGAGACTTGGTAAGAATGTTCTTCAAAAGCAAGTCTAGCAGAACAAGTGACAGTTTTATACACAAAAATGGTCAGTTTGCAATTTTTTAAAGAAAATCATTGATCACCAGCCACAACCTTATCTGTTGTCTAGGTTTGTAGAAGTACTGAACTACTTGTTGACTTTTGTTTATTGCTTGATGTGTGTGTTTTTTGCTTTGTTTTGTTGAGTTTTGGTTTTGTTTATTTTATTTTTTTTAAATTTCCTATTTGTTGTTGTGTAACTGTAAGTATTTTGCATCTTGTGTGTGTGTGTGTGTGTGTGTGTGTGTGTGTGTGTGTGTGTGGTGTGTGTGTGTGTGTGTGTGTGTGTGTGTGTGTGTGTGTGTGTGTGTGTGTGTGTGTGTGTGTGTGTGTGTGTGTGTGTGTGTGTGTGTGTTGTCCATTTTCTAGACTTCAGCAGGTCAGTGTGAAGGGGAAAACACTGAAAATATTTAATCCACCCTTACTAAAATTACTATCCTGAGAGACAAATGAGGATAATGGAGAAAAATCGTCAAGTAGCGTCTATGCCTTCTAAACTAGTTTCTTTGGGTATCATCTTATCAAGTGATGCATCAAATTTCTCTTGTCTCTTTAATTTCCTTGCCAATGGCACACACATCTCTTTCCCTCCCCACCCCTTGATCTCGATAATACATATGTTGTATTATTTACTCCAGTTTCCATACTTAATTAGAAGCTTCTAACCTCTTGACCAAATCAGACAGATTGGGCGAAAGGTCGCTGATCTGTAGATACTATTGTATCGCACCGACTCCCTTCACTGACAAGCCTGCAGGAAGCAGGAGTTGCCTTCCCCTGGATAGCCTCGTTTTCGCTGTGAACATTGGCAGACTCGATCATTGCAGACGAAATCTATCGGCAGATCGGAACGTTTGAAAAATCGAAATAAATTATAACTGCAGGGGTCAGAGTTGTCACTTGCCCAACAGACTAGTAGTTTTTGATTTTGACTCGCCTGACAGGTTTTTTTACTCACCACGGGCGACCGGGCGAGTGGATTTCGCCAGCCCTGCATACTGACATCTCACTTTACATACTTAGATCTACATCTCACTTTACATGCTGACATCTCACTTTACATACTGACATCTCACTTTACATAATCACACTTTACATACTGACATCTCACTTTACATACTGACATCTCACTTTACATACTGACATATCACTTTACATAATCTCAATTTACATAATCTCAATTTACATAGACATCTCACTTTACATAGTGACACCTCACTTTACATACTGACATCTCACTTTACATAACCACTTTACATACTTACATCTCACTTTACATACTTACATCTCACTTTACATACTGACATCTCATTTAACATACTGACATCTCACTTTACATACAGACATCTCACTTTACATACTGACATTTCACTTTACATACATCTCACTTTTCATACTTACATCTCACTTTACATGCATCTCACATACTTACATATCACTTTACATACATCTCACTTTACATACTTACATCTCACTTTACATACATCTCACTTTATATACTGACACCTTGCTTTACATATTGACAATCTCACTTTACATACTGACATCTCACTTTACATACTGACATCTCACTTTACATATATGCACATCTCATTTGACATACATCTCACTTTACATACTTACATCTCACTTTACATACTGACATCTCACTTTACATAATCTCACTTTACATACTTACATCTCACTTTACATACTGACATCTCACTTTACATACATCTCACTTTACATAACATACTTGCATCTCACCTTACATACTTGCATCTCACTTTACATACTTACATCTCACTTTACATACATCTCACTTTACATACATCTGACTTTACATACTGGCATCTCACTTTACACACTGACATCTCACTTTACTTATATGTACATCTCACTTTACATACATTTCACTTTACATACATCTCACTTTACATAATGACATCTCATTTTACATACTGACATCTACTTTACATACTGACATCTCACTTTACATACTGACATCTCACTTTACATACTGACATCTCATTTTACATATAGTACTATCACTTTACATACATCTTACTTTACATACCAACATCTCACTTTACATAGTGACATCTCACTTTACATAATCTCACTTTACATACTGACATCTCACTTTACATACTGATATGGACATCTCACTTTACATACTTACATCTCACTTTACATACTGACATATGACTAAACATACTGACATCTCACTTTACATACTGACATCTCACTTTACATACTGAATCTCACTTTACAATTACATACAGACATCTCACTTTACATACATCTCACACACACACACACACACATGCAATGTGCACACACACACACATACTACACGCATACACATACGCTCTCACTCCCTAACTCACATTCTCTCTCTTTCTCTCTATCACACACACACTCCCTGATTGACATTTTCATTCTCTCCCCCTCTTTCTCTCTGTGTCGCTCTCTGATTCTCTCTCTCACACACACACACACACACACAAATATACACACACAGACACACACACACACACACACACACACACACACACACCACACACACACACATGCATAATGCTCGAAATAAGAGAAATCTTGTAAACAAACGTCACTAGGAAAGGAAGTCCTGCAGCTTGGTTAATTTTGATCACGTGACCGATTAACCCAATCAGCTCCAAGCACATTCTGCTTCAATGGCGTCATGGAAAGTGTTGAGCGTATTCATCGACGGAAAAGAATAGCGATGCTTTGTCAAAATCAGCGCATAATGCAAATATTTTCAGCAACGAAGATCGGAGTGAGTTGGAAGAACTTTTTAGTTTAGTTTAGTTTAGTTTAGCAGTAGTGACATAACACATTATCCGTTTGGCTATTTCAAGTCCCATCATGATCATTTTCTTGTCTTTTGAAGTTTTCTTTTCTTACACTTACTAGTACTACTAGTAGTCAAGGTTTCTGGTTTGTCGTACGCCCAGTTTTTTTTTTTTTTTTTTTTTTTTGATGATTCATTCATCATATTCGTATTTAAGTTCAATGTAATGTTTCCAATGGTCAAGCTGGTTTTTAAACGAGTTTGTGTTTTGTGCTCTTTTAATTTCGTTTGGTAATTTATTTTCCATACATGTCACTGTGCAATTCTATTCCAGTATTTGTAAAATAAAACTTTCTAATGTTATGTATCTTGCAATATTCTAAAAATATTTTATCAGTATTATTTCTTGTTTTGTCATAATTTGTCAGTTTGAAAAATTGTGTTTATCATTATCAACGTCATCAAATCTTGAAAACTTTGGTAGTTTGGATCAGATCTCCCCTCATTCTTCTTGCTTTTAAACTGGGCAAATTGAGTAGGCCTAATTCTAATCTTTCTCTATATGAATAATTTTGAAAACCATGAATTAATTTAGTAGCACTTCTTTGTATCTTCTCTATCAATGCTGACTGTCTTTTAAGACGTGGAAACCAAATAGTATTACCATACTCCAAATGAGGCCTCACTAAGCCTTTGTACAAATATAAAAATGTCTCCTTGTTTATGTATGAGAATGTTCTTTTTGTGGTTCCAAGCAACTTGTTTGATTTATTAACATTTTGAATGTGATTATCAAATTTGAGACTTTTATCAAATATTACTCCAAAATCTATTTCTTCTAAACATTATTATTTCACAGGTAATACCATCGTTTATCATTGAATATTTGTTACAAGGGTTACTTTTTCCTAAATACAAGACTTTACAAAAATTTTGAAGCATTAAAGAAAAGATTCCAAGTTTCTGACCAATGGACCAATGTATGTAAATCATTTATGAAAATAGTAAAAGGAACAGGACCAAGTATACTCCCTTGAGGAATACCACTCAGAACATCTGTATATTTGGAGTAATCATTTCCAACTCTGTTTTCTGTCTTTTAAAAAGTCTTTAATCCAAGCTAGTAACTTACCCATAATTCCATAATACTGCAGTTTGATAAGCAATCTTTCATGCGGAACAGAATCAAACGCTTTTCTAAAATCCAATAAATAATATCTATATTTTCTCATTTATCCAATAGATTAGTAAAATAATTCATTACTTGTAATAACTGGGTAATGCACGATCTATGTTGTCGGAAACCATGCTGACATTCTGTGTAAAGTTTACTTAAATGTCATGTGATCAACTATAACATCCCGTTACTTATAGATTCCAATACTTTGCATGGTACTGAAGTTAGGCTAACTGGTCTATAATTACCAGGATCACTTTTGTACCCTTTTTGAACAAAGCTGTGACGTATGTATTCTTCCACTCTGTAGGTACTATTTCCCTTTCCAATGATTTATTAAACAATATGCTGAGTGGAACAGATAGTTCTTTACTCAATTCTTTTAAAATCCTCGGATGAATATTATCAGGTCCTTGAGCCTTATTTGCATTTAACTTCTTTTAACCTATTTTCAACTGCCTCAGGTGTAACTACCAAATCTGTTATTGTTTTGCCATCTGACCAATTTGCTATATTTATAGATGGTAGATTTTCTAAATTCTCTTTTGTAAATACACTAGCAAAAGATTTATTTAAGATACTTGCTTTATCAATGTTGGATAATGCAGCGTCACCATCAGCCTTAGTCAATGGGCTAATAGTAATACCTACTTTTACTTTGCACTTTGAGTGCACATATTTCCAAAATCTTTTAGGGTTCAACTTAGTCTTTTGCTATGTTTTTTTCATATTCTTTCTTTGCATGTTTAATTTCTTTGGTACAACTGTTTCTTATCGCTATATAATGAAGATAGTCTTTCCCCACTTTAGTTTCTAAAAACCTCTTAAAAAGATAATACTACTTTTTTTTTAATTTTTTTATTAATCTCCAAACTTTTTTGTTAGTCCACAGTGGTTTAGTTCTTACATTATCACTGATTTTTATTTTTGGTATATTTTGTTCCATGATGAAAGTAGGATTTTATTTTTTATTGTGTCCCAAGTCTTATCAACATCCATGGAATTTAAAACTGTCCAATCTTCCTGACTCAGTTCTTGTTTCATCTTTGCATAATTTCCTCTTTTGAAGTCAAACTTATAATTTGTGGTATTTTGAGTTTTGGGTGTTTGAACATACAGCTCACAAATCAGTACCTCATGGTCACTCTTGTCTATGGGACAATAATGTTTAATTTCAGATATAAATTCTTCATCATTTGTTATCACCAAGTCAAGAATATTTGATTTTTTGTCCCTCCCTTCTTCTAGTTGGAGATTTTACCATTTGTATTAAATATGCATCATTCAAGCATTCAATGAATGTGTTATCCCTAACGCCTGTCCATTTTCCCTTCCAGTCAATGTTAGGAAAATTAAAATCTCCCATTATACAAACTTTATCAAATGTGGATATGTATTTATCGTTTAACAGTTTACATAAATTTTGTTCATTTTCTAAAGTGGTATTAGGACTTTTATATATGCATCCCAATAGGACTTTCAATCCATCTTTTAGTGACAAAATATGCCCATACACATTCAATAAAAATGTGTCATGTTAAGTTTAATACATTCCTGAGCATTCAGGTTTGTCTTCACATTCATCGAAACGACCCTGTTAGGTTTGGATTGGTAAATACAGTATAGCCAGGAATAGTGTATTCTGCCAAAAAATAATCTGACTTTTGCTTAAAAACTCAGTGATGGCAATTGGGTTCCTCTTCTTCTATCAAAAACAATAATTCTTCTCTTTTGTTTATTAATCCATTTATATTTGTATAAATAACTTTACACTCATTGCTTACAAACTTCTTTATTTACAATATTTACATTTTCTGCATTTTTTGACTGTTCTGGCTGATTTAATTGTCAATGTTTCACGTCATTTGCCCCAGTAGCACCTACTGATTGCACTGTCACAATCGTGTCACCTCGAATTTTCAAGTTCTTTTCTCCATTTTCAATTCTTTTTTTCAGTTCTGCACTTAATTCTTTTTGTTACAGTCTTTCTGCAGGGGTATAGTAGGATATATAAAAATCCTGTCTTTATTGTCCTTGGCAATGATATCCTTGTTTATTTTGTATGCATTCTTTAAGATCTCCTTTTTTGTGTTCCATGAACGGACCTTTATCCTTAAAAGTCTCGGCCTGGACCCTCCCACTCTGCCTAGTCTCACTGGTTCTTCTACCTTTTTGTCTTGTAGATCAGGACATATTTTGTCAACAATGCCCTGTACTTTTTCTCATGTCTTCCTGCTGTCTTTCTATGGAATTTAGCTTACTTCTCTCTGTCAGTCCAACAACAACAAGGTTCAACTCCCTTTTCTGTGTGTGCGCGTGCGCACGCGTGTGTGTGTGTTTGCGTGTGTCTGTCTGTCTGTGTCTGTGTGTGCGAGTGTCTGTGTGTGTTTGTGTGTGTGTCTGTGTGTGTTTATGTCTGTGTGTGTCTGTGTCTATAGGAATTATTCATTCATTCATGCATGAATATATTCATATGCTAATCAATTAATTAATTTCTTTAATTAGTTAGGTAACTGTTCATTTGTTTATTATTCATCTGTTTATTCGTCAATGATTTATTCCTTTATTTGTTCATATTTATATTTGTCATGTTAGCATGAATCTCTGACCAACTCTCCATCTGCGTGTCATGAATTTCTGACCAACTCCACATATGTGTCACGAATCAACTCTACATGTGTGTTATGAATGTCTAACTCCACATGCGTGTCATAATTACATATCCAACATTGCTTAACCCTTTCACTCTTTCTTCAGATCTGCCCGTTTGGATCAACACCGAGATGATAGTGCTAGTCAAAGTAACAACAACAACAACAAAAAAGGTAATTGATTTAATCATGTTGTTGCTGAGATGTTTTTTAAATCTCTCACTGTTGCTTTTTGTAAATCGTCACCACAATCTTTTTCTTCTTCTTCTTATCATCATCATCATCATGGTCATCATCATCGTGGTCATCATCATCATCATCCATCATCATCATCATCATCAAACTGTGACTCAAACTGCTGTAATTGATCAAATATATTTATTTCCCAAATGTGAAGCTGATATACCCAAAGATCAGATTCCAAGGTTTCAGCTTTCAGAGCTGCCTTCCGTCTTTTAATCTGAACAGAAATAATAGAAATCATAACTATGAGGAAAAATATCACGTGAAGTGTCAGTTGCGAGCAACGTTAAGTGTTCTAGCCATTTAACCATCAAAGTGGGAAAGGTTCATCTCGGTTTTGCATTACATTCTTCTTTGTGGCAGAGTAAATGATGGGGTTAGAATGTTGTACAATACATTGTTTTTAATATCTGCATTCATAAATGTAGCTTATTTCCTGGGATGATAAGATCAGAATGTTGAATTTGTGTCCATAATTTCATCAACAGAAATACTAATTCATTACGTTTTTGGTTGATGTAGTTTTGGAACATGTGGCAATTTTTTAATGTCCACAGAAATTTGTCGATCCTATCCAGAATTGTTTCGTGTTCAAACATAATCAAAATATGTCAACAGTGGTGTTTTTTGTTTCTTAACAGAAATCATGACACAAATGCTCAATTCCAATTAATTTTAGGATAACTTAAGTTCCGAGTTCCAAGAAATATACTTTCTTGTTGTATTTTCAGACACTTAGATTAATCTGTTATAGACTTATAGTTATACTTCTTTTTGATAAATACCTCTTTCCATGGGACTGTACCAATTTTTTTTTCAACCAGTCAGAACAAAACAAGGAAATGCACAATTTGTTGTTAAAATAGTGTGAAAAAAACAATTGTAGCTGTGTGGTTGACTCTTTGTTTGTTTGCTTGCTTGTTTATTTGTATCAGATGCAGATGCGTCATGACCACAGAACCCAGACCTTGATGATTGCTGGATGTGTAGGTCATGACCACAGTACCCAGACTTTGATGATTGCTAGATGTCCATGTCAAGACCACCGTACCCAGACCTTGATGATTGCTAGATGACTATGTCGTGACCAAAGTGCCCAGACCTTGATGATTGCTAGATGTCTGTGTCATGACCACAGTGCCCAGACCTTGATGATTGCTACATGTCTGTGTCATGACCACAGTGCCCAGACCTTGATGATTGCCAGATGTCTGTGTCATGACCACAGTGCCCAGACCTTGATGATTGCTAGATGACTGTCGTGACCAAAGTGCCCAGACCTTGATGATTGCTAGATGTCTGTGTCATGACCACAGTGCCCAGACCTTGATGTTTGCTACATGTCTGTGTCATGACCACAGTACCCCGACCTTGATGATTGCTAGATGTCTGTGTCATGACCACAGTGCCCATACCTTGATGATTGCTAGATGTCTGTCATGACCACAGTGCCCAGACCTTGATGATAACTAGATGTCTGTGTCATGACCATGGTACCCAGACCTTGATGATTGCTAGATGTCTGTGTTATGACCACAGCACCAGGACCATGATGATAGCTGGATGTCTATGTCATGACCACAGTACCCAGATCTTCATGATTGCAAGATGTCTGTGTTATGACCACAGTACCGAAACCTTGATGATTGCTGGATGACTATGTCATGACCATGGTACCCAGACCTTGATGATTGCTAGATGTTTGTGTCATGACCACAGTACCCGGACCTTGATAATTGCTGGATGACTGTGTCGTGACCACAGTGCCCAGAACTAGATGATTGCTAGATGTCTGTAACATGACCACAGTGCCCAGACCTTGATGATTGCTAGATGTCTGTGTCATGACCACAGTGCCCAGACCTTGATGATTGCTAGATGTCTGTTATGACCACAGTGCCCAGACCTTGATGATTGCTAGATGTCTGTGTCGTGACCACAGTGCCCAGACCTTGATGATTGCTAGATGTCTGGTATGATGACAGTACCCAGACCTTGATGATTGCTAGATGTCTGTGTCATGACCACAGTACCCGGACCTTGATGATTGCCGGATGACTGTCGTGACCACAGTGCCCAGACCTTGATGATTACTAGATGTCTGTGTCATGACCACAGTGCCCAGACCTTGATGATAGCTAGATGTCTGTGTCATGACCATAGTGCCCAGACCTTGATGACAGCTAGATGTCTGTGTCATGACCACAGTACCCGGACCTTGATGATTGCTAGATGTCTGTGTCATGACCATGGTACCCAGACCTTGATGATTGCTAGATGTCTGTGTGATGACCACGGTACCCAAACCTTGATGATTGCTGGATGTTTATGTCATGACTATGGTACCAAGAACTTGATGATTGCTAAATGTCTGTGTGATGACCACTGTACCCAAGCCTTGATGATTGCTGGATGCTTATGTCATGACCACGGTACCCAGAACTAGATGATTGCTAAATGTCTGTGTCATGACCACAGTACTCAGACCTTGATGATTGCTAGATGTCTGTGTTATGACCACAGTACTCAGACCTTGATGATTGCTAGATGTCTGTGTCATGACCACAGTACCCATACCTTGAGGATTGCTAGATGTCTGTGTTATGACCACAGTACCCAGACCTTGATGATTGCCTTGATGATGCTCCACATGCGTATCACAAATTTCCGATTAACTCCACATACGTATCATGAATCTCTGACTAACTCCACATACATATCATGAATCTCTGACTAACTCCACATACATCATATATGTCACGAATTTCCGACCAACTCCACATACGTTTATCGAATCTCTAACTCCACATGCGTGTTATGAATCTCTAACTCCACATGCGTGTTACGAATCTCTAACTCCACATACGTGTCACAAATCTCTAACTCCACTTGCGTGTCATGAATCTCTAACTCCACTTACGTTTCACGAATCTCTAACTCCACATGCATGTCATGAATTTAACTCCACATACGTGTGACGAATCTAACTCCACATGCAAGTCACGAATGTCTAACTCCACATGCGTGTCACGATTTACATATCCAACATTGCTTAACCCTTTCACTCTTTCTTCAGATCTGCATCCTGCTGCGCTGACTCAATCACATGATCCGCAAAACCAACAACGTGTGGAATCAGACAGGGAAGTTGCCAATTTGGACCAACACCGAGATAATAACAGAGATAGTCAAAGTAAGGTAATTGATTTAATCATGTTGCTGAGATATTTTTTTAAATCTCTCAATGTTGCTTTTTCTAAACCGTCATCAACAACTTTTTCTTCTTCTTATCATCATCATCATGGTCATCATCATCATGGTCGTCATCATCATCATCATCATCATCATCATCAAAATCATCAAACTGTGACTCAAACTGCTAGCTATGATTGATCAAATATATTTATTTCCCAAATGTGAAGCTGATGTACCCAAAGATCAGATTGCAAGGTTATCCATGTTCTGCTTTCAGAGCTGCCTTCTGTCTTTTAATCTGAACAGAAATAATAGGAATTATAACGTTATATATGGGGAAAAATATCACGTGAAGTGTCTGTTGCGAGCAACATTAAGTGTTCTAGCCATTTAACCATCAAAGTGGGAAAGGTTCATCTCGGTTTTGCATTTGATTGTTCTTTGTGGCAGAGTAAATGATGGGGTTAGAATGTTGTACAATACATTGTTTTTAATATCTGCATTCATAAATGTAGCTTATTTCCTGGGATGATAAGATCAGAATGTTGAATTTGTGTCCATATTTTTATCAACAGAAATACTAATTCATTACGTGTTTGGTTGATGTGGTTTTGGAACATGTGGTAAATTGTTATTGTAAACAGAAATTTCGTCGATCCTATCCAGAATTGTTTCGTGTTCAAACATAATCAAAATATGTCAACAATGGTGTCGTTTGTTTCTTAACAGAAATCATGACACAAATGCTCAATTCCAATTAATTTTGGGATAACTTAAGTTCCGAGTTCAAAGAAATATACTTGTTGTATTTCCAGAAACTTAGATTAATCTGTTATACTTCTTTTTGATAAATACCTCTTTCCAACCAGTCAGAACAAAACATAGGAAATGCACAATTTGTTGTTAAAAAACAATTATAGGTGTATGGTTGACTCTTTGTTTGTTTGCTTGCTTGTTTATTTGTATCAGATGCAGATGTGTCATGACCACAGTACCCAGACCATGATGATTGCTGGATGTCTAGGTCATGACCATGGTACCCAGACCTTGATGATTGCCAGATGTCTGTGTCATGACCATGGTACCAGACCTTGATGATTGCCAGATGTCTGTGTCATGACCACGGTACCCAGATCTTGATGATTGCTAGATGTCTGTCATGACCACAGTGCCCAGACCTTGATGATTGCTACATGTCTGTGTCATGACCACAGTGCCCAGACCTTTGATGATGTGCTACATGTCTGTGTCAATGGACCACAGTGCCCAGACTTGATGATTGCTAGATGTCTGTGTCATGACCACAGTGCCCAGACCTTGATGATTACTAGATGTCTGTGTCATGACCATGGTACCCAGACCTTGATGATTGCTAGATGTCTGTGTTATGACCACAGCACCAGGACCATGATGATTGCTGATGTCTATGTCATGACCACAGTACCCAGATCTTCATGATTGCAAGATGTCTGTGTTATGACCACAGTACCGAAACCTTGATGATTGCTGGATGACTATGTCATGACCATGGTACCCAGACCTTGATGATTGCTAGATGTTTGTGTCATGACCACAGTACCCGGACCTTGATGATTGCTGGATGATTGTGTCGTGACCACAGTGCCCAGACCTTGATGATTGCTAGATGTCTGTGTCATGACCACAGTGCCCAGACCTTGATGATTGCCAGATGTCTGTGTCATGACCATGGTACCCAGACATTGATGATTGCTAGATGTGTATGTCATGACCACAGTGCCCAGACCTTGATGATTGCTGGATGACTATGTCGTGACTACAGTACCCAGAACTTGATGATTGCTAAATGTCTGTGTCATGACCATGGTACCCAGACCTTGACGATTGCCTTGATGATGCTCCACATGCGTATCACGAATTTCCGATTAACTCCACATACGTATCACGAATCTCTGACTATCTCCACATACATCATATATGTCATGAATTTCCGACCAACTCCACGTACGTGTATCGAATCTCTAACTCCACATGCGTGTTACGAATCTCTAACTCCACATGTGTGTCACAAATCTCTAACTCCACATGCGTGTCATGAATCTCTAACTCCACTTACGTGTCACGAATCTCTAACTCCACATGCGTGTCATGAATCTAACTCCACATACGTGTGATGAATCTCTAACTTCACATGCAAGTCACGAATGTCTAACTCCACATGCGTGTCACGATTTACATATCCAACATTGCTTAACCCTTTCACTCTTTCTTCAGATCTGCATCCTGCTGCGCTGACTCAGCCACATGGTCCCAAAACCAACAACGTGTGGAATCAGACAGGGAAGTTGCCAATTTGGACCAACACCGAGATAATAACAGAGATAGTCAAAGTAAGGTAATTGATTTAATCATGTTGCTGAGATATTTTTTTAAATCTCTCAATGTCATCATCATCATGGTCATCATCATCATGGTCTCATCATCCATCATCATCATCATCATCATATCATCAAACTGTGACTCAAACTGCTAGCTATAATTAATCAAATATATTTATTTCCCAAATGTGAAGCTGATGTACCCAAAGATCAGATTGCAAGGTTATCCATGTTCTGCTTTCAGAGCTGCCTTCTGTCTTTTAATCTGAACAGAAATAATAGGAATTATAACGTTATAATATATGGGGAAAAATATCACGTGAAGTGTCTGTTGCGAGCAACATTAAGTGTTCTAGCCATTTAACCATCAAAGTGGGAAAGGTTCGTCTCGGTTTTGCATTTGATTCTTCTTTGTGGCAGAGTCATGGGTGCAACTCCTCCGGCTACAGACCGGAATCCGGTTTTTGAAAAACATTTCGAGCGGACAGATCCGGTTTTTGAAAATTTGACAAGTAATGATATTTAAAAACAAAGAAAAAAAGCCGATTAAAATCCTTCGATACAGTGAGCAACTCCGCTTCTGCTCAGAGTGTTCGTAAGCAAAGCGATTGGGGAAAAAATGCCTATTAAAATCCTTCGATACAGTGAGCAACTCTGCTTCCGCTCGGAGTGTTCGTAAGCAAAGTGATTGGAGCTCTCCTGTGTTGGAGGTACAGAAGATCCGAAGCATGTGACCGGAATACTGCTGTTGCAAATTTATGCCATCTTTGTTCCACGAAGCAGGCGACTTTTCGTTCGACGTTTGAGTATGCATTATCTCACGGAAGCAGATTTTTCGCGTCTTGCGAAGGTGGAGGAAGGGGTGAAAAACAAGTGGAGGTGGGAGTGGCTGAAGCAGAAAGACGAGCAGGACAAAGAGTACGGAGAGTGGTGTCGGAAACTTGACTTACCAGGAACATGTTTCTGCACAGTTTGCTCTAAGCAAATCAAGTAGCCTACGGCACGAGTGGAAAGAAAAAACTAAAGGAACATGCCGATCATCCCAGCCACAAGGAAAATGTGATGGTTAGTTACGTTTTCATGCTATTTCTGCACAAGCTACTTCTGCACAATCCAGTCCCTGCACTTCTGCATAGGCCACTTCTGCACAACCCAGTTCCAGCATCTACACAGTGCCAAAAGGTGGTAAAAGAGCTGCCATGAAGTCATCACAAGACATTAGACAGTTTCTGAAGAAATCTAGAATGGACATTTAACCATCTTCCACTTTTTTTAAACAATAATGTGTCTGAACTGTTACTGATGTTGTTGATTTTATGAACAAAGGCTACACTCATGTTGGCCTGGAAACACCTTATGAATGACTAGTGCTAATCTTCAAATGATTTCTGTCTCCTCATCACTTAGAGGATTGTCAGATACTGTGTTATGGTCAGTTTGGACCTGTGTTATAAACACAAGGATACTGTTTGGCAGATAAACTGAAGGAGGATTGGAGCAAAAGAGTGATATTGACTGGACAATTTTCTGTATTCTTAAGACTGACTTTGACAGAATTATTCAGCTGTTGCTTCTTCCAGATTTTTTTTTCATGATTAACTAGTAATCTATCATGGTTAGTACTGGTGGTAACACTGCTATTCTGTTACCATGTAAGTCAGAAATACTGTTCATTTGTTCATGCTCAAATTAAAGGAGAGACCCCCCAAATCATCCTAAAAAGGCTAATTTTCTTTCAGCTTCAGGGGGGCAAGGCCCCTGACCCCCCAACAAGGGCTCTACCACTGTACCCCGCCAGGGCCTGGGCGGCCCCTGGACCCCTGCCTTTCAGGTTTTTTTCTTTTTCAGGAGTTGCACCCATGCAGAGTAAATGATGGAGTTAGACTGTTGTACAATACATTGTTTTTGATATCTCATTCATAAATGTAGCTTATTTCCTGGGATGATAAGATCAGAATGTTGGATTTGTGTCCATATTTTTATCAACAGAAATACTAATCCATTACGTGTTTGGTTGATGTGGTTTTGGAGCATGTGGTAAATTGTTACTGTAAACAGAAATTCGTCGATCCTATCCAGAATTGTTTCGTGTTCAAATATAATCAAAATATGTCAACAGTGGTGTTTTTTGTTTCTTAACAGAAATCATGACACAAATGCTCAATTCCAATTAATTTTAGGATAACTTAAGTTCCGAGTTCCAAGAAATATTGCTGATTGCTGGATGTTTATGTCATGACTATGGTACCCAGAACTTGATGATTGCTAAATGTCTGTCATGACCATGGTACCCAGACCTTGATGATTGCTGGATGTTTATGTCATGACTATGGTACCCAGAACTTGATGATTGCTAAATGTCTGTGTCATGACCATGGTACCCAGACCTTGATGCTTGCTAGATGTCTGTGTTATGACCACAGTACCCAGACCTTGATGATTGCTAGATGTCTGTGTTATGACCACAGTACCCAGACCTTGATGATAGCCTTGATGATGCTCCACATACATGTCACGAATCTCTAACTCCACATACTTGTCACGAATCTCTAACTCCACATATGTGTCACGAGTCTCTAACTCCACATACATGTCACAAATTTCTGACCAAATCCACATATGTGTCACTAATCTCTTTACTACACATGCATGTCATGAATCTCTAACTCCACATGCGTGTCACGAATCTCTAACTCCACATACGTGTCATGAATCTCTAACTACACATGCGTGTCACGAATCTCTAACTCCACATACGTGTCACGAGTCTCTAAATCCACATGCGTGTTACGAATGTCTAAACTCCACATGTCACGAATCTCTAACTCCACATGCGTGTCAGGAATCTCTAATTCCACATGCATGTCCAACATTGCTTAACCCTTTCACACTTTCTTCAGATCTGCATCCTGCTACACCGACTCAGCCACATGGTCTGCAAGACCAACAACGTGTGGAATCAGGCAGGGAAGTTGCCCATTTGGACCAACACCGAGATAATAACAGAGATAGTCAAAGTAAGGTAATTGATTTAATCATGTTGTTGCTGAGATATTTTTTAAATCTCTAAATGTTGCATTTTCTAAATCGTCACCATCTTTTTCTTCTTATCATCATCATCATCATGGTCATCATCATCATGGTCATCATCATCATCATCATCATCATCATATCATCAAACTGTGACTCAAACTGCTAGCTATAATTGATCAAATATATATATTTCCCAAATGTGAAGCTGATGTACCCAAAGATCAGATTGCAAGGTTATCCATGTTCTGCTTTCAGAGCTGCCTTCTGTCTTTTAATCTGAACAGAAATAATAGGAATTATAACGTTATAATATATGGGGGAAAATATCATGTGAAGTGTCTGTTGCGAGCAACATTAAGTGTTCTTGCCATTTAACCATCAGCATTAAGTGTTCTTGCCATTTAACCATCAAAGTGGGAAAGGTTCGTCTCGGTTTTGCATTTGATTCTTCTTTGTGGCAGAGTAAATGATGGGATTAGAATGTTGTACAATACATTGTTTTTGATATCTGCATTAATAAATGTAGCTTATTTCCTGGGATGATAAGATCAGAATGTTGAATTTGTGTCCATATTTTTATCAACAGAAATACTAATTCATTACGTGTTTGGTTGATGTGGTGATGGAACATGTAGTAAATTGTTATTGTAAACAGAAATTCGTCGATCCTATCCAGAATTGTTTCGTGTTCAAATATAATCAAAATATGTCAACAATGGTGTTGTTTGTTTCTTTATAGAAATCATGACACAAATGCTGAATTCCAATTAATTTTAGGATAACTTAAGTTCCGAGTTCCAAGAAATATACTTACTTGTTGTATTTCCAGACACTTAGATTAATCTATTATACTTCTTTTTGATAAAACCTCTTTCCATGGGACTATACCAATTTTTTTTTCAACCAGTCAGAACAAAATATAGGAAATGCACAATTTGTTGTTAAAATAGTGTGAAAAAACAATTATAGGTGTGTGGTTGACTCTTTGTTTGTTTGCTTGCTTGTTTATTTGTATCAGATGTAGATGTGTCATGACCACAGTACCCAGACCTTGATGATTGCTGGATGTCTAGGTCATAACCATGGTACCCAGACCTTGATGATTGCTAGATGTCTAGGTCATGACCACAGTACCAGACCTTTATGATTGCTAGATGTCTGTGTCATGACCACGGTACCCAGACCTTGATGATTGCTAGATGTCTAGGTCATGACCACAGTACCAGACCTTGATGATTGCTGGATGTCTAGGTCATGACCATGGTACCAGACCTTGATGATTGCTAAATGTCCATGTCAAGACCACCGTACCCAGACCTTGATGATTGCCAGATGTCTGTGTCATGACCACAGTACCAGACCTTGATGATTGCCAGATGTCCTGTGCCCATGACCACAGTACCCAGACCTTGATGATTGCTACATGTCCTGTGTCATGACCATGGTACCCAGACCTTGATGATTACTAGATGTCTGTGTCATGACCACAGTGCCCAGACCTTGATGATTGCTAGATGTCTGTCATGACCATGGTACCCAGACCTTGATGATTGCTAGATGTCTGTGTTATGACCATGGTACCCAAACCTTGATGATTGCTAGATGTCTGTGTTATGACCATGGTACCCAGACCTTGATGATTGCTAGATGTCTGTGTTATGACCATGGTACCCAGACCTTGATGATTGCTAGATGTCTGTGTCATGACCATGGTACCCAGACCTTGATGATTGCTAGATGTTTGTGTGATGACCACGGTACCCAAACCTTGATGATTGCTGGATGTTTATGTCATGACTATGGTACCCAGACCATGATGATTGCTAAATGTCTGTGTCATGACTATGGTACCCAGACCATGATGATTGCTAAATGTCTGTGTCATTTTTTATTTATTTATTTTTTTTATTTATTACATGAATAAACGCCTTTCCATAAAATGCTCAACGCGTTTTACATAAAATCTTAATTAAAACATGCATTACAAATAGAAGCTGAATAAGACATTTAACTAATTAAAACAAATCAGAGAGCATACAAAGATATTCCAACATATCATGTTCACGTTCACAACACACACACACACACACACACACACACACGCACACACACACACACACACACACACACACACACACACACACACACACACACACACACACACACACACACACTCACACCCATACACACACACAAAAATTAAAATTAAAATATATAATCAGAAGAATAAACTTAAAAAACACCAATAATAGACACAGTCATGCCAAGGACTAGAAAAGGTCAAAAACAGTCATTTTGTACTTCAGCACCAATGCCGTGGAAGTTACTCTGCAACCAGATACTTTTGAAAAAGATGGGTTTTAAGTTCCTTTCTGAAGGTTAAGTAACTATGTTGTTTTCTCAGGTTGAGTGGCAGATTGTTCCATACTGAAGGACCAAAAACAGAGAAAGCGCGTTTGCCAACTGTGGAGAGAGAAAAACGTGGTTCGACTAGTTGAAAAGAATCTCCGGAACGAAGGGTTCGAGTCGGTACATAATGTTGGATCAGTTCAGAAAGATATGGTGGTGCAGTGACTGTATCACTTAGACAGCGGAAACAGAGGCAAGCAATCTTGAAGTCTATTCTGGCTTTGATGGGGAGCCAGTGAAGGGATTTCAGCAGTGGATTTGCACTGTCAGATTGTTTCTTGTGCAGGATAAGGCGGGCTGCATTATTCTGAATGACCTGAAGCTTTCTAAGTTTGTCATCAGGTAAGCCAGCTAAGAGAGAATTACAGTAATCTAATCTTGACAAAATAAAACAAACTGCAAGCTTCCTCACGGCATCGGTGGTGAGGTAAGGACGAATCTTTGCAATCCTACGGAGCTGAAAGTTTAGGCTACGGCAAAGATTGTTGATATACGCGTCCATTGTTAATGATTCGTCAAGAAACACTCCAAGATTTCTAACAGATGGTGCAAAAGAAAGACTGCAGCCACAGATTGTCATTGTGCATGTTGGTGTTTGTTGTAGTTTATGTTTAGTACCGATTTTTATCAGTTCAGTTTTATCTTCATTCATTTTAAGCTTGTTTGTCATCATCCAGTCACCGACAGCCTCAATACCAGATTGTAAATTGCCAAGCAATGCTGGAAACTCGGCTGGGATGTTGGAATCATACAATTGTGAATCGTCGGCGAAGAAGTGATAGCGAAGACCTGATCGACTTATCACCTGACTCAGAGGCTTGGTGTACATTACGAACAAGACAGGCCCTAACACTGAGCCTTGTGGGACTCCAAACCTGAGCACTGATGGAGAGGAATGATACTTTCCTAAAACAACAGATTGAGTACGGTCCTTAAGGTAGGACCGAAACCAGTCCAAAACGATTGCAGAGCAACCATATGTGGTATGCAGTCTGTTGATAAGTATGTTATGGTCTATTGTATCAAAGGCAGCAGACAAATCCAGCAAAGACAGGAGAGACACATGTCCACGATCAGAAGCATGAAGAAGATCGTTAACGACACGAACAAGTGCCGTTTCTGTACTATGACATTTACGATATGCAGATTGAAATGGCTCAAGTAGGTCGTGGGACTGAAGGTGATGTAACAACTGTTCCAAGACAATACGTTCTAAAACCTTTGATAAAAATGGCAAGTTAGAAACTGGGCGAAAGTTTTTCAAGCACTCAGGATCAAGTGTTGACTTTTTAAGAAGTGGTTTCACTAGGGCATGTTTAAAACTATCTGGGACAGTGCCTGTACACAATGACCTGTTCATGATATCAGTTATCAGGGGAACAAGTTCATCAATACATCCAAAAAACAGTGATGCAGGAATGGGATCTAGCTCGCATGATTTCTTGGGCATTTTCATCAGTATTTCTCTCACATTTTCTTGAGACACGCTCTGAAAAACAGAGAGTGCAGATCCAGAGAACCGATCAGCGTCAGCGGTCGTCGAACTGCCAGTTGGAAAACTGTCTCGAATTTGCTCAATTTTGCCAGAAAAGTATTCATTGAATTTGTCCGGTAGTTGTTCAACCGGGACAGATGTTGGCAACACAAGGCCCTGTTCTTTTCCCATGAGCTCCCCGCTGACTCTGAAAAGCTCCCCGGAGCTACACGCATTGACTATCTTATTACACATGTACTGTTTTTTAGCATTACGAATCATGCTAGTTACCAGATTACGCTGGTGAACATAAATTTGCTTGTGCACAGTCAGGCCAGATTTGCGCCATAACCGTTCCGCCTCGCGGCGCTGGAGCTTTGCTTGCTTTATCTCCAGGTTCATCCAAGGGGCGGATGTGCGATCGGTCAAGTTACGTGTAACTAAGGGGGCGTGCTTGTCCAATAAGTCACGCATACATGTGTTGTAAACATTGACAGGATCATTAGTACATGAATCATATGCAAACCCTGACAACACATCTGATCTAAAATCAACAGAGTTAATGGCTTTGAGTTTACGTGATGATACACTCTTTGTTGCTCTACATGGTTTCCTAAGGCATAGCTCAAAGGACACAACAAAATGGTCAGAGACTAACATGTCATCGACATTGATGTTCATAAACAAGGGTCTACTGTTTGTAACAATCCAGTCTAGGATGTGACCAAGGCAGTGTGTGGGTTTGTTTATCAGTTGTTCTAAGTCAAAAACTGTCAAGCAGACTTTTAAATGCAGAAGCAGTAGGGTCAGAAACTGAATCAAAATGAACATTGAAATCACCCACAACAATCAATTTTTTACAGGATAGACAAGTTGATAACAGAGCTTGAAAGTCATTCAAAAACATGGAGTTGGTCAGTTTGTTCTTGCGGTTAGGGGGAGGTCTGTACAGGCTGACAAATGATACTGTCTGATTGAGGTATGAGAGGCGAACATGGCATGCTTCGAAAGATTGAAACACACAGTCTTTGGTAGTCACTGACAAACTAGACTGTTTCTGAAGATTACGGCTAATCCGCCACCACGACCACTGCCTCTGGGTATGGACCTAAGAGTGAAGCCAGGTGGTGTAATTGCAGCAATGTCAGGTTCATCTCCAAGTGGTTTGAACCAAGTTTCTGACAAGAACACAATGTCAAAGTTACCTTGAGTAATCAGATCATTGATGTCGTTACATTTGTTTCTGCAGGACTGGGCGTTTAAACACATCACTTTGAGGCGTTTTGAAACATCTTGCAAAACGTTTTTGGTGTTTACCTTGATGAGATTAGCAAAGTTGCAAGCACTTGCCTGTGTTTGTGATCCACTGTCTACAGGACCTGCTCCTGACGCACATGACGCACATCGCGGGCCGTAACTCGAACTTCAATTGAGCGGGATGATGATGGAGGGCTGTATTGAACAGTGGAAGTTGAGCTTGAGTCAGTTGCATCAGAACAGCTATCAGAAGAAAGGAGAGCAGCGATTTTTGCATCGCTTTTGGATTTTTTCGATCGTTTTCTAGGCAGCCCTCTTCCAAGTTGTAAACTTCTCAAACAGGAAGTAACCTCGGAGGTCAAGGGTGCAGGGTTGAAGAGAGCAGTTCAGCGCGCGAGTACTTAATAAATGTACACACATCGCGCTGTTCAGGCGGAGGAATGTCACACACAGGCACAGGAGAGTCGGTAGTGTGGTGAGAAAATGGCGGTGAAAAATCACTCACTGTGGCCAGTCTTGACGAAAGCAGTGCGCACAATACAAGCAGTCTGATGGCTGGAGGGGCGCCGAACACCCACCAGATGAAAGCATCCCACATCATGAAGTAGTATGACCGTTCACAAGGCCAAACACAATCTCTCATCACCCACACACTTTCAAAAACGCGAGAGCCAAAAACGCTCAAACCTGTCGGCGAACGGCCATGACCACGGTACCAAGACTTTGAGGATTGCTAGATGTCTGTGTTATGACCACAGCACCCTGACCTTGATGATTGCTAAATGTCTGTGTCATGACCACGGTACCAAGACTTTGAGGATTGCTAGATGTCTGTGTCATGACCATGGTACCCAGACCTTGATGATTGCTAGATGTCTGTGTCATGACCATGGTACCAGACCTTGATGATTGCTAGATGTCTGTGTCATGACCATGGTACCCAGACCTTGATGATTGCTAGATGTCTGTGTCATGACCATGGTACCCAGACCTTGATGATTGCTAGATATCTGTGTTATGACCACAGCACCAGGACCATGATGATTGCTGGATGTCTATGTCATGACCACAGTGCCCAGACCTTGATGATTGCTGGATGTCTATGTCATGACCACAGTGCCCAGACCTTGATGATTGCTGGATGTCTGTGTCATGACCATATACCCTGATCTTGATGAGTGTTAGATGTCATTGTTGTGACCATGGTACCCAGACCTTGATGATTACTAGATGTCTGTGTCAGGACCACAGTGCCCAGACCTTGATTATTTCTAGATGTCTGTCATGACCACAGTACCCAGACCTTGATGATTACTAGATGTTTGTGTCATTACCTTGGTACCCAGACTTTGATGAATACTAGATGTCTGTGTCAGGACCATCAGGTCATGACCGCCATACACAGACCCTGATGGTTGCTAGATGTCTGTGTCATGACCACAGTAACGAGACATTTTATGGTTGCTAGATATCTATGTCATGACCACAGCACCCAGACCTTGATGATGGCTTGATGTCTATGTCATGACCACAGTACCCAAGTCTTGATGAAAGCTTGACGTCTATGTCATGAGCACAGTTCCCAGGTCTTGATGATTGCTAGATGTCTGTGTCATGACAATGGTACACAGACCTTGATGATTGCTAGATGTCTGTTATGACTACAGTACCCACATCTTGATGATTGCTAGATGTCTGTGTTATGACCACAGTACCCACATCTTGATGATTGCTAGATGTATTTGTGATGACCATGGTACCCAGATCTTGATGATTGCTACCTATCTGTGTTTTGACCATGGTTCCGAGACCTTGATGATTACCAGATGTCTGTGTCATGACCACAGTACCCAGACCTTGATGATTACTAGATGTCTGTGTCATGACCACAGTACCCAGACCTTATGATTGCTAATTCTGTCATGACCACATACCAGACTGTGATGATTGCTAGATGTTCGGTCTGACCACAGTACCCAGACCTTGATGATTGCTTGATGACTATGTCATGACGACAGTACCCAGACCTTGATGATTGCTAGATGTTCGTGTCATGACCACAGTACCCAGACCTTGATGATTGCATGATGTCTATGTCATGACAACAGTTCCCAGACCTTGATGATTGCCTGATGTCTATGTTATAACCACAGTACCCAGACCTTGATGATTACTAGATGTTCGTGTCATGACCACAATATCCAGACTTTCATGATTGCCAGATGTCTGTGTCATGACCATGGCACCCAGACCTTCGATGATTGCTCTATGTCTATCATGACCATGGTACCCAAACCATGATGATTGCTGGATGTCTATGTCATGACCACAGTACCAAGACCTTGATGATTTCTAGATGTCTGTGTCATTACCATGGTACCCATACCTTGATGATTGCTTGATGTCTGTGTGATGACCACAGTACCCAGACCTTGATGATTATTAGATGTCTGTGTCATGACCACAGTACCCAGACCTTGATTATTATTAGATGTCTGTGTCATGACCACAGTACCCAGATGATTGGTGGTTCTCTGTATGTCCCGGCTCTTACTGTTTTTATGTGGTATTTTGTGAGAAACGTTCACCCATAGTATTGCTGAACACATTGTCAACTTGAGACAAGGTATTATTTTCTAGGCACTGGCAATGATGTTAGCAGATTGGATGGAGTGTATAGGGACTTGTAAAAGTGTGATAAAACTCTTTCGAATAATTCCAAATAGGGACTTGTAAAAGTGTGATAAAACTCTTTCGAATAATTCCAAATTGTAAACTTTCTCGGCAGAATGCCTGAGTCAGCAGGAGAGTGATTTTGTTGGCAGTATGGGGAGATCCAGACGGAGACTTCAGTGGTTACTGACCATTACGTCATTGGTACATACGGGGTAGTAACCACCCTTCAGTAACAGGGATGCCCCTCACACATCCTAGTGTTGGTTTCGTCTCTTGCTGTTTCCCTACCAGCTGTTTTTTTTTAAATCCAAATCTGCCCTGACCTTACACAGTTCCTGCCATCAGTTTCTGGTGTTGGTGTTCTATTGTGTCATGATCCAGACATGTCCTTTACACACTGCGCAACACGCATGTGAGGGGTCTGTGCCTGGAATGGCAGAATCTGTCAGCCAGCTCTGCTTCTGAATTTGTCCTTGACCTTGTTCATAGTGTGAAGGTAAAAGATAGCATCCCAGTCTCTATGCATGAGTGAATAGGTCACATATTATATGTGGGCTTGTTGGTAGCGCCATGGACTCAAGATCTGATATCTTGAGACGATCCCAACCCTCAACACTAAAAACTGGCCTGTTCACTGCCCATCTTAATGTTTCCATCATTGTGGTGGTGTCAGCTTAGTGTTTCATAGGTCCCTTCTCCCCTTTCCCTGTTTCAAGACCTTGCCAGCGCATAGGGTTTTGTGCAGGCTCAGGAAATCTGTCAGATAATTGCTGGTGGATTTGGGTGGAGCGCATATGGAGCTATCTGAGTACCTTCTTCTTGAATGCTTGGACTTGTATGATGTGAGCCATGAGCACTACACAGCAAACTCCTTAAAGAGCTATGCAGAGACGTCCTTCCTGATGCAATTTTCTATTTTTCACAAGAAATCAATAGATTTTACCTGATATGATTCTACCTATGAGTATATTATTCATTAAACGTGTTTTAGACTTGCAAAGATAATAGCGAGCAATGTTTTTAACTGTTCTCTTTTTTCCTAACCTGGGTGTCGTTTTTAACTTGGTGTTAGCCGTGATATGGCTCTAGTAGTCGGCTGGGTTTTAAGCAGTATGAGCTTTGAGTTGTTTTTAACAGGGCTCCTAATAGCTAATTTTCCGAGAAAATCCACAGGCTGCTTCCTAGAAAAAAAAAGTGCTTTCTGAGAAAATGAAAAAAAAAATCGACTGACAAATTTTTTTTTCTTCTGCGAAATAGTCGGCTGTTTGTCAGTCTGTTGATATCGAAGCAGACGACGAAATTTCGGTAAGAGGGATAAATCCGGTATTATGTTCCGCTAGAGTCACTTTCCCAGTATTTTCTGTTTGTCAGGCGCAGCCTGTTTTTAGAACTAATTGCAAAACTTTTCGTTGAAGAGTGTGACCATGTCTTGAGCCGATATTCTGGAGAGAGGGTCTGCCACAGCAGAAATTTTTGACAAAGACTGCAAAAATAAGCAGTGTTGGGAGTGGATTTCACGAAAAATTTGTCATGGAAATTTAAGATGGTGTTAGCCCTGACATGGCTCTAGTAGTCGGCTGGGCTGTAAACAAAATGAACTTGGGAAATGTTTTTAATGTGATGTTAGCTGATATGGTTCAAGTAGTTGGCTGGGCTATAAGCAGTATGGAGTTGTTCTGAACGTGGTGTTAGCCTTGGTATGGCTTACTCTTTAACTCTTTGGAGACGGAGACAAAAAGAACCAATCCTTTTGCTGTGACGGGCTATTTTGGCTATATTTTAAAAAATCAACACACCCTCACAAAATGACAAAGGTACACAAATTATATATCATTGGAAAGTTTAATATCTGTTCTTTTAAATTTTTAACATGTTTTTCAGCATAGGTGTTTCTGTTGTCTTTTATGATATGTTAAATTATATCACTAAATGCAAAAAAAGAAAAAGTTTCAAAAATTTAAAAAAAATTACTAACCTATCATGTACTGTCCACCTGCTAATCCCTTTGAAAGAATGGTATGATGTTTTCACATTGTAAAGTTTCCTTAGTCCTATGAATCAGTTTCAGGTCATATGTTGCACTACACACTGAAAAAAAGTCACTGCACTGGAGAAACTGAAACACAAAATCCTGCACATGCATCACTAGAAAAAAAAAAGAAAGAAAAAGCCTATGTACACTTGTTTCCTGCAGCCAAATTACTCCTTGGTGTAGTCCTTGGCTGTGTGAAACAGTTCAAAACATGGCACATCACAGAGAGGCACTTTGCACTGTTTGCACATGATGGTGGTTGATTTTTTAAATTTTTTTAGTTCTTGGCGTGATGCCCCCTGTGCCTTCTTCCTGGCGTAGCACACATTGCACCCCCTCTGTGTTTTTCTGGTCTGCTGCTCCTTGGTGGGTGGAATATCTGCTGGCCAGTGGCTACCTGGTCTCAGTCTCCCCACATCTGCTCCTGTGTCTTGGCAAGCTGCACCTGAGGTGGATTGCTGTGGGTCATCTTGAGGAGCTTGCTCAGAAGCAAAGTCTTTTACAACAGACTTCACGAAAGCATCCAACTGGATTTCTTTTTGTCTGTGCAGCTTCCTGTGCTTGTTGTACAAGATATGACTCTGAATCATCACCAGAGTCAGAAGATGGAAAGCGAGTTTTTTCCACCACTTCACTGTTTTGCGGTGGAGAGGCAAGTACGATATCATCTGGTCCGACTTGTCGACACCTGCCATGTTGGAGATATAGTCCACGACACATAGTGGCTTGTCTTTCTGCTCTGTCCTGGACTGAACTCTCTTCATTGTTGGCAGGTGCTTTGTTGTCAGCATGTAGACATCTCGCTTGTCTTTCCATCGCAAGAACAGCACCTGTTTTTTTCGCCGGTAGTCCACATCGCCTCTTGCCATACGCTGCTGGACCAGATCTTTTGGAAGGCCCACTCTGTTGGAACGTACTGTGCCAACAACCTGAGTGCATTCAGCACTCAGGGTTTCTGCCATATGAGGGTTACAGTAATAATTGTCCACATACAGTGTGCCCAAGGTTGCGGAGTGGCTGAAGCAGACGCATGCAGACATCGAAAGGTTTGTTGCTGACACCAGGGCTGTGGCACATCACCTCCATGTTTACCACGTAACCAGAGGAGGACTCGCATAATTCATACATCTTCAGTCCCCACTTTATTGGTTTGTCCCGCATGTAAACACGGAAGGAAGACCGCCCTCTCCACGGACACATGGCCTCGTCAATACATATGTCCTCTTCAGGGTGTAGAGCATCTTGAATTTCTGTAACAGATAACACGCAGTCATGAGAAAAAAATGCTTTTGCCTGAATTGAATTGAAAATAATAAACCCATTGGCAAAATAAAGGCTACAGATATTACACAGTGAACAATACACATGTACAGTAATTCAATAACAGTATTTAATGCACAGGCACACTCACCCACTCCCACACAGAGCCTCCTCCCAAAACACACACACACCACACACAAACACACACACAAAACACACACACACACACACACACTGCACATTTATATTTATAAATCAAAACAAATTATTAATTTCATGTTATAAAACCTTAATTTACACATACAAAAAGCAATAAAATCAAGTTGTACACACACTCACCTCTAGCACATGGTCGAAAAAGGGGCGTATCTTGTGCAGTGGATCATGCCCATCGTGGCCTCTTGGAATATTGGTGGAGTTGTCATTCAAATGGAAAAATGCCAGAATGGACCGAAAGCGTTCACGTTTCAGCAGGCGTGAGGCAAACTCAGTGTGCAGAGAGGGATCAGTCGACCAGTAGTCAGTGATTTTTGGTTTTTTGACCAGTCCCATGTGTATGAGTATGGCTACAAAACGGGTCATCTCATCTAATGTCACTGCCTTCCAAGTATTGTATATTGATCTTGGTGTCAACTGTCCTGTTGCCTTTTTCATAGCACACACTTCCGTAGCATAACGGTTTGTCTCAGTCTTGAATAGTTTGATCAAGTTCCTGTCAACAATCAGTCGGTAGAAGTCAACGGGAGTAGGCGTGGCTGGGAAGTCAGCTGGCAGTGACAGTCCTGGGGTCCCAGTGAAAGGTGCATTCACTGGGAAGTTAGTCAAGTCTTTCACCCAGTCATACATGTATTCTTGGTCCTCGTCGTCAAGATCTACATCCTCAAGTCATCTCATAATGCACCGCGATCGTCACGTAAATCATTCGTGTCACTGTCAACATCAGTCTCAGTCTCAGCACCGTACACGTCAGTCGGCAAATCGTCGGTGTCACTTCCAAAATCATCGTCTCGTTCAAAGTCAGCATTACTTTCAACTGAAGAATCATCATCAATGTCTTCGTCAGTGTCTAAAAGGCCAGGTTCGATGTCTGATTCGTCTAGTGTCACAATTTCTATCACCTCTTGCACCGAGTAAGTCCTATGCGCAGCCATTGTTGTTGTGAAAATTCCGACCTTCCGACCTGTGTTGTATAATTGCCGAAATCGGTCAGAGTACTCGATGTACGGTCAAAGGGAAAGAACTGTGATTTGCCTGGATGGTCCACCTAAGTCCATGCGCAGTTGTCTTTCTTTTGGAAGTCATTACTGATTTAGGGTATTAACCCCTATACCCCCAGTACGTTTGGCATCTACTTAACACTGAAATCCCATGCAAAGGGAAGTAACTCCGTCAAATGGAAGGGGTATACATTTATAAAAAACAATAAAAAATACCAGAAAAAATTTCTGGCTGAACTTTTGATTTTTATCAGCTTGTAGACATATAATACTTTCATGTACAGTTAAGTTTTTCTTTCAGTTTGAATTGTAACACAGGTAAAAAAAAAATCCAAAGCCCTTTCTTGCCTTGCGAAATGTCTCACATTTTACACTGAAATAGTCCTTGCCACTTTCTGCAGCACAAAAACAAAGTCTGAAGGGCTGTACAAGATATAAAAAACAATGTCCAGTTACTGGAGAAGCTGGGCATGAGACTGGGCAAAGCAATGCCCCTTGCAGAGATGTACTTTGCAGGTGAGACAGCCCCACACAGTCTCGACGGCGTTGTTCTTTGGCGTACGTCGCCCACTCTTCAGGCACTGACGGCATGCAGCTTTCCTCCCTGGCATGCGATCTATGGGATGTTGCTCTGGTTGTGTGAAGGCTCTTCCAAGCACACTTGGCTGCATCTGGGCCTGTTGTTTGGGTCCTGCGTTGCCAGCGACCAGACCCTCAAAGACGGCAAGGCGAAAGTTGAGGGGATCTTGGATCTTCTTTGACTTGGGAGCTGGCTGAATGGTCTTCCTGAAAATGATGTGAGCATTGACAAGGCTGCTCTGCACGAAAAACCATAGCAGGTATCTCAACCACTTCCGGCATGATCTCCCAACAGGATAGTAGGCCCTGTGGTGGTCATGGTGATCCACCCCTCCCATGTTTTCATTGTAGGCGAGAATGGGTTGTGGGATGTCCTTCATCACTCGCTGGCCTGCACACACACACACACACACACACACATACATAAGTCATCCTATGCATGGTGAGATGTTAAATATTACAGTATGACACTGACAACTAAAGTAGCCTATTAGCTTATCAATTAGTGTCTTTTGAATTAGATATAAACAAACGTACCTCTCTTCTCAAGTCGGAGAGCAGATCCCATCACTGGCTGGACGTTGGTGGAAAGGACCGAGATGGCACGCTTGTCTTGCCAAACAGTTGCAAGGAGGTCACCTTTCTGCATCATTCTGGTCTCTCCTTTCTTCATGCGCTGTCTTCTTTTTGCCTTAGAACACACAAAGACACAAACAAAATAAGAAACTCGGATTTACGTAATCAGTATGGCTCCTTTACCTGCACAAAAAAGGTAAGTACATGTAGTATACATGGCATTGTCAGTGTGAATGTCAAGTGTACTATAGAAAATTATTGCTTTTGCAGCCTATGGGCTTTTTTACACACATACATTTATAAATTGATAAAATAATAAACCCACCTTCACGGCAGCTTTCAGTTCTGCTGGCCACCCCTTTCGGTTGATACGAATCGTTCCGCAGCATCTTGTCTTCAGAGCCAACAATTCCTCTGCAAGCTGGACAGATGTGAAGAAATTGTCATGGAAAAAGTGGTGCCCTTTTCCCAGAAACTCCTTGCCAACTGTCATCACAACGTGACTGCCAAGCCCACCTGCACACAGTGCGGAACCAATCCTGTCATACCTGTCAATAATTAGTTTTCCATACTTACTCCTCATAATGATATCTTGGTGTATAATTTATTGCAAAACTTCTTTTTTTTTTCTGTACTGAGACATGTCAGCATTCATTTAGTATATTTACTGACAGGAAAAATATGTCAAACAAACATAAACACACAGGCACGCACGCATGTACACACACACACTCACACACACACACACATTCTCTCTCTCTCACACACACACACACACACACACACATACACACTTACACTTTCTCTAACAAACAAAATCATACATACCTTTGATGGCCTGCTGGGATTTGCCAGTGTAGACGCTGAAGTCGAGGAGGTATCCTGAAGCTGGGTCAGCGCTGCACCACACTTTGATGCCCCATTTCGTTGGCTTGTCCTTGATGTACTGTTTGAAGGCAAGCCTTCCATGGAACTTGACCATGGCCTCGTCGATGCTGATAGCTTTCCCTGGCTTGTAGAGAGCGAGACACTGCTGTTGGAAGTGATCCATGAGGGGTCTCACTTTGTGGAGAGGGTCATGTCCCGGTTGGCCACGTGGGACGAAGGTTGAACTGTCATTCAGATGAATGTATTGCCCAATCTTCTGAAACCTGGTTCTGGACATGAGCTTCGAAATGCACGGCACATTCAATTGTCATCTGTTGACCAGTACAAGTCTGCACGAGGGAGGATGTGAATCCCCATCATAATGTTTATCGCGAAATAAACTTTGATGTCAGCCGAGCTGACTTCCTTCCATTTGGCGTCACGCCCCTTTTCTGCTTGTCTTTGCTGCGCGTACAAGTTCGTTTCTGCAGCAATCGAGTCGAACAACTCGTCGGAAAAAAACAACTGAAAATACGAAATGGGGTCAGCTCCCACCTCTAAGTCATGGCAAACTCCGACAAACTCGCTGAAATCCTCCTCAGAAACGGCAGAAAGATCCCTTGTCCAAGTCGATCGATCGGGCACAGTGTCAACATTCGACTCTCCCTCACTCTCACTGTCACTCAAAACATCGGAATCCTCCTCAAACTCGGCTTGCAGTGCTTCGAAGTCGATGTCGAGATCACTCTCCGGATCTTCTTCACGAGCTCGCACCAAATCCTCGGCAGTGAAACCCTCAAAATCACTGTCATCGTCGTCCAAATCGCCCATGTTTCTCCTCCACCACTCGGCTGGCGTCTACTCGGCCATCACGAAAACTTACACCGCTTTGAAAATTCGTAGCTCGCACAATTTTCCACCAAACTGGATAAACCGGATGTTGTTGTGCAGGGCAGAGTGTCCCGAAAACGAGGCTGACAAGTCTCGCGAGAATGGGAGCAATAATAAGCAGCATGGCCGCGCCTAGTAAAGCACGTGGTTTGCGGACGGCAGCGGGCGGGCTGCCTGTTCGGGGCTTGAAAATATCGCGGGCTGTTGCGGGCGGGCTGGGGGAATAGGGGTTAAAAAAAATTCAAAATTCCACCGATGCTTAAGCTTCCTCTCGTCGTTTTGCGTGGGCTGAGCGCCGATGCTTAAGCAGTTCAATTTTCCTGATTTTACAGGAGACCATTAGATTTCACCTGACATGATTTTATGATAAACAACATTTGATACGCCGATGACACCGTGCTAATTGCAGAAAGTGAAAGGGACCTACAAAACCTTGTGAATATACTTGAAATAGAAAGCAAAGGAACTAAACAGCAGGAAGACTGTTGGAACTAAACAGCAGGAAGACTGAAGTCATGGTGATCAGTAAAAAACATGAAATCCCCTCATGCAAAATAACAGCAAACGACACAACCTTGAGACAGGTTGATAAATTTAAATACCTGGGAACGATCATTTCACCAGATGGCAGATGCACATCAGAAATAGCCAGCAGAATCGGCCAAGCAAAAACAACATTCAAGAAGATGGAGAGTATTATTACCAACAAATGCCTATCAATTAACATAAGGAAGAGAGTTCTTGAATGCTGTGTAGAACCAATACTGTTGTACGGTTGCTAGGTGTGGACAATCAACAAGCAAAGCCAGAACAAGATTGAGGCAGCCGAGATGTGGTTTCTAAGAAGGATGTTGAGAGTTCCATGGACAGCAAAGAAAACAAACGAGACAGTCTTGATGGAGGCAGATACAAGTAGATCATTCATAAGGAAGATTAGGAAAAGGCAGGCAACATTCATAGGCCATTTTATGAGGAAAGGGGAATTGGAACACCTGGTCACAACGGGAAAGCTGGAGAGAAGGAGAGCAGCAGGTAGACCCAGGGAGAAGATGCTAGACGGACTTGCAGAGTGGCTGAAGACAGGGAGAGTGGAAGAGATGCTTGAGGCAACAAGAGATAGAGACAGATGGAAGTCCATAATCGCCAACGCCATGCGGTAAGGCACCTGATGATGATGATGATTTTTATGTCTCAAGTAGGCCTATGTTTTTCTTTAATTGAATTCAAGGCTTGGGTGGTTAACGATGTACATGGATTTTAAGTGTTGTGTTTTATCTTAACCTGGTTGTCGTTTTTGACAGTGTTGGCCCTGATATGGCTGTAGTAGTCGGCTGGGCTATAATCAGTATGAATCTGAACGTGGTGTTAGCCCTGATATAGCTGTTGTAATTGACTGGGCTATAAGCAATATGAACTTGGAGTTGTTTTTGCCATGGTGTTATCACTGATATGACTGTAGTAGTCGGCTGGGCTGTGTTCGAATCTGTGAAAATGACTGATTTCTCAAGGAACTTCAATTTCCCCCAGTGCCTAATGGAAGCAAGGGTGTTGATAGGACTGTAAATTCGTCCATAAACCTTTTGACTCCTGTCCGATATCCACCAACTGCGAAAACTTAATCCTTCGACTCCTCACAAGCTGGTGGATAGGGTGATGAAGTCGAAAGGTTACGTTTTTTGCTTTGTTAACATGATTGACAATGCAGGATGGTGGTGGACAGGGTGCGGGAGTCAAAGGGTTAAACGACAGACAGTCCAGTGTTGGACACAGCTTGACTGTATCATCAGGATGCTGTCATCTGACTTGCTCTTATCATGCCAAACAGGAGTGGTGACAGTGTTGGAGTAGGCTGGCAGTAATTTTATGACCTGTCTCCTGGTCACAGAGGTCACCACAGTGCTGACAATAGTTTTAGCAGCTGTCTCCTAGTCACAGAGGTCATCACAGTGCTGACAATAGTTTTAGCAGCTGTCTCCTGGTCACAGAGGTCATCACAGTGCTGACAATAGTTTTAGCAGCTGTCTCCTGGTCACAGAGGTCATCACAGTGCTGACAATAGTTTTAGCAGCTGTCTCCTGGTCACAGAGGTCACCACAGTGCTGACAATAGTTTTAGCAGCTGTCTCCTGTCCTGGTCACAGAGGTCATCACAGTGCTGACAATAGTTTTAGCAACTGTCTCCTGTCCTGGTCACAGAGGTCAGCACAGTGCTGAAAATAGTTTTAGCAGCTGTCTCCTAGTCGCAGAGGTCACCACAGTGCTGACAATAGTTTTAGCAGCTGTCTCCTGGTGACAGAGGTCACCACAGTGCTGGCAATAGTTTTAGCAGTTGTCTCCTGGTCACAGAGGTCACCACAGTGCTGACAATAGTTTTAGCAGCTGTCTCCTAGCCACAGAGGTCACCACAGTGCTGGCAATGGTTTTATCAGCTGTCTCCTGGTCACAGAGGTCATCACAGTGCTGACAATAGTTTTAGCAGCTGTCTCCTGGTCACAGAGGTCACCACAGTACTGGCAATGGTTTTAGCTGCTGTCTCCTGGTCACAGAGGTCATCACAGTGCTGACAATAGTTTTAGCAGCTGTCTCCTGGTTACAGAGGTCACCACAGTACTGGCAATGATTTTAGCTGCTGTCTCCTGGTCACAGAGGTCATCACAGTACTGGCAATGGTTTTAGCTGCTGTCTCCTGGTCACAGAGGTCATCACAGTACTGGCAATGGTTTTAGCTGCTGTCTCCTGGTCACAGAGGTCACCACAGTGCTGACAATAGTTTTAGCAGCTGTCTCCTGTCCTGATCACAGAGGTCATCACAGTGCTGACAACAGTTTTAGCAGCTGTCTCCTGGTCACAGAGGTCACCACAGTGCTGGGACTTGTCTTATGTGAGACCTAAGTACTACACAGGGACTCCTTAAAGACGCCCTTCCGAGACCTCCTTCTTGATGCAATTTTCCAGTTTTTACAAGAAATCAGTAGTTTTCGCCTGATCTGATTTTACGTCTGAGTATGGTTTTCTTTAATTGCATTTTAGACTTGTAGTAGTCGGCTGGGCTATAAGCAGTATGAACATGAACGTGGTGTTAGCCTAGACATGGCTTTGTAGTCAGATGGGCGATAAGCAATATGAACTTGGAGTTGTTATTAACTTGGTGTTAGGGTTAGGGTTCCTAACCCTAACCATAGACCTTGAAAACACCAAAGGTCTGTTTTGATCTTGCTTCTTTCCATAAAGACTGGACAAGTTCAAGTTGGGCTTGGAAGGTGAAGTAGAGGCTACTCACGATCTGGTGTAGGTTATGGAGGCTGATCAGGGCCCTGATCGTCCGCGTTCATTTCACGTTCTCTTCAAGTCGAAGCGTCTTTGTACCACAACTTTATTTTATGACTACCTATCACAATCTACCACATACCCGCACCTACAAGTAAATAGCACAACCTAACTAGATTAAATCAACTACTGACTGTTTGTCCTTTGAGTGTGCAGTTAAAGAAACATAAACTTGAAAGGAACTAAAACAAATCAACCACCGACTTCTTGTCTTGTCGCAACTTCATTTGCTTCGGGACCAAACCCTTTCTTCCTTCCCCCCCCCCATGTCAAAAAGAAATACACAATGTCCCTGACTTGGAACTCAAAAAAGATTGAATCAAAGTAATTGAAATAAAACTGATTGGCGACTGTCTTGGAAATATCACTAACACAACTGTAAACTATTGAGCACAAAGTCTTTGAGGTGCTCAGGCAGATGCTGCTGACGGACGGGGCGTAGTACTGGTGTTGGACAAGAAATTCTCCCAGATTCAGGAGAATGTCCCTGAGGCGATGGTGTTGGGCCAGGAGCTGCCCCGGGCTTTTGGATGGCTGATGAAGATGGCGACAGCACTGCGTTCTTTGGTGTGAGCGCGTTTTGAGGGGATGGTGGAGGCCCAGGCAATGAGTCATGGTTTGATGGTGATGAGGTGGAGGAGGACGATGAGGAAGAGGAGGAAGAGAAAAAGATGATGATAATGTAGAAGAAGCAACATTGACAGAGTGAATAAATATCACAGCAACAACATGATTAAATGAATTATCTTTGTGTTAGCATCTCGGTAATGGTCTAGCTTCCTGGTTTGGTTTCATAGGTTGTTGGTTTGGCCGAACATGCACTTATACTGGGGCAGCAGAATGCAGATCTGAAGAAAGGGAGATATTGGTACAAAAATGTGGTAATTCTCTGAAATATATATATATATATATATATATATATATATATATATATATATATATATATAGAGTGTAGAATCATTCAGGTAAAAAAGCGAGAAAACAACAAGTACTCTGATACAAGTCCATAAAAAGAGTTTGGTGATCTTGTCCGTCGATCCTTTGAGCAGTCTGAGTGGCTCAAAGAGGTCAGGTGCCATGTTGCTGGATCCAGTGAAGGATGCAAAGGTCTTTTGTGGGGGTAAGTATAACAGCAACAGGCACCTGGTGAGGAGGAAAGGAGTGTGGAGTGCTTGGATCGTATATAACGATGCGTGTCTTCCTTTCATAATAGAGTGTATATATATATATATACACATATATATATTTACGTGTATACAGATAGATAGATGTGCACGCGAGCGTGTGTGTGTGATTCTAAAAATAAATGAAATGAATTCCAATTGATGTTTCAATCTGGCCTTCTATTTTTCCAGCATATACTCGTGATTGTTTTATATTCATTGTGTGGATCTCGACTCTGCGTAGACCAGTCGCCACGGTGCACTGATTCGTGCAAACTACTATGGACTAGAAGGTTGTGGGTTCAAATGCCATCAGTTCTATCATTTGTATTCTAACATAAGTGTGATTGGCTGTACTGTTTGATGCTGGTAAATCCTAAGCCTTCAGTGGAGAGGCTAGTTTTTCTTGCTTGCCGGACATGTCCACTTCATGTTTCAGACAGAAGTACGTGACTGTAGTAGTCGGCTGGGCTATGAACAATATGAACTTGGGAGTTGTTTTTAACATGGTGTTAGCCTGATATGGCTGTAGTAGTCGGCTGGGCTATAAACAATATGAACTTGGGAGTTGTTTTTAACATGGTGTTAGCCCTGATATGGCTGTAGTAGTCGGCTGGGCTATAAACAATATGAACTTAGAGTTGTTTTGAACATGGTGTTAGCCCTGATATGGCTGTAGTAGTCGGCTGGGCTATAAACAATATGAACTTGGAGTTGTTTTTAACATGGTGTTAGCCCTGATATGGCTGTAGTAGTCGGCTGGGCTATAAACAATATGAACTTGGGAGTTGTTTTTAACATGGTGTTAGCCCTGATATGGCTGTAGTAGTCGGCTGGGCCATAAGCAATATGAACTTGGAGTTGTTTTTAACGTGGTGTTAGCCCTGATATGGCTGTACTAGTCAGCTGGGCCAGAAGCAATATGAACTTTGAACCATTGTCCTTGAAAACGCTAAAGGTCTGTTTTGATCTTGCTTCTTTCCATAAAGACTGGACAAGTTCAAGTTGGGCTTGGAAGGTGAAGTAGAGGCTACTCACGGTCTGGTTTAGGTGATGGAGGCTGATCAGGTCCCTGATTGTCTGACGTTCATTTCACGTTTCTTCAAGTCGAAGCGTTTTCGTACCGCAACTTTATTTTATGATTACCTACCACAATCTACCACATACCCCCACCTACAAGTAAATAGCACAACCTAACTAATTTAAATCAACTACTGACTGTTTGTCCTGTGAGTGTGCAGTAAAAGAAACATAAACCTGAAAGGAACTAAATCAAATCAACCACCGATTTCTTGTCTTGTCACAACTTCCTTTGCTTCGGGACCGAACCCCTTCTCCACCCCCACCCCCAATGTCAGAAAGAAGTGCACAATGTCCCTGACTTGGAACTCAAAAAAGATCGAATTAAAGTAATTGAAATAAAACTGATTGGCGACTGTCTTGGAAATATTACTAACACAACTGTAAACTGTTGAACACAAAGTCTTTGAGGTGCTCAGGCAGATGCTGCTGACGGACGGGGGCGTAGTACTGGTGTTGGACAAGAAATTCTCCCAGATTCAGGAGAATGTCCCTGGGGCGATGGTGTTGGGCCAGGAGCTGCCCCGGGCTTTTGGATGACTGATGAAGATGGCGACAGCACTGCGTTCTTTGGTGTGAGCGCGTTTTGAGGGATGGTGGAGGCCCAGGCAATGAGTCATGGTTTGATGGTGATGAGGTGGAGGAGGACGACGAGAAAGAGGAGGAAGAGAAAAAGATGTTGATGATAATGTAGAAGAAGCAACATTGAGAGAGTGAATAAATATCACAGCAACAACATGATTAAATGAATTATCTTAGTGTTAGCATCTCGGTAATGGTCTGAACATGCACTTGTACTGGGGCAGCAGAATGCAGATCTGAAGAAAGGGAGATATTGGTACAAAAATGTGGTAATTCTCTGAAATATATATACTCCTAATCATAATTTAAGGGCCACTTCTTCCTTCCTCTCTAATTTTAAGTTGAAATAATTGACAATGTTTAGAATTGATTCTATGTTTTATTTCATCATTTCCACACCTGTTTTGGAAAAAGAAATTAGCACAATGACCCATTAGTGAACAGCACATGCATTTAAAGGAACATCCCCCCCTTTTCAAAAAACAGAAAGTGTCAGATTTGGCCAATCTGTTTTCAATATCGCGTGTGTCCGCCCCGAGCCTGGATGCATGCTTCACAGCGCCGATGCATCGACCCCACAAGGGTACAGAGTGTGTCCTGAGGGATGGCCGCCCACTCGATCTGCAGGATGTCGACCAGCCTGGCCAGGGTGCCCGGTGGGGGGTGGTTGTCCCTGATGCGCCTCCCGAGCACATCCCAGAGGTGTTCAATTGGGTTCAGGTCAGGTGAGCACGCTGGCCAGGCCATACGGACGACTTCATGCTGCTCCAGGAAGTCGGTCACAAGGCGTGCTCGATGCGCAGGTGCATTGTCGTCCTGGAAGATGGTGCCTTGACCAAGGTCCACAAGCGCAGGCAGTGCCACGGCCGCCAGAACCTCGTCCCGGTACCGGACCCCGTTCAGGATGCCGTCAATGGGGAGCAGGGGGGTCCGGGTACCACGGCTCATGCCACCCCACACCATCACCGACCCGCCGCCGTACCGGTTATGCTCTTGGACAGTGGCGTCAGCGAACCTCTCCCCTTGACGTCGCCACACCCGAGCCCGGCCATCGTTAAAGGTCAGGGTGAACCTGGACTCATCCGAAAACAAGACCCGGGCCCACTGTTGCCTTGTCCAGGTCACGTGCTCCCTGGCCCAGGTCATGCGGCGCACTCTGTTGACCGGTGACAGCACGGGTCGGACGGCCGGTCTCCGTGACCTCAAGTTTGCCTCATGTAGCCGTCTTCTCACCATGCTGCAGCTGATGTTAGCACCTGTTGCGTCCCTCAGCTGACCCCTCAAGGTCACCGCAGTGGATGCCCTTTCCCTCAGGACGGAGAGGGCAAGGTAGCGGTCTTGCTGTCTTGTCGTTACTCTGGGTCGACCCGTGTGACGCCTTTCCTGGACTGCTCCAGTCTCATTGAAGCGCTCCAGCAGTCTCTGGATTGTGGAATGCGACACTTCAAGTCGTCTAGCAACTTCCCGCTGCGCTAGGCCTTCATCAAGCAGAGCGAGGGCTCTCCCCCGCTGCTCATCCGTCATCCGTCGTCTTGCAAGCATGGTTAAAACGAACCAAGAACGGGTCCTTTTTATCCTCGTCTGCGGGCAACTTTGGCTGGAGTAGTGTTCAAAAAGGGCTTGCCTTGCACGTGCAAAGCGAATTTTGTCGCTACCTTGCCTGCGTCGTCAGAGAGACCCTGCTGAAGATTCGACAATTTCGTGTGGAAATTGTCTTCCTTGGGCCGCCCATTGCAAATCGGCAAATCCCCAAACACGTGCCAAAAGGAAACTGCAATGTTGTCTGAGCTCTTATCCATTCAGTTACGGCAACGAATTGGAGAAAAGAGTAAGAGAAAATAGGTTATTTCTCCTTTCAAAAATTGACTCAAAAACGTTCCTGGCCCTTCAATAATGACGTGTAGTGTATATATGCACATGTATACGGATAGATGTGCGCGCGAGCGTGTGTGTGCAATTCTAAAAATAAATGAATTCCAATTGATGTTTCAATCTGGCCTTCTATTTTTCCAGCATATACTCGTGATTGTTTTATATTCATTGTGTGGATCTCGACTCTGCGTAGACCAGTCGCCACAGTGCACTGATTCGTGCAAACTACTATGGACTAGAAGGTTGTGGATTCAAATGCCATCAGTTCTATCATTTGTATTCTAACATAAGTGTGATTGGCTGTACAGAGGAGAGGCTAGTTTTTCTTGCTTGCCGGACATTGTCCACTTCATGTTTCAGACGGAAGAACATGGCTGTAGTAGTCGGCTGGGCTATGAACAGTATGAACTTGGGAGTTGTTTTTAACATGGTGTTAGCCCTGATATGGCTGTAGTTGTCGGCTGGGCTATAAACAATATGAACTTGGGAGTTGTTTTTAACATGGTGTTAGCCCTGATATGGCTGTAGTTGTCGGCTGGGCTATAAACATAATGAACTTGGGAGTTGTTTTTAACATGGTGTTAGCCCTGATATGGCTCTAGTAGTCGGCTGGGCTGTGTTCGAATCTGTGAAAATGACTGATTTCTCAAGGAACTTCAATTTCCCCCAGTGCCTAATGGAAGCAAGGGTGTTGATAGGACTGTTATTCGTCCATAAACCTTTTGATTCCTGTCCGATATCCACCAACTGCGAAAACTTAATCCTTCGACTCCTCACAAGCTGGTGGATAGGGTGATGAAGTCGAAAGGTTACGTTTTTTGCTTTGTAACATGATTGACAATGCAGGATGGTGGTGGACAGGGTGCGGGAGTCAAAGGGTTAAATGACAGACAGTCCGGTGTTGGACACAGCTTGACTGTATTATCAGGATGCTGTCATCTGACTTGCTCTTATCATGCCAAACAGGAGTGGTGACAGTGTTGGAGTAGGCTGGCAGTAATTTTATGACCTGTCTCCTGGTCACAGAGGTCACCACAGTGCTGACAATAGTTTTAGCAGCTGTCTTCTGTCACAGAGGTCATCACAGTGCTGACAATAGTTTTAGCAGCTGTCTCCTGGTCACAGAGGTCATCACAGTGCTGACAATAGTTTTAGCAGCTGTTGCTCCTGTCACAGAGGTCATCACAGTGCTGACAATAGTTTTAGCAGCTGTCTCCTGGTCACAGAGGTCACCACAGTGCTGACAATAGTTTTAGCAGCTGTCTGTCTGGTCACAGAGGTCACCACAGTGCTGACAATAGTTTTAGCAGCTGTCTCCTGGTCACAGAGGTCATCACAGTGCTGACAATAGTTTTAGCAGCTGTCTCCTAGTCGCAGAGGTCATCACAGTGCTGACAATAGTTTTAGCAGCTGTCTCCTGGTCACAGAGGTCACCACAGTGCTGCAATAGTTTTAGCAGTTGTCTCCTGGTCCAAGGTCACACAGGTGCAAGTTACAGTGTCTGTCACAATATAAGTTTTTAGCAGCTGTCTCCTGGTCACAGAGGTCACCCCAGTGCTGACAATAGTTTTAGCAGCTGTCTCCTGGTCACAGAGGTCACACAGTCTGCAATGTTTTAGCAGCTGTCTCCTGTCCTGATCAAGAGGTCGTCACAGTGCTCACATAGCAATGTTTTAGCGCTGTCTCCTGGTCACAGAGGTCACCACAGTGCTGGCATTTTAGTGCTGTCTCCTGGACCAGAGGTCACACAGTGCTGACATAGTTTTAAGCAGCTGTCTCCTGTCCGACAGAGTCATCAGTGCTGCAAAATTTTTAGCAGCTGTCTACACAGACATCAGAGTACCCGTCTGGACTTGATCTTTACGTTGAAAAGTATACACAGGTTTTCTTTAATTGCATTTAGACTTTGTATGAGTCGGCTGGGCTATAAGCAGTATGAACATGAACGTGGTGTTACGCCTAGACATGCTTTGTAGTCAGATGGGCGATAAGCAATATGAACTTGGAGTTGTTATAACTTGGTGTTAGGGTTAGGGTTAGGTTCCTAACCCTAACCATAGACCTTGAAAACACCAAGGTTGTTTTGATCTTGCTTCTTTCCTAAAGACTGACAAGTTCAAGTTGGGCTTGGAAGGTGAATAGAGGCTACTCACGATCTGGTGTAGGTTAATGGAGGCTGATCAGGGCCCTGATCGTCCGCGTTCATTTCACATTCTCTTCAAGTCGAAGCGTCTTTGTACCACAACTTTATTTTATGACTACCTATCACAATCTACCACATACCCGCACCTACAAGTAAATAGCACAACCTAACTAGATTAAATCAACTACTGACTGTTTGTCCTTTGAGTGTGCAGTTAAAGAAACATAAACTTGAAAGGAACTAAAACAAATCAACCACCGACTTCTTGTCTTGTCGCAACTTCATTTGCTTCGGGACCAAACCCTTTCTTCCTTCCCCCCCCCCCCCCCCCCCCCCATGTCAAAAAGAAATACACAATGTCCCTGACTTGGAACTCAAAAAAGATCGAATCAAAGTAATTGAAATAAAACTGATTGGCGACTGTCTTGGAAATATCACTAACACAACTGTAAACTATTGAGCACAAAGTCTTTGAGGTGCTCAGGCAGATGCTGCTGACGGACGGGGCGTAGTACTGGTGTTGGACAAGAAATTCTCCCAGATTCAGGAGAATGTCCCTGAGGCGATGGTGTTGGGCTAGGAGCTGCCCCGGGCTTTTGGATGGCTGATGAAGATGGCGACAGCACTGCGTTCTTTGGTGTGAGCGCGTTTTGAGGGGATGGTGGAGGCCCAGGCAATGAGTCATGGTTTGATGGTGATGAGGTGGAGGAGGACGATGAGGAAGAGAAAAAGATGATGATAATGTAGAAGAAGCAACATTGAGAGAGTGAATAAATATCACAGCAACAACATGATTAAATGAATTATCTTAGTGTTAGCATCTCAGTAATGGTCTAGCTTCCTGGTTTGGTTTCATAGGTTGTTGGTTTGGCCGAACATGCACTTGTACTGGGGCAGCAGAATGCAGATCTGAAGAAAGGGAGATATTGGTACAAAAATGTGGTAATTCTCTGAAATATATATATATATATATATATATATATATATATATATATAGAGTGTAGAATCATTCAGGTAAAAAAGCGAGAAAACAACAAGTACTCTGATACAAGTCCATAAAAAGAGTTTGGTGATCTTGTCCGTCGATCCTTTGAGCAGTCTGAGTGGCTCAAAGAGGTCAGGTTCCATGTTGCTGGATCCAGTGAAGGATGCAAAGGAGGTCTTTTGTGGGGGTAAGTATAACAGCAACAGGCACCTGGTGAGGAGGAAAGGAGTGTGGAGTGCTTGGATCGTATATAACGATGCGTGTCTTCCTTTCATAATAGAGTGTATATATATATATATACACATATATATATTTACGTGTATACAGATAGATAGATGTGCACGCGAGCGTGTGTGTGTGATTCTAAAAATAAATGAAATGAATTCCAATTGATGTTTCAATCTGGCCTTCTTTTTTCCAGCATATACTGTGATTGTTTTATATTCATTGTGTGGATCTCGACTCTGCGTAGACCAGTCGCCACGGTGCACTGATTCGTGCAAACTACTATGGACTAGAAGGTTGTGGGTTCAAATGCCATCAGTTCTATCATTTGTATTCTAACATAAGTGTGATTGGCTGTACTGTTTGATGCTGGTAAATCCTAAGCCTTCAGTGGAGAGGCTAGTTTTTCTTGCTTGCCGGACATGTCCACTTCATGTTTCAGACAGAAGTACGTGACTGTAGTAGTCGGCTGGGCTATGAACAATATGAACTTGGGAGTTGTTTTTAACATGGTGTTAGCCCTGATATGGCTGTAGTAGTCGGCTGGGCTATAAACAATATGAACTTGGGAGTTGTTTTTAACATGGTGTTAGCCCTGATATGGCTGTAGTAGTCGGCTGGGCTATAAACAATATGAACTTAAGAGTTGTTTTGAACATGGTGTTAGCCCTGATATGGCTGTAGTAGTCGGCTGGGCTATAAACAATATGAACTTGGAGTTGTTTTTAACATGGTGTTAGCCCTGATATGGCTGTAGTAGTCGGCTGGGCCATAAGCAATATGAACTTGGAGTTGTTTTTAACGTGGTGTTAGCCCTGATATGGCTGTACTAGTCAGCTGGGCCAGAAGCAATATGAACTTTGAACCATTGTCCTTGAAAACGCTAAAGGTCTGTTTTGATCTTGCTTCTTTCCATAAAGACTGGACAAGTTCAAGTTGGGCTTGGAAGGTGAAGTAGAGGCTACTCACGGTCTGGTTTAGGTGATGGAGGCTGATCAGGGCCCTGATCGTCTGACGTTCATTTCACGTTCTCTTCAAGTCGAAGCGTCTTCGTACCGCAACTTTATTTTATGATTACCTACCACAATCTACCACATACCCCCACCTACAAGTAAATAGCACAACCTAACTAATTTAAATCAACTACTGACTGTTTGTCCTGTGAGTGTGCAGTAAAAGAAACATAAACCTGAAAGGAACTAAATCAAATCAACCACCGATTTCTTGTCTTGTCACAACTTCCTTTGCTTCGGGACCGAACCCCCTTCTCCACCCCCACCCCCAATGTCAGAAAGAAGTGCACAATGTCCCTGACTTGGAACTCAAAAAAGATCGAATTAAAGTAATTGAAATAAAACTGATTGGCGACTGTCTTGGAAATATTACTAACACAACTGTAAACTGTTGAACACAAAGTCTTTGAGGTGCTCAGGCAGATGCTGCTGACGGACGGGGGCGTAGTACTGGTGTTGGACAAGAAATTCTCCCAGATTCAGGAGAATGTCCTCTGGGGCGATGGTGTTGGGCCAGGAGCTGCCCCGGGCTTTTGGATGACTGATGAAGATGGCGACAGCACTGCGTTCTTTGGTGTGAGCGCGTTTTGAGGGATGGTGGAGGCCCAGGCAATGAGTCATGGTTTGATGGTGATGAGGTGGAGGAGGACGACGAGAAAGAGGAGGAAGAGAAAAAGATGTTGATGATAATGTAGAAGAAGCAACATTGAGAGAGTGAATAAATATCACAGCAACAACATGATTAAATGAATTATCTTAGTGTTAGCATCTCGGTAATGGTCTGAACATGCACTTGTACTGGGGCAGCAGAATGCAGATCTGAAGAAAGGGAGATATTGGTACAAAAATGTGGTAATTCTCTGAAATATATATATATACACATGTATACGGATAGATGTGCGCGCGAGCGTGTGTGTGCAATTCTAAAAATAAATGAATTCCAATTGATGTTTCAATCTGGCCTTCTATTTTTCCAGCATATACTCGTGATTGTTTTATATTCATTGTGTGGATCTCGACTCTGCGTAGACCAGTCGCCACGGTGCACTGATTCGTGCAAACTACTATGGACTAGAAGGTTGTGGATTCAAATGCCATCAGTTCTATCATTTGTATTCTAACATAAGTGTGATTGGCTGTACAGAGGAGAGGCTAGTTTTTCTTGCTTGCCGGACATTGTCCACTTCATGTTTCAGACGGAAGAACATGGCTGTAGTAGTCGGCTGGGCTATGAACAGTATGAACTTGGGAGTTGTTTTTAACATGGTGTTAGCCCTGATATGGCTGTAGTTGTCGGCTGGGCTATAAACAATATGAACTTGGGAGTTGTTTTTAACATGGTGTTAGCCCTGATATGGCTGTAGTTGTCGGCTGGGCTATAAACATAATGAACTTGGGAGTTGTTTTTAACATGGTGTTAGCCCTGATATGGCTCTAGTAGTCGGCTGGGCTGTGTTCGAATCTGTGAAAATGACTGATTTCTCAAGGAACTTCAATTTCCCCCAGTGCCTAATGGAAGCAAGGGTGTTGATAGGACTGTTAATTTGTCCATAAACCTTTTGATTCCTGTCCGATATCCACCAACTGCGAAAACTTAATCCTTCGACTCCTCACAAGCTGGTGGATAGGGTGATGAAGTCGAAAGGTTACGTTTTTTGCTTTGTTAACATGATTGACAATGCAGGATGGTGGTGGACAGGGTGCGGGAGTCAAAGGGTTAAATGACAGACAGTCCGGTGTTGGACACAGCTTGACTGTATTATCAGGATGCTGTCATCTGACTTGCTCTTATCATGCCAAACAGGAGTGGTGACAGTGTTGGAGTAGGCTGGCAGTAATTTTATGACCTGTCTCCTGGTCACAGAGGTCACCACAGTGCTGACAATAGTTTTAGCAGCTGTCTTCTGGTCACAGAGGTCACCACAGTGCTGACAATAGTTTTAGCAGCTGTCTCCTGGTCACAGAGGTCATCACAGTGCTGACAATAGTTTTAGCAGCTGTCTCCTGTCCTGGTCACAGAGGTCAGCACAGTGCTGAAAATAGTTTTAGCAGCTGTCTCCTAGTCGCAGAGGTCACCACAGTGCTGACAATAGTTTTAGCAGCTGTCTCCTGGTCACAGAGGTCACCACAGTGCTGGCAATAGTTTTAGCAGTTGTCATCACAGTGCTGACAATAGTTTTAGCAGCTGTCTCCTGGTCACAGAGGTCACCACAGTGCTGACAATATTTTAGTAGCTGTCTCAGAGGTCACCACAGTGCTGACAATAGTTTTAGCAGCTGTCTCCTGTCCTGGTCACAGAGGTCATCACAGTGCTGACAACAGTTTTAGCAGCTGTCTCCTGGTCACAGAGGTCACCACAGTGCTGGGACTTGTCTTATGTGAGACCTAAGTACTACACAGGGACTCCTTAAAGACGCCCTTCCGAGACCTCCTTCTTGATGCAATTTTCCAGTTTTTACAAGAAATCAGTAGTTTTCGCCTGATCTGATTTTACGTCTGAGTATGGTTTTCTTTAATTGCATTTTAGACTTGTAGTAGTCGGCTGGGCTATAAGCAGTATGAACATGAACGTGGTGTTAGCCTAGACATGGCTTTGTAGTCAGATGGGCGATAAGCAATATGAACTTGGAGTTGTTATTAACTTGGTGTTAGGGTTAGGGTTCCTAACCCTAACCATAGACCTTGAAAACACCAAAGGTCTGTTTTGATCTTGCTTCTTTCCATAAAGACTGGACAAGTTCAAGTTGGGCTTGGAAGGTGAAGTAGAGGCTACTCACGATCTGGTGTAGGTTATGGAGGCTGATCAGGGCCCAGATCGTCCGCGTTCATTTCACGTTCTCTTCAAGTCGAAGCGTCTTTGTACCACAACTTTATTTTATGACTACCTACCACAATCTACCACATACCCGCACCTACAAGTAAATAGCACAACCTAACTAGATTAAATCAACTACTGACTGTTTGTCCTTTGAGTGTGCAGTTAAAGAAACATAAACTTGAAAGGAACTAAAACAAATCAACCACCGACTTCTTGTCTTGTCGCAACTTCATTTGCTTCGGGACCAAACCCTTTCTTCCTTCCCCCCCAATGTCAAAAAGAAATACACAATGTCCCTGACTTGGAACTCAAAAAAGATCGAATCAAAGTAATTGAAATAAAACTGATTGGCGACTGTCTTGGAAATATCACTAACACAACTGTAAACTATTGAGCACAAAGTCTTTGAGGTGCTCAGGCAGATGCTGCTGACGGACGGGGCGTAGTACTGGTGTTGGACAAGAAATTCTCCCAGATTCAGGAGAATGTCCCTGAGGCGATGGTGTTGGGCCAGGAGCTGCCCCGGGCTTTTGGATGGCTGATGAAGATGGCGACAGCACTGCGTTCTTTGGTGTGAGCGCGTTTTGAGGGGATGGTGGAGGCCCAGGCAGTGAGTCATGGTTTGATGGTGATGAGGTGGAGGAGAACGACGAGGAAGAGGAGGAAGAGAAAAAGATGATGATAATGTAGAAGAAGCAACATTGAGAGAGTGAATAAATATCACAGCAACAACATGATTAAATGAATTATCTTAGTGTTAGCATCTCGGTAATGGTCTAGCTTCCTGGTTTGGTTCCATAGGTTGTTGGTTTTGCTGAACATGCACTTGTACTGGGGCAGCAGAATGCAGATCTGAAGAAAGGGAGATATTGGTACAAAAATGTGGTAATTCTCTGAAATATATATATATATATATATATATATATATATATATATATATATATAGAGTGTAGAATCATTCAGGTAAAAAAGCGAGAAAACAACAAGTACTCTGATACAAGTCCATAAAAAGAGTTTGGTGATCTTGTCCGTCGATCCTTTGAGCAGTCTGAGTGGCTCAAAGAGGTCAGGTGCCATGTTGCTGGATCCAGTGAAGGATGCAAAGGAGGTCTTTTGTGGGGGTAAGTATAACAGCAACAGGCACCTGGTGAGGAGGAAAGGAGTGTGGAGTGCTTGGATCGTATATAACGATGCGTGTCTTCCTTTCATAATAGAGTGTATATATATATATATATCAGGTCAGGTCAGGTCAGGTCCCGTAGCCGGTGGGTGGCTGTAGGGGCACCACAGACGACTTGACAACCTCCCTCCATGTCTTTCGGTCTTCCGCTTTCCTCAGGGTGGTAGTGAGGGGGAGGCTGGTCCATTCTTTGATGTTATCTTCCCATCTTTTCTTCTGTCTGCCTCGTCTCCGCTGTCCTGGTACGGTGCCCTGCATGATGGTCTTTGCCAGGCCATGGGTTCTTGTTATGTGGCCGTACCACTTCAGCTTCCGTTTCTTAACGATGGTAAGGAGGTCGTCGTGACGTCCTATGGCTACGTGGACACGGTTCCGGACTTCCTCATTTGTTATGTGGTCTTTGTAGGAGATGCCGAAGATCTTTCGGCAGCATCTCATCTCGAAGGCTTGGATTTTCCTCTGGAGGTCAGCTGTGAGAGTCCATGACTCGCAGGCATACATGAATGTGGAGATCACGAGTGTCCGCATCAATCTGATCTTGTGTTTGCTGGTGATGTCTTTTTGCCTCCATATGTTCTTCAGCTTCGTCAGTGCTGATGTTGCTTGCGCTATTCTTGCAAGGACTTCTTTTCTTGAACCTTCATCTGTAACTATGGACCCCAGATATTTGAAGTTGGTGACTGGTTCAATTATTTTGTTGTTGATTTTGATTTCCGCATTGAAGCCATCTGCATTGTTTGTCATTATCTTTGTTTTTTCTGCACTAATTTCCATGCCGTAGGCTGAAGATGATATATTCAGCAGATTTATCAGGTTCACAAGTTCTTCTTCTGTGCCTGCTAGTCCGTCAATGTCGTCGGCAAATCGTAGGTTGGTAATTGTTCTGCCGGCAATGCTGACTGTTCCCTTGTGTTTTTCTAATGCGTCGCTCATTATCCTCTCCAGAAATATGTTGAAAAGTACTGGAGAGAGAAGACATCCCTGTCTCACTCCGACTGATGTCCGGAACCAGTTTCCCGTGTTTCCGTTGAAGAATACTGCGCTGTTGGCTTTGTCGTACAGACTCTTGATGACATTTACAAGGTTGGCACTGATGTTGTATTTGTGCATGGTGGTCCAAAGTGCTTCATGCCACACTCGGTCGAAGGCCTTCTTGAAGTCAACGAAGACGTGGTATAGGTCTTGTTGGTGTTGCAGGTATTTCTCCATAAGAATTCTCAGATTGAATATCTGTTCAGTGGTGCTTCTTCCTGCTCTAAAACCTGCTTGTTCCTCTGCGATGATCTTTTCTGCTTGAGGTTTCAGCCTGTTCAGCAAGATTTTAAGCATGACTTTGCTGGGATGGCAGATTAGGCTGATTGTGCCGTAATTTTTGCACATTTGCAGGTTAATAATAATAATAATAATAATAATGAACATTTATAAGCGCAAACCTCCAGTACGGGGCCGGAGCTCGTGACGCTGCACACTAATAACATCACACACACACAGACACGCAGGCACACACACACACACACACACACACACACACACACACACACACACACACACACACACACACACACACACACAGACACGCACACACACACACACACACACGGACCCACACACACACACACACACACACACACACACGCGCGCATGCGCACGAGAACAAAGAGTGTCCACACAGTTACTACCTAGTCGGGAAAATAGGATTTAAATTGGAAAGTTTTGAGGGCAGTATTGAAAGAAGTAATAGATTCAATGTAGCGAATTTCACGGGGCAGAGAATTCCAAAAAGTTGGTGCTGAATATGAAAAGGTGCAGTGACTGAAGGTTTTAATTCTTGCTCTGGGAATGCACAGTAGTCTTAAGTCAGAAGAGGAGCGAAGATTTCTGGAAGGTGAGTAGACGGATAGGAGATCAGAAATGTAACAAGGGGACGTTCCAGAGAAAAATGAATGACAGAGAATCGCAAGTTTGAATTCGATACGAGCTTGTACAGGAAGCCAGTGGAGGCGTTTTAGCAGAGGAGAGACATGATCTCGCTTACGGGATTTAAAAACAAGCCGAGCTGCAGAATTTTGCACTTTCTGTAGTTTATCTATTTGATCTTTTGAACATCCAGAAAGAAGTGAATTGCAATAATCCAGTCTTGAGAGAATGAAAGCAGAACCAGAGTTTTTGTAGCATCAACAGAAAGAAGATGACGCAAGGAACTGATTTGGCGGAGATTGATGTAAGCAGTGCGACAGGTGTTGTTTACATGAAGTTCAACACTCATGTTGTCAGTGAAGTAGAAACCAAGATTCCTAGCTGAGGAGGAGAAAGGAATTTCAGTCTGATCAATGGTAATGGTAGTAGGTTTGGGAGATGGGGAGGTTTTGAAAGGAGAGGACAAAAGAGAGCTTCAGTTTTGTCATCATTTAACTTTAATTTATTTTCTAGCATCCAGGTCTTGATATCTGAGATACAGTCTTCTAAGACTGGGATAGCAGAGTAGATATCAGAAGGAGGAGAATCAATTTCAAGTTGGATGTCATCTGCAAAGGATTGATGCTCAATGGAATGTGATTTTATCAAATCGGAGAGTGGCTTTGTGTAAAGAGCAAAGAGCACAGGTCCCAGAACGGAACCTTGTGGAACACCGAAAAGGAGATCAGTGGGTGGGGAGGAATGATTGATGACAAGGACTGATTGTGTCCTGTTCGTAAGATACGACTGAAACCAAGAAAGAGCGGTGCCTGAAATACCATACAGAGAGGAGAGTCTATTAAGAAGAATGTTATGATCAACAGTGTCAAACGCAGCTGACAGGTCTAATAGGGTCAGCACAGAAACATTTCCAGAGTCAAGGGACAGAAGAAGATCATTGGTAATTTTGAGTAGAACAGTTTCCGTGCTGTGATGTGGGCGGTAGGCAGACTGTGAAGCACAGAGCAGATTATTTTCATCCAAATAGGTAAGAAGCTGTTTCAGAACAATTTTCTCTAAGATTTTAGAAATGAAAGATAGGTTAGAGATGGGTCTGTAGTTTCTCAGGGAGTCAGGATCCAAAGAAGGCTTTTTAAGAAGGGGTTTCACAACAGCGGTTTTGAGAGGGGATGGTAATGAACCAGATGTTAGAGAAGAGTTGATAATCTCAGTCAGAGTAGGTAGAAGGTCGTCGAGAAACTCAAGAAAAAGTGGTGTTGGCAGGGAATCCAAAGGGCAGGAAGTAGGTCTTGATTTTTGAATGATGGATTTCAGTTCAGATTCAGTGACAGGATGAAACCGGTGGAAAGTGGATTTTACTGCTTGAGTTTTAAACTTTTGTTTCATCTGGGGTAAAACAGCTTGATCTAGGTCAGTGCGGATTGACTGCACTTTCTGAGAGAAATAGTCTCTGAATACAGTAGGCAAATCATGCAGGGGATAGGTATTTGGAAGAGGAGATGTTTTATCTCTACCTAATAGCTTATCACACACCCTAAACAAGGTCTTTTGGGTTTGAGCACCGGCTATCTCATTTAGGTGAAACATGGACTTAGCATTACTGACAATTTTGCCCACTGCCTTCTTTGCAATATTAAAAATCTGTTTGTTGATAGTGATCGGGTTTTTCAGCCATTGTCGTTCGGCCCAGCGCCGATGTTTCTTTGCGGCCTCAAGCTCTTCTTTTACGTCTAAGTACCAAGGCTCGAGTCTGTTTGCGCGCAGTTTTCGTTGGTGCAATGGTGCGTGTTTGTCTAGCAAAGATGACAGCGTGCTGTTTAGCATGTCGATTGACGGGCACTGCTGGGGACTGACTAGACTACAGAGGTCAGATCTAAAATCAGCGTGATTTATCGCACGTAGGTTACGGGATTTTGTAAGCACCGTGGAGTTAGTAGGAACAGTCAAGGACAATTTAGAAACGACACAATAATGATCAGAGGACAGAGATTCCGTAACATAAGATGAAGCTAACACATTGTCCGCTGGCCTAGAAATGACCCAATCCAAAATGTGACCACGTTTATGAGTTTTTTCATTGACAGATTGAGACAGATTGTACATGTCCAATAAGTTTTTCATTTTCACAGTGCGGTAATCATTGTCAGAGTCAAAATGTATGTTTATATCACCAAGAATGATCAAGTTTCCAGAGAGAGTGTTACAGTAATCTAGCAAAAGAGAAAATTCGTTCAGAAACATAGAGTGAGTCAGCTGGTTTTCCTGGGATGGCGGGGGACGGTATACACAGATGAAGTGTGTACAGTTTTGAGACTGCGTCAGTGAAACACGGACGGCCTCGAACGACGGATGCTGGAAGGGGAAGGAGGTGGAGCGTGCCAGGTGCTTATCAAGCAAATCGCGGTACACAACAGCTATTCCTCCACCGCGTGCTGGACGAGCGATGGACATAGATGAAAAGCCCACAGGCGTCAGATCTTTGAGTTGTGCTTCATCGCCTTTTTCCCGAAGCCAGGTCTCAGTAACAAATAACATATCAATGTCATTGTCAGCGATGAAGGTAGAGATCTCAGCCCTCTTCACGGCGTTGCGCTGGATGGACTGCGCGTTGAACAGTGCCACAAAGAGGTCGTGTTTTGGAGCACTAGGTATGGCATCAGGAATCAAAGGAATGTTAATGAGGTTGCAAGGGTTTGAGCCGGAGGAACGTTTGGTGGTGAAACAGGGATCAGAGTCAGGTAGGCAGGAAGAAGATTTCAGTGTAGAGTGGTCAGTGGCTGATGATGGTTTGTCAAGGGAGAAAGTGCCAGGACGGCCGATAACAGGGATCTTTCTCTGTTTCCTTCTCCCTCCCCTACACCCCCGTACACGTGGAAGGTCTACACCAATGCGAAACCGTCGCAACTTCAAGTTGAGGGCGGGGTCAAGGGGTGCAGGTTTCACTGCCAGTAGCTCATCACGAGTGAAGGAGATGGGGGGTGAATGGGGATGGTGGCAGTTGAGAGGAGGTGGGTGGACGGTAGAGAGTGAGTGTGATTGCTCACACATTGCAGCGCTGTCAGTGGAGACGAGTGGGCAGAAGAGAGAGCGAGGTGGTACAGCAGCAAGCATGGGTGAAGCGTGAGAATGACCCTGAAACCGCACGCGCGGCACGCAGGCGAAACAAGATGGAGGACAGGCATGATTCTTCAACAGTACAGTATCCGTCAGTCGCGCCAAAAACAAAAACACAAAAGTCGAAGATGCAGGGGAAGGGAGGCACAAAACAATGACCAGATAATAGTCCACATCATCACAAAACAATTGGTATAACTTTCACCACAAACAAAGCACCACAACCACAATAATCCATTAAATAATAGTACCCTTCTTTGGCAGTGTAATTATAAGGGATTTTGTCCACTGGGTTGGCCATTCTCCACTGCGCCAGATTTTGTTGCAAATGATGAGAAGGGCATCAATCATGGCCTCTCCTCCAGCCTGAACAAGCTCGGATGGTATGTTGTCCACGCCTGGAGATTTTCCTTTCTTAAGGGATTTCACAGCTGCTTCTACTTCTGCTCGGAGGATTGGTGGGTCGTCATGATTGGTCGACTGCGGTCCGTTTAGCACTGCAGTATCACCCTGTGTGTTGTAATTATACAGGTCAGAGCAATACTCTGTCTAACGTGTGAGGATTTCTTGTTCTTCTGTGAGGCATTCTCCTGACTTATCTTGGATTGTGCTTACTCTCCCTTGTTTTGTGGTTGTGAGGTCTTTCACCAGCTGGTAAGCCTGTTTTGTGTTGTTTCTTTCCAAGTGTGCATCGATGTTTCCGCACTGATCTTCTATCCATTTTTCCTTGGCTTTCCTCATGGCACCCCTTATCTTCTTGTTTACTTCTCTATATTTTTCTTTTCCTTCCTGTGAGTTGTTTCTTTCTGGCTTCAAGCTCCTCCTTTCATCGCACAAGTCCAGGATGTCATTTGTGACCACGGTTTCTTCTTCGGGCGATGTTTGCCTATAATTTCTGTGGCTGTTTCTGTGAGGGCCATGGAGAAGGTGTCAGTGAGTTGCTCAACATTTTCTTCGTCTCCCAAGATGGTCAGTGGAGCGAATTTTCCGCCTATCATTGCTTCAAAAGCTTCTTGAATGTTCGCATCCTTCAATTTCTCCAGGTCGAATCGCAATCTTGTTCCTGCTTGTTTGGCAACCTTTTTAAGGTGTACTCGGAATGTCATCATTACAAGCTCGTGATCGCTTCCAACTTCAGCCCCTGGAAAGCTTCTGGTTCTGGCGATGTTAATGCAGGACCGGAAGCGTTTTCTCACCATGATGTAGTCAATCTGGTTGTGACATTCTCCATTTGGGCTGTGCCAGGTCCATCTTCTTGATGTCTTGTGAGGACCGAAGGTGTTAGCCAGCAATAAGTTGTTGTAGCTGGCAAATTCCAAGAGTCGAAGGCCTCTGTCGTTGGTCTCTGTATTGCAGTATTCTCCGGATGTGCCATGCCAGTCCTTCACCGAGTCTTTGCCTACTTTGGCGTTCCAGTCGCCTTGCACTATCAAGATGTCCTTTTTTGGTGTTTTGTCAATGCCATCTTGCAATTGCTCGTAGAAGTCTTCAATTGCATTGTCTTCATAGTCTAAAGTTGGAGCATATGCCTGTACAATGGTGATGTTGAATGGTGATGCTCTGAGCCGTATGATGATGATTCGGCTGGATATCGGGCGACATCCCATCACTGCGTTCACGATGTTCTTGTGTACAAGAAATCCGACTCCATGCAGATGTTTATCTTCTCTACCACTGTAGTATATCTTGTGGCCTTCTTCTGTAGTGGTTTCCCCAAAGTTCTTCCATCTGACCTCACAGAGGCCTATGACGTGCCAGGTGTATCTCGCCATTTCATGGGTTAACTCTTCTACTTTTCCTTCAGTGTTTAGTGTTCTTACATTCCACGTCCCCACTGTTAGGTTGTCTCTTCCTCTGATGTTGTCTCTCCCCTTCGGTTTATCAGTAGTGTACTTTTCACCTCTGCCCTGATGTACAACAGTAGGCGCGGTCCTTGGTAACCCGCGTGACGACCGATGCGGTATGGTATGGACAGTTGTCGTCATTCATGTGGTGTGTCTAGGGCTATTAATTTAACCTTTACCGTACGCCGTGGGTATAAAATGACCCACAGTCGTGATTTTCGCTTGATAACTGAGTCAGTTTTAAAGCTACCTTCACAAAATTTCATGACTTTGTCAATAAAATATTGCCCCACATCTGTACCAAAAATTATTTGTGTGTGTTGAAAAATAAAGGAGTAAATAAACAACAAATGTCCCAGTACGTCGTGGGTCAGAAAAGACCCATGCTCGCAAAGAACAAACTTCCGTGTTGTACTTCGTGGGTCTGTAGCGACCCATACATTTCAAAGACGGGACGCTGCGAGTGTCTGGTATCACAGATCTAAAAATAGATCTGTCCGTCCGCGGTCTGCAGAGCACCACCCCAAGTGTTACCAGCAAACTATCTCCTCTTTGGCGCCAAGCATTCCAGTCATCCTGGGAGTGTACTGACCAGTCTCTGGTAGTCTCTTGCATTTCTTTTGTTACGAGTCTTGCCGGCTTTTCAGAAGAGCCATATAATCAGGGACAGTTGCTCTCTCTCTCTCCATCTTCTCTAGCATTTATACAGAGGAGAGAGAGAGAGGGAGAATATCTTTTATCTCTCTCTCTCTCTTTGTTCGATAATATAGAGATATATAGATATATAGATATATTCTCTTGCTCTCCCCAGGGGTACGGTGACTGGATAGCTAAGGAAAACAAAAGCAAGCGAGTCTCCTCTAAAACATTACTGACAGAGTTTGAAAAAAGAATCAAATCAAAGGAGAGCATAAAAACAGATCTGGACTCCTCTGTCCTTCTGAGCTTCCCCATCCACGCTGTTGGTGGATCAGTGGTAGGATCTATTGTTTGTATTCTTTGTCTTCATAGACTGAATTCCTAAAAGAGGCTGGTTTGGTTAGTGGTGGTCACTGTTGTTTATTCTTACAGTGTAACAACAGATTTGAACAGTTTCAATCGTTTAGTTTGAAGAATAGTGAGTGATATCTTAACGTACAGTGTGTGTATGCACGCGTCGTATGTATGTGTGATGTGTGTGTGTGTGTGTGTGTGTGTGAGTGTGCGTATGGACTATTATAGTTTTGATGTACATTTGGTTTATACACATTTCCAAGGTATTTTTGTCATTATTTCTTGAAGGACTGCAGTTCGTCTTTGTCAGATATATATGAAAATGTGCAAAGTTTTACATTGCTGTTTCACAAACCTGTATAGATGCTTATTGTTCACAAACATAGTATTTCTTCAAGTTAGCCCGTATTCTTTATTGTTCTGATTATAGGCTGTGGAATCTGTCTTCCTGTCTCTGTATATATTGAAAAGTCTGTTTGTCTACCTGTCTCCGCATATATTTGACAATGTGTCACGACACGCATGCTCATGTGTTTCCAGTATCAGCTGAACGTAATAATTTTTATCTACTTCTACTCAGTGATCTCAAGTGAATGCAAATATGTAGATAAAATTGGTGTGAAATCGCATTCGCTGTCTCTTGTCACTGTTGAATTGCTGAATGAAAGATGTCTTAGTTGCTTAGTAGTTAGATCAGCTTGCTTTGTGTGAACGCTTTTCTGAAGGCTGTTTGTACTCCCATGTTCACGCACTCAAACGTTCATACTTTTTTTTTCTGCACTGCATTACATTGAAATGTTCATGCACTTACGAGTTTTATGCCAACATGCATTCATAACTATCTCTCTCTCTCTTACTCTTTTATAATACCCACACAATGATGCACAGTATTATCAGCGGCAAATCCCCTTCGGAATAGTCCTTTGATTTTTTTAAAGGATTGATCCGCACATATTGCAATGGTCTAATTTACCAATTGTTATAGATAACAGTTATGAAATCTTCTTGTATCACAAGAAATCCAGTTTCAATAATTCTCAGATCCACCTAGTATCACTGAGTGGTAGATAAGACGTTAAATTCAAAGGAAGAACAACCAACACACACACACACACACACACACACACACACACACACACACACACACACACACACACACACACAGATTCAGACACGTGCACACACACACGCACACATTCCACTCACTCAACAAAACAATAAGTGTACATTTAGCCTATATCATATGCTTCACTCATGAAAACTGATGAGAGTACACACGACGCTCCAAGTGAATGAGCGATTTCAGCTTCCGAAAATTTGTTGGGTCAGATTGTAGACACACATACGTCATTTAATGACGACATTACGAGGAGTGCAACTTTTTTTTCTTTTTTGAATATCGTTTATACGTCAGATTTCGCGCACACACACTGTAAGCTAAAAAATCATTACCCCCTCCCCCAGATATCATCTAGATCTAGGCCTACACCAATTAGCCTACAACAAGGAGGGGAAAAAAATCCAGGCTGCTTTCAAAATTTATCACACATTTCAGCATTTCTGAAGAAAATGGGTGGTGCTTATACAGCCACAAGAGAGAGAGAGAGAGAGAGAGAGAGAGAGAGAGAAACAGGAGGAGGGAGAGGGAGAGAGACAGAATGCGGATAGATGGAGACCAACAGCGTACAGTGACACTTTATTCCTTCATATAATAGAGTCGCTGCAGATTCAACTACACACAGCCTCGGATCGTTCCTTCATATAATAATAGTATGGGTCGCTGCAGACCCACGGCGTACGGGAACGGATCGTTCCTTCATATTACAGTATGGGTCGCTGCAGACCCACGGCGTACGGGAACGGATTGTTCCTTCATATTACAGTATGGGTCGCTGCAGACCCACGACGTACGGGAACGGATCGTTCCTTCATATTATAGTATGGGTCGCTGCAGACCCACGGCGTACGGGAACGGATCGTTCCTTCATTAAAAAGCATGGGTCGCTAAATACCCACGACGTACGGGACGCAAAATTTTAGGCGACGTACGGTAAAGGTTAAAACTTGGCGGAGCCCATCCCTCTCCAAGTTTAGACCACAGCCAATCTCCACCCACACGGCGGCTCGCCTTGGTCTCGGACATGAGGCCGTTGAACACATCATGGTGCACATCCGCCCAGGCCGGTGGCTTCATCAGGGAAGTCGTTCGCCCAGTGATGCCATGTCAACATCACCCCCTCACATGGTTTGGCACGCCAGCTGAGGCGAGGTCCCGGGGTGTGGCGCTTGGATGCCCACAAGGCAGTGGGGCTATTTACCCATAGCTGGGGGCTGAAACCGCCTTCCTAGCCGTTGGACCTAGTTGGTCTCATCCGCCCAGTCTGCCGGAGCCAGTCTATGCGACAGGTAGTACTGGGCTACATTTTACCAGTAGAGGTAGGCGCCAGGTCCCAGGGAGTCCCAGCCAGGCATGCATTTGCATGCCCAGCATGATGCCCCCCGCACGGCGCACATTTCCGTGATACTTGGGTTGGCCGTAGTTCTGGCAACTCTGGCTCTGCCCTGCCGGCTATAAATAGCGCGCATCTTTCCCCTTCCCTTCCACTCCCCACACCCTTTTCACCCGTCCCGCTGCCGTATAGCGAGGCCACTCACAAAATCTATGCGAGCGAAGCAGGGGCGCGCGCGTGTTAGTTAGGCCTACTGCACTGGCCACTTGTACTAAGTTCATGGTATGTGCCTCCAGATTGACCTAGATTCCAGTACTCGGGAAGAGCACAGCAGTTATAACACACACACACACACACACACACACACGATGCATGCAGTAGGCAGAGAGATATGCATCATAACATATATACTCGCGCACACGCACTCACACATACACACACACACACACACGCACGCGCGCGCGCGCACACACAAACACAGAGTTGATTTATACATTTAAGCATGCATTTGAACACACACACGCATGCACAGAGAGACAGACAGACAGACAGAGAGAGAGAGATGTGTGTCGGAGGTTGCCCTGGATAAAGACCGGCTTAATTAAACACGCGCGTGGCCTAGTTTATAGCCGGCGCAGCGCGTGCCTTGGTCAGGCAACAGCTAACACCCGATTTTAGTCAAATGTAAGCCTCTAAAAAAGAATGAAAACAAACAGCCTAAAGCGATTTTTTTTTAATTTTAGAAAGTTAAAGCACTGAAGACCACGAATCAGACCTTGCTAAAACTGAGGAAAATATGTGAAGATTGTAAATTTTACTATACTTCCGTCACTATTACGAAAATAATCTCACTTTATACTGAACAAAGAGCAACCTGGAGGTGTCAGTCGATCATCACATTAGTAATTTCTACAAAAACTCAAAGACAAGGTAATCCTAAAAAGTAAAGATCACTTCTTCAGAACAATGAATATTCACAGCACTGAATGCACACAGGTAAAGTGATGAAAATAATGCAGATCATTGCACAAATTCACAATACACACAGAAAACTGCACTCGGCTTCCTTCTTTATCAGTAGTGCCAGAACACAAAGGCACGCTAGCCAGTGATATAGACTTTGGTCGACCCTGCATGGACAAAATTAGCACTCGCAGGCGATGCCGCTGCCGGCTCGCAATTAAAAGGTAGGAGAATGGCTGGGAAAATGCAGCCTTGCCCGCTAACAAGGATCACCTGGTACCAAAGCGCCCCCCACCTGACACCACATATACATATTTACGTGTATACAGATAGATAGATAGATGTGCGCGCGAGCGTGTGTGTGTGATTCTAAAAATAAATGAAATGAATTCCAATTGATGTTTCAATCTGGCCTTCTATTTTTCCAGCATATACTCGTGATTGTTTTATATTCATTGTGTGGATCTCGACTCTGCGTAGACCAGTCGCCATGGTGCACTGATTCGTGCAAACTACTATGGACTAGAAGGTTGTGGATTCAAATGCTATCAGTTCTATCATTTGTATTCTAACATAAGTGTGATTGGCTGTACTGTTTGATGCTGGTAAATCCTAAGCCTTCAGTGGAGAGGCTAGTTTTTCTTGCTTGCCGGACATGTCCACTTCATGTTTCAGACAGAAGTACGTGACTGTAGTAGTCGGCTGGGCTATGAACAATATGAACTTGGGAGTTGTTTTTAACATGGTGTTAGCCCTGATATGGCTGTAGTAGTCGGCTGGGCTATAAACAATATGAACTTGGGAATTGTTTTTAACATGGTGTTAGCCCTGATATGGCTGTAGTAGTCGGCTGGGCTATAAACAATATGAACTTAAGAGTTGTTTTTAACATGGTGTTAGCCCTGATATGGCTGTAGATATTGGCTGGGCTATGAACAATATGAACTTGGGAGTTGTTTTTAACATGGTGTTAGCCCTGATATGGCTGTAGTTGTCGGCTGGGCTATAAACAATATGAACTTGAGAGTTGTTTTTAACATGGTGTTAGCCCTGATATGGCTGTAGATATCAGCTGGGCTATAAACAATATGAACTTGGGAGTTGTTTTTAACATGGTGTTAGCCCTGATATGACTGTAGTAGTCAGCCAGGCTGGGCTATAAACAATATGAACTTGGGAGTTGTTTTTAATATGGTGTTAGCCCTGATATGGCTGTAGTAGTCAGCTGGGCTATAAACAATATGAACTTGGGAGTTGTTTTTAACATGGTGTTAGCCCTGATATGACTGTAGTAGTCAGCCAGGCTGGGCTATAAACAATATGAACTTGGGAGTTGTTTTTAATATGGTGTTAGCCCTGATATGGCTGTAGTAGTCGGCTGGGCTATAAACAATATGAACTTGAGAGTTGTTTTTAACATGGTGTTAGCCCTGATATGGCTGTAGTAGTCGGCTGGGCCATAAGCAATATGAACTTGGAGTTGTTTTTAACGTGGTGTTAGCCCTGATATGGCTGTAGTAGTCAGCTGGGCCAGAAGCAATATGAACTTTGAACCATTGTCCTTGAAAACACTAAAGGTCTGTTTTGATCTTGCTTCTTTCCATAAAGACTGGACAAGTTCAAGTTGGGCTTGGAAGGTGAAGTGGAGGCTACTCACGGTCTGGTTTAGGTGATGGAGGCTGATCAGGGCCCTGATCGTCCGACGTTCATTTCACGTTCTCTTCAAGTCGAAGCGTCTTCGTACCGCAACTTTATTTTATGACTACCTACCACAATCTACCACATAACCCCCACCTACAAGTAAATAGCACAACCTAACTAATTTAAATCAACTACTGACTGTTTGTCCTGTGAATGTGCAGTAAAAGAAACATAAACCTGAAAGGAACTAAATCAAATCATCCACTGATTTCTTGTCTTGTCACAACTTCCTTTGCTTCGGGACCGAACCCCTTCTCCACCCCCACCCCCCATGTCAGAAAGAAGTACACAATGTCCCTGATTTGGAACTTAAAAAAGATTGAATTAAAGTAATTGAAATAAAACGTGTTAGTGATATTTCCAAGACAGTCGCCAATCAGTTTTATTTCAATTACTCAATTGCACAATGTCCCTGATTTGGAACTCAAAAAAGATCGAACCAAAGAAATTCTCCCAGATTCAGGAGAATGTCCCTGGGGCAATGGTATCGGGCCAGGAGCTGCCCTGAGCTCTCGGGTGGCTGATGAAGATGGCGACAGTACTGCCTTCTTTGGTGTGAGTGCGTTTTGAGGGGATAGTGGAGGCCCAGGCAGTGCCAGCTCTGGTGGGAGTCCTGATGCCAAAGCGAAGGCAAAGGTGTAAGCGTAGGACTAGGTGGAACGTCATCACCGACTTCCTGCTCTGTACTGGTAGGTTCATCAGCTTCAGTCTGCCGTGGAAGTATGTGATCAATATGTCGTCTCAGCAGTTGACCACCAGGCAGCCCTACCACATAGGACGACGGTCCCGTCAGCTTCCTGACCACTCTAGGCGACCACTTTGGTCCGATTGAAAAGTTCTTGACATAAACGCCTTCACCCACTTTGTAGGTTCTCATGTTTGAATGAACATGGTTCAGTTTCTCCTGCAACTGTTTCTGAACCACCTGCCTCTCCATGCAAGGCTGGATAAGGTCGAACCGAGTGCACACCTTGCTGTTGAACAGAAGCTCCGTTGGAGAAAGACCAGTTGTTGTTTGTGGAGTCACCCTGTACATGGATAAGAAGCACGAAACCTGTGTCTCAACGGATCCTTGGGTGACTTTCCTCAGCCCCTGCTTCAATGTTTGCACTGCACGCTCAGCTAGACCATTTGTGGATGCATGATAGGGAGCTGACTTGATGTGCTTGATGCCATTCTTCTGCACAAAATCTTCAAACTCGGCACTGGTGAAGCATGTGCCATTTTCAGATACCAGGATCTCAGGCACTCCATGAGTGGCAACTGACTGTCGCAGCTTTTCAATGGTGGCCACTGAAGTAGACAGATTCATCAGGTATGCATCAATCCATTTTGAGTGTGCATCAATGATGACTAAAAACATCTTGTTGAGAAACTGTCCTGCATAGTCAACATGCAGTCTGCTCCAAGGATGATTGGGCCATTCCCACGGGTGTAAGGGTGCAGGGCTGGGCATGTTGCACTGGGTTTGGCATATTGAACAACAGCTTGCAGCGTCTTCAATCTCTTTATCCTTGTTTGGCCACCGTTAGGAACAAGCTAAGGCTTTTATTCGGGTCATTCCAGGATGTGACTCATGCAGGTCTTGCAGCAGACGCTTACGGCCTTTTGGAGGGACCACCACACGCATGCCACACAACACACTGGATCAGACACAGTGAATTGAGCATTGCAGACGGCTGTAAGGTTGAAGTCTCTCATCACTGTCACTATCAGGCCAACCTTTCAAAGTGTACTCTTTGACACGAGACAGTATTGGGTCTTGATTGGTCCACTGCTGAATCTGTGTGGCCGTGATTGGCATGGTTTCAACTTGCTCCATCAGCAAAATGGTTTCATCCTGCTCTGATTGTATTTTGTCAGTGACATTCAGGGGTAGTCTGCTCAGACCGTCAGCATTATTGTGTCTTTTGCCTTCTTTGTACGTGATGGTGTACTCATAAGAGGCCAAAATCAAGGCCCATCTCTGAATACGTGCGGCGGCCATGACTGGTATCTGTTTGTTGATTTTGAACAATCCCAGCAACAGTTTGTAGTCTGTGTGGATCTCGAAGGTATGGCCAAACAAAGACTGATGGAATTTCTTCACTCCAAATATAATAGCCAAAGCTTCCTTCTCCCCCTGGCTGTAATTCTTTTCAGCGTTGTTCAGGGTGCGAGAGGCAAACGCCACTGGATGTTCACTATCATCTTCCATCTTCTTAGAAATCACCACACCCACTCCATAGTTGGAAGCATCGCAGGACAGCGCTAAGACATTTGTAGAGTCAAAGTGAACCAACAGCTGGGGTGATAAGTTTTTTTTCGACTGGATCCATGCTTTTTATTGCACATCCGTCCAGGACCATGTGTTCTCCTTCTTCAGTAATGTACACAGGGTGACAGCACTGTGGCCAGATTTGGCAGAAACCGGGAGTAGTAGTTGACCATTCCAAAGTATGCTTGCAGCTGCTTGACATCCACAGGGCGAGGCATGTTTTGAATTGCTTGCACCTTTTCAGGTACTGGCTTGAGTCCAGTTTGGTCAATCTTCAGGCCAAGATAGACGAGTTCGATGGCCAAGAACACACACTTCTGCCTCTTCAGTCATTGCAGCACTGCCCGTAAAGTCTGTAGATGTTCCCTTTGGGTCTTGCCTGCCATCAGAATGTCATGAATGCGAACATGCGCATGAGAAATGCCTTTTAGCAGATTTTCTACAGTCAGCTGAAAAATGTCAGCAACAATATGATTGAATCCCTTATCTTACTTTGACTAGCACTGTTAGCATCTCGTTGTTGGTCCAGATGGGCAACTTCCCTGTCTGGTTCCATACGTTCTTGGTTTTGTGAACCATGTGGTTGAATTGGGGCAACAGGGTGCAGGTCTGAAGAAAGAGTGAAAGGGTTAAGCAATATTGGGTATGTAATTTGTGACACGCATGTGGAGTTAGAGATTCGTGACACGCATGTGGCGTCAGAGATTCGTGACACACATGTGAAGTTAGAGATTCGTGAAACGTATGTGGAGTTAGAGATTCGTGACAAGCATGTGGAGTTAAAGATTCGTGACACGTATGTGGAGTTAGAGATTCGTGACAAGCATGTGGAGTTAGAGATTCGTGACAAGCATGTGGAGTTAGAGATTCGTGAAACGTATGTGGAGTTAGAGATTCGTGACACGCATGTGAAGTTAGAGATTCGTGACACGCATGTGGAGTTAGAGATTCGTGACACGCATGTGGAGTTAGAGATTTGTGACACGTATGTGGAGTTAGAGATTTGTGACACGTATGTGGAGTTAGTCAGAGATTTGTAACAAACAGGTGGAGAGTTGGTCAGAGATTTGTGACGCGGAGGTGGAGAGTTGGTCAGAGATTCGTGACACGCAGGTGTAGAGTTGGTCAGAGATTCGTGCGAACATGACGTAAATATCAATATGAATAAATAGATGAATAATAAACAAATGAACAGTTCACTAACTAATCAAAGAAATCAATTAAATTGATTAATATACCTATATAAACGAATATATTTATGAATTATTCATAAAGACACAGACACACACAGACATAGGCTGCGTGCATAGTGGACCCGGACCCGGCCGTGCGCAACACGGCCGTGCCTCGCCCGTCCGGGAGAAAAAATCCTGCAATCCCTTTTGAAGATCACTGCGACGGTTCCAGCCGTGCATAGCGCGCCCGGCCAGACCCGTGTGTTTAGAGCCGTGTTTGCTCCGGTTGTGCAAGCCGGATTTTTCACGGCAGTCCGGTGTCGTAGAATATTTCGGAACCAGGATAAATCGGAACCGGTTCCCAAAAATCCTAGGATATTTCGGAACCATTCCCATTTATCCCGCACCTGGCGGCAGGATATTTGGGAACCTCCAGGATATTTCGGAACCACCTTCTAGACGCTTTCATATGATTTTCTGAGTTTCTAGACGCTTTCAAATCAGAGTTTACACTTTGTACACTTTTTATTTGTTATTCATTCAAAGTAGGCTGGCTTTCATGAGTTTGTGCAAAGTAAACAAGTAAAAACAAGTAAAAAAGTAAACTCGTTCATCTGAATCCAACCACTGGTGCATAGTGGCACCTGGTGCTGTTGTCCAGATAAAGTGCGCACGGTGTAGGCTGGTCCTTGGTGAACTTGTATGGTTTGCGCTGGTCCACTGATTTCTTCGACTCCTCTGCAGCGGCCTTCTGTGCGGCTTTTTGTTCCTCCACCATTGCAGGAGACACATAGGGGAATCTACCCCAGGAGAGTTTGTCCTGGTCGGGTGAAGTGCCTTGCCCAAATGTGTAGGTGTAAATATCCATCTGCAGAATCTGGGCAGCCGTGAATATTTCAACTTCTGTGCCCCACACTGAAGACCGTGGCATATTGGTGCGCAGAATGTACTTCCAGACGGGCTCCCGCCCAGTGAATTGCTGGATCACTGAACCTGGACCTGCCTTGGCAATCGCTTCTGTAATGATAGCTCTGACCATCAGGTGGTCCTCTTCGTCACCAGATATAAGGTAGGCCAACGCACGGAAGAGGCAGTTCCCATCCCCTTGCACCTTCCTGGTGACCAGAGTTTCAGTAATCTTGTGCCCATTCACCTTCCAGCAGTACTTGACCTTCTGGGCGCTCAGGCCTCCCAATTTTTCGCAGAGGACTCTCCTCTCAGCAATGGTCGTGCAGGGGTTGAAGGAGTACTCAGTAGACTCTGTGCAGCCAATCACAATGCTCATGTCCACATCCTCCTCGTCATCAAACTCCATACGTCCAGCAGGCCCAGGTGGAGGGATCACTTTGATCCAGTCGGCTTCCTTGGTGGAAACTTCTGTGGATGGAGCAAATGAGACCTTCTTGACGCGCTTGGGTTTTGGTGGGGCAGTTGCTTCACATTGGCCTTCTGTGCGCTCTGAGGTTTGAGAAGCAGTCGCTGATTCTTGTGATGAGGGGGGTGCTGAATCTGTGCTGATCCTTGAGAAGAAGCTGGAGCGGATTCTTGAGAAGAGGCGAACACTGAAGCAGGTCTCTTTTTGTGTTGACGTGATTTGGTTGCTATCTGGAAGGTCCAGATGGGGGAACTCTTCTTGTGGGTTGTGGTACAATTTCAGGTTGCTTGCATTCACCTGCTGGGCCAGTACCTTACCCTCTTCAGTCATCAGCGTGTATCTAGATTTCTTGGCATCCACAGACACGATTGTGTAGGCCCCATGAACTGGTAGTCCATTTTGCCACCCTTCCTGCCGCTGTGCATCATGTTCCGCTTCATAACCTTGGTACCCACTTCAAGGGGCTTGCCTGCTTGGTGTCTTCTATCAAAATAGTCCTTCTGGACGCTCTGCTCCTTGGCAATGTTCTGGGACACAGTTTTGAAGATATCTTCACGGATGGCCTTTGCTGACTCGAAAACCTCCTCTTGGCTGACTTCCTGTTGTTCAGATTCAAGTTGCTTCTCCAGGTTGCGCGCCTCCTCTTCTGAGATGTCATCCCCCTCAGGTTTGTTGTGCAGTAGATCAACTGGCAGGTCATCTTGCGTCCAAACATCATCTCAAAGGGAGATCTGCCTGTTGCCCGCCTTCTGGACGCTCTGAAGGAGTAGGCTATGGCGTCAAGAAGTTTATACCAGTCACTGGGTTGGTCTTGGACTGATTTCCTCAGAGCTGTAAGGGTGCTGGCATTCTGGCGTTCACAAAGTCCATTGGCCTGTGGATGGTATGCTCCTGTGATGCGGTGGTGCAGGCCAGTAAGGCCATACAGACGGTCAGACACTGCATTGCAGAATTCTCTGCCCTGATCTGTGATGTGTATTTTGGCGGGGCCATACCTGCACATTAATGAGAAGAGGCAGTTTCCAACAGATTCAGCAGTTTTGTCCTTCAGGGCGAACAGTTCTACCCACTTGGAGAAGTAATCAATGGCAGTGAACACATACAGATGGCCTTCTGGACTCTCAGGGAAGGGGCCCATGAGATCGATGCCAATTTGCTGCCACACTCCTTGAGGAACAGGGATGGGTTGCAGAGTCTGCTTTCCCTTCTCCAAATTGCTCACCTTGTTGCGCTGACACTCTGTACAGGATTTGATGTACTTCTTGACGTCTTGTGTGATACGCGGCCAAAAGTATCTGGTGGAGAGGTGATTTGCCACAGTGTTCCAACCCAGGTGGCCACCAAGCGCTTTTGATTCTTTGGATGTGCCAATTCCACTGTGGATGCACTGGATGATGGTCAGCTGCTCCTTCTGGTCGGCCACTACTCCAGATCCTTCCCACTCTTCTTGAACATCTTGTTTCCATTCAGGAAATACTTGTGGTGTGCTTGGAAAATTAATTTGTTCTTGGCCTTCCGTTCACTGAAGGTGGGGAGGGTACCATCAAGTAGGAACTTCCTTGTTTGCTCCATCCTGCGTGCCCATTCATCAGAAGGGAGGGGGGCCCTGATGGTGCCATTCCATCGTTTTCTACCATCAGAGCACTTCTGGGTCTGGGTAGCCTGTGTGTCAAAGTCCTCCAAGGAATCATCGTCAGAAGGTACATACTCTGAATCTCCTGTGTCCTTCTGGTCGCTTGAAGAAGTAGACTGTGTAGAAGATGTTGTTGAAACACTGGCCTTCTGTTCGCTGGAATCACTGGATACAGGCTGGCCCCGCCCTGAAAGGGATTGCAAAGCGTAGGAAAACGTGAGTAGGAGGGTAGGGATGAAGGGACAAAGTGCACGAATCAGAAAGATAATAAGCGAGAAAGAAAGAAAAATGAGAGAGAGAGAGAGAGAGAAAACAAGAGATAGAGTGATAAAGAGAGAGAGATGGGGTGAGAGAGAGAGAGAAAACAAGAGATAGAGTGATAGAGAGAGAGAGAGATGGGGTGAGAGAGAGAGAGAGAGAGAGAATACTCAGTACCAGTAGTGGATGTTGTTGTTGAAACACTGGCCTTCTGTTCGCTGGAATCACTGGATACAGGCTGGCTTGGCACAGAAATTTCCACTTCTTTGCCTTGATTCAACTGTTCCCAGATATGATCTGGGATATCAAAAACAATACTCCCGTCATCTAGCACTTCTCTCTCCATTTTACAGAATCTTGATCTCCGTCTAGAAGGTTTGATGTACGCTGACGCGCTATTGCGCCACAAAGCGTGAAACTAGCCTTAGTGAACATTTGTTCGCCACAGGCGTGGGAAAACTCACGCGCTGGAGTACAGTGAATTGTAACTGTGAATTTTGACACGGAATGATGCAAACAGAATATTAGTGAAGCCTTGAAGTGAAGGAATATGTATCAATCTTCATTCTCTTATTAGTGAAGCCATTTGGGCCTTCTGTGCGTGAATGCATCATAAACAAAGAGATAAACAGGTAGGTGAGAAGAGATTTATTGCACAACCTCATCAAAGCGGCCACAGTGTGAGAAACTCATCAAAATCTGTTTAGAAAAAGTCATAAAGTCAAAAATTCATGTGGGCTAATGACCTTCTAGACGGTTCCGAAATATCCTGGTGGTTCCCAAATATCCTGCCACTAGAGTCAGGATTAATCGGAATGGTTCCCAAAAATCCTGCCACCAGGGCCAGGATAAATCGGAATGGTTCCCATTCGTCCGGTTCCGAAATATCCTGTGACACCGGGTCAAGGGACTGAACTCCTCTCAAAATTTTTCACACGTGTTTCCTTTTTTTCCAACATGGACGACGAAAAACTCATCCCTTCTGTGAGGGCCAGGTCATTTATTTACACTAAGAGTGATAAACATCATTCCAACAGAGACATGCTCTCCGCTGCCTGGGACAGCATAGCAAGAGAAGTGGGAGGAAATGGTAAGTGTTAGATTTTATTTCTTTCTTCAACAAATAGCACAAACAAATTAGCTCTTCTCTCTCTCTCTCTCTCTCTTCCCTCTCAGAGTCTCTCTTCCTCTCTCTGTTCACTGAATGAATCTCGACTTGGCAGCCAACCAGTGAGCACATACATCGAGTGCGCACGTGTCCGTGTGTCTGCGTGTACCTGTTTGTGTGTGTGTAAATGATTTAAAAAGTTATAAATTACGTACTTTTATTGGCGATGTTTTACTGTGATTGGGACCACCCCCACCCCTCCCTCACTCCTGTTTTGTTTTTATTCAGACCGTTCTTGTCATTAAAAAAATCCGTTCTGTCACTTCGTCCACCCGCTCGGTGCTGTCTGTTAAGTTTTACTATGAACTATGATGTGTGTGAATGTGTATGTTTGTGTGTGTGTGTGCGTGTGTGTGTTGTATTAATGACATGACCGCAAGGCAAATTTCCTTGTATTTTATGAGGACCAAATAAATTGTTGAATTGTTGAATTGAATTGAATTGTTTTCACACGTTTGTGAACAAGTCAGTCTCACTGCCAAGGAAGACTCCCTGTTGGAGACAAGAAGTATGACATCAGGGCATTGGGCATTCGCCATTGCCTCATTCCGTGCCCGACCACTGTCATGTGGAAGACCTTCCCACTGTTGGATGTGGCTGTCATTCTGAATTAGTTCTCTTGTGCATTCTGGTTCCTTGTCTTTGATGTAGTTGTGTAAAACACAGACTGCTTTGACCATATCTGTGGCAAAATTTGGCTCCACTTCAATTGGTTTTCTCATGATGCGCCACATGCTGGAAATCACACCAAAAGTACATTCAACTTGCCTCGCGCTCTCGACAGCCTGTAATTGAAGATGCGTTTTTCATTGTTCAAGAATCGTCTTGGAAATGGCCTCATCAAGTTAGGCATCAGAGCAAATGCTTCATCACCAACAAACATGTACGGTAGCTCTATGCCTGTGTTTGGGATTTTGGCTGGTTTAGGAAGGTTCAGTTTGTTTGTTTTTAACAATTTGAAAAATGAAGAATCTTGAAATATGCCTCCATCACTACAACTTCCAAAACCACCAACATCTATCACAAGAAATTTTCCAGTTGCATCCACAATTGCCATAAGCACAATTGAATGGTGACTCTTGTAATTGTAATATTGTGAACCAGAGTGAAAAGGAGCCTTCAACTGCACATGTTTTTCATCGATTGCCCCTACACACAAAGGAAAATTCCACCTTTGAAAAAATTCTTCTGTCTTTGTCCACATGTTCTCATCTGGAGCAGGCGTGCAGTGGTTGAAGTTTCTTGAAAAGAACTTTGACAGTTTTCTTGATGATGACCCTGACTGTTGACACGCCAAGTCTGAAGTGGGGACGACAGGGATCTGAACGATTCTCCTGTTGCCAAGAATCTGAAAACAACAGGAGAATAGGAAAAATTGAGTAATGTATTAAGCAAATAGACAAACATATAGAAGACTAGTTGTATGTATAGATAATTGTAACGTGTTTTGTAGGACATAAATCATTGTTATAAAGTTGAAGAGCAATGAGTGGAAGATATATTTAATAATTTCAGTGACCGCGGCGGACTGCAGGAGCAGATGGGCTTCCGTGCGAGACCACTTTCGCAAGAAGCACAGGGAAATGACGACGACAACGTCTGGCCAAGCCGCAACGAAGAAGCGAAAGTGGTATCTATACAATTTCTAACTTTTTTGGTACCATCATGTTCCACCGGAGCCACAAGCCGCAATCTGCAGCAAAACGACGAGGACAGCGTCGCATCATCAGGAGAAGAAAACTCACAAAAGAGTCCGCTCTCTGTCCATTCAGATGAGAGTTCTCTTCCTACCCCGAGTCTTCCAGCACGTGTCAAGAAATCTCGCTGTTCGAAAAAAAAAAAGAACAGTTGTCTGCCATGGACAGGGAAGTTCTCCAGGCCCTAAAGGAACCAGAAAAGGAAGTTGACGAAAACGAACTCTTTTTCAAAAGTCTGTTGCCAGCCATGAAAACCTTGAATCTAGTGCAGACTTTAGAATTGCGTTCAGAGATCCAACGCCTTGTTCTGTCATCGGTGAAGTTAGCCCAATCAGGTACAGCAGCTGTGGAAGCATCTCATGCGAGGCTTGCTACTTCCCCACCAGCAAGTACATCTGCTACAAGTGCAATGTACCAAGACTCACAGAATGACGGCTTTTACAGGCAGGAGCAATACTTCAGTCAGCACTCATATACACACTGATATGACTGTGGCTGTTTGTACATTGACAATTATTGTGTGTCGGTGTGTTTGAATACGTACATGATTATGCAATGTCATTTAATTTTAGAATGTTGAACAGTTTTTTTTTCTCACGTAAAATTAGTGCTAGTTATATAGTGTATGTAAAAAAAAAACAGCACAGTTGTTACATTTGATTTGTTCTTTTCTTGATAATTTTATGTGTGTGTTTGTGGGGATTATTTTACAATGGCAAGAGAGTGATTGACACAAATTAATCTCGTTTCAGTTCAGTAATTTTTGATAACATGGTCATTTTAATTGTTTCATTTTATTACATTTGTGTGACAGATGTATGTTTTGATATGTCTGTCCAAAATCAATCTACAAGGGCAGTGCATTATATTTCGGGCAAAATACCATGAAAGAACTGATGGTATAAAATTGTATTTTTCTTACATTATGATTGGCTGTCCAAGATAAACGAAAAATGCAGTTAAAATAACAATAATACTTTTCTTTTGTCATGTTTGTTATTTACAAGTATTTCACTGTCAGATCCAAGGTTATGACAAATGTGTATTAAAATTGCCTCGATATTATTACAATTAATGATGTTTACTCTGTTTGTGCATGTGTGCGAACTCATGCATGTATGTTTGTTGTATGCATGTGTATGCATGCATGCATGTATGTGTGTACATACATGTGTGTATGTATGTGTAATTTCATACACAATGTGAGAATATGTGTATGTGCTTGCATATGAGTGTATGTGGTGTGGTGGTGATGTGTGTGTGTGTATCCATTAATTTTTCAATAATGTCGCCTTTATGAACGATTATAACTGGGTCACAATTGAACAGTTGCATGTTCAAAAGTTTAACACATAGTACAATACGATGCATTGCACTGTCAATTAATTCAATCTTTTGATGCCTACAATCGAAAATTGAAATGAAACTGTTCGTAAAAATAATGTTTGAAAATTACATGGATAAAGAAAATTACAAAGCATTTTCGATATGACATATATACACATATCATACATACATACATACACATACATATGCATACACACATCCATGTATACATACTGTACATACATGTACACACACACTGTGTTACACACACACACAAACACTGCCACATATACACAATTTTCTTTGTTTTTCAAACCATTACCTCAGTGTCACAACAAGGCGTTCTTCAGGTGAAACTGCTCGGCAGAAATTCGTAGATTTTTCCTTCAGATCAGCAGCACAGTGTTCAAGAAGATCATAGAACGTGGAGGCTTCATCCTGAAGTACTGGGCAAATCTCTCTGGATCATTCAGCAGTTGGCGATATTCTCCGTGAATGTGTCGCAATCTGTTGATTGGATGCACAGCAAAACGGCGTGTTGTGTGTAAAATGTTTCTTTTCCTCCACCACCACCATAATATTAACTTTTGTCGCCTTGTGCGCGCCATTTTGACCGTGTGTCGACGGGAAAATGTGTGTGGGCAGCCGGCTCCGGCTGGGTCTACTATGCACGCTTTCATGGACCCGGGCAACCGGGCGAGGCACGGGCGGGTCCGGGTCCACTATGCACGTAGCTATACACACACATATACACACAGACAGTCGCACCCACATACAGACAGAAATAGACGCGCGCGCGCAGACACCCATACACACAGATCTTGATCACCAATATTCGTTCACATTGCCGACAATGACAGATGACGTCATTCATGAAGTTGCTCTCCTTGTACTGTGGAGTCCTCTCCTCTGGTGCTCCCATGGTGTGTCAAAGTGTACTACTTTCTCGTCATGTGAATGATGTCACTGGATTTGACGAGAATTACGTCACTGGAGACGACGTCACTGCTAATTTTTTTCGACTGGATCTATGCTTTTTATTGCACATCCGTCCAGGACCACCTGTTTTCCTTCTTCAATAATGCACACAGGGTGACAGCACTGTGGCCAGATTCGGCAGAAACCGGGAGTAGTAGTTGACCATTCCCAAGTATGCTTGCAGCTGCTTGACATCCACAGGGCGAGGCATGTTTTGAATTGCTTGCACCTTTTCAGGTACTGACTTGAGTCCAGTTTGGTCAATCTTCAGGCCAAGATAGACGAGTTCGATGGCCAAGAACACACACACTTCCGCTTCTTCAGCCTTGCCCCTGCTGCGTTCAGTCATTGCAGCACTGCCCATTAAGTCTGTAGATGTTCCCTTTGGGTCTTGCCTGCCACCAGAATGTCATGAATGCGAACATGCGCGTGAGAAATGCCTTTCAGCAGATTTTCCATGGTCAGCTGAAAAATGTCAGCAACAACATGACTGAATCCATTATCTTACTTTGACTAGCACTGTTAGCATCTCAGTGTTGGTCCAGATGGGCAACTTCCCTGTCTGGTTCCACACGTTCTTGGTTTTGTGAACCATGTGGTTGAATTGGGGCAGGAGGATGCAGATTTGAAGAAAGAGTGAAAGTGTTAAGCAATGTGGTGACCCGGGGTAATTCCACCCCCTACTTCACAGAAATGACTGGCAAACACAAAAGAATAGTTGAGTATGGTGAAAGAATTGAACACATATACATGCAGAGCAAAAGAATGCAATGCACATGAAACTTTTGAAAGAATGAAAAATGTTGAGTAAAAAATTATTCTCTTCATTTTTTGTTGAAAAATATATATACAAAAATTATGCACCACACACAAATAGAACAAAACCACTCACTTTAAAACGCACAACGTTTTGGCCACACCGGCCCTAGTCAAGTGCGCTGTATCTCCTTGCTTCACCTTCTATGTCCTGGTGAGACTACAGCTCACCAGACCATTATGCATGAATTCTGCTCTGTTGTTGATCAGGGCACTAGGCGTCAACTCTTATTTTTATTGCCTCAGCTGTCTTGACGTGTCAAGGCGTCTGTCTTTGTATTGTCCTGCTATTCTAAATTTCCACTGGACATTTTTGCCACTGTGTTTTTCAGTAGTGTGTGTGTAAAGGACTGAGTCTTTTATCTTTCTTGATGTATTGGTTATGGTGTTCATTGGCTCTAATTCTCACTGCTCTGCTTGTCTCACCTATACACGTATCCCTGCAAGAGGTGCACTCTACCTCGTAAACAACATTGTTTTTACGACAGTTGATCTTGCTGTTGCCGTTAGTGCATGCAAAACAGTTATCAGTGCATTTCTGGGGTCTAAATGGAAAAGATTTTTGTACCAAGTCTTTAATTTTAGTTCCTGCTCTTTCCACTACTTTTATCTTCAGCTCTGATTTTTCAATTTCTTTTTGATACATTGTTTTCAACTCTGAATTTGGTGTCGCCTGAACAAACAGCACTGATTGGTAGTTAGTTCTAGAATCTTTTTTATTCTTAAACCAGCCAGTTATCTTTTGCCTTTTTTCTTTTTGTCTTATCTTTGTCCTCCGGTGTTTACTCCTATACATTGGTCTTTCCCCGTTCTCTGCTTGCCTCTTTATCTTTTCATAAGCACTTAATGCTGACTCAAGAATCTGCCTTCTGAAGTGGGCGTTATATCCAGAGTACTGGAGTCTTAGGATGTAATTTTCTGCATGTTCAACTATTTTATTCCAGGGTAGTAATGGGCTACATCTGAGTATGACTCTTAGTTCTTGGGTTAGTATCACTCTTTTGTCTTTCATGGGCATAGATCTAGCAGATTTTTGGTGCACCACATTCTTAGAGGAGACCTCTTTACAATAAAACTCATGGAGAATCTTACCCTTATCAACCCAAACTTTTACATCTAAAATGGGGACTTTGTTGTCTGGGTAGTTCGATGGGTAGTCAACTTCTAATTTGATTGAATCATGTATTTCTTCTCCCATTTGTTTGAGCTTGTTCATCACCACCTTGTCTTTTTCTTTGTTTCTCCCCTTACTCTCAATTACTGTAAAGTACCTTGTAAGCGCCCACCCCCCCTTAAACACAAAATTTCTTAGAAAAGTAGGCGGTGGACGCTTACTAGGTATCCTACCCTTTGTCCAAAGTATAATTCAACCATTGAAGGTACAAGTTAACACCAAAAGACTTGAATTCAAACAAAAATCCTATTTATTCCAATTTTAAAACGAAAGGCAAAAGAAAGCTGGTAATTTTCAAGCATACACATCCTGTCTATCTTTCTCAAAGTAAAACAGGTCACATTGCCACTGAAAATCATAATCACATGTCATCATTGGAACTTCTTTGTCCAAAGTATAATTCAACCATTGAAGGTACAAGTTTACACCAAAAGACTTGAATTCAAACAAAAATCCTATTTATTCCAATTTTAAAACGAAAAAATTCTTTCTCAAAGTAAAACAGGTCACATTGCCACTGAAAATCATAGTCACATGTTGTGCCGCTTATTCAAAAAATCCAAATCCGTCTGCTTCTTCCTCGTCATTATTGGAACTTTCATCATTTTCATCTTGCTCCTCTGCAGCAGCTTTCTGTGGCAGAATGCCATCCATCTCATTTGGGAACCACTCGAGTGCCTGATCGTCCTCGGAGCCGTCCATGGCGTTTGAGATGGCGCATCGAAGGAAGCAGGTGCGGATGGTCTCCTCTGGAACTCCTTCCCAGGCCTGGCTGACCCAGGTGATCACGTCTTGCCTAGTGGGCTGGGTCAGGTTGCCAGCTGCCGTCAAAGGGCGGGGCTGTCGCATCCACTGCACCCACTGATCACGAACACGATCCTTGAAGGGCTTGGCGATGCCAACGTCGACTGGCTGGGCAAGCCCAGTGCAGCCTGGGGGCACAAACACGACGTCAACATGTCTTTCGTTCAATGCCTGGCGGATCTGAGGAGTCTGGTGCGCCCTGTAGCTGTCAAGGACTAGCAGCCGCCTGTGGTCCATTTCATCGACCACTTGCTCCACCCACATCTGAAGGAACTCCCTTGTCATCCATCCGTTTCTTGTTGCTTGGATACGAACATTCGCAGGAATTTGAAGGTTGCGAAAAGCACGCTGTGGGATCTGCCCATTTCTCTCCTTCAAGACAATTGTGGCTGGGTATTTTACACCATCAGCAGATGCATACAGAGCCACAGTAAATCCCCGTTTTTGGGCGTTTGTAGTCTTGATTCTCACTTGCTTCACCCCTTTTCGCTCATTTGTACGACTGGGGACCATATCAAAACGAACCATCGTTTGGTCCATATTCTGAATGAAACGTAATGGGTAATCACGTTGATTTCTCAGTCTCAGAATTGACACTCGAAAGTTGAACAAATGCTCTTCGAAATCATCTGGAACTTTTTGTCTTGTGTGGGTAGACCTGCGGGTGCAAACAGAGTGCCGCTGTTTCCAGCGCTTTAGCCACATTTGGGAGGCTGAAAAGTCTTGAAGGCCAAGGCCACCAGCAATCTCGTTGGCTTTTTGGCGCAGATCCTTGTTCCTAACAACTCTGCCCTCAGCTCGTTCTTCATCCAGAAACAAAAGAACAGCTTGATCAATTTCAATCGACCGCACTTCCCTGCCTTGATGGAGCTTTCTTTTTTTCTTCTCTCCAGTCATGTTTTGCTGCATCATGTTTCGTTGCTCTCTCCATTCTCGTATTCGTTTTCGGTCTACCCCAAACTCCTTAGCGGTCAGCGTCACATTCCCCTGGTGTTCATCAAGAAAACGTATTGCATCAAGCTTAAAATCAACTGTGTATGATTGTAGTCGAGGCATTTTCACTGATGGCACCTGGAGCACTGACTCAGCAACGAAGTCCCAACTGTCTTGAAATGACGAAATTTACAAATGAAGCCAATTTAGAAATGATGCAGGATGTCGTTTTTCCAAGAAAACGCAACTTTCGGTTTCCACTGGCACTACTGTTGAGATTTATAGTTTTGTTTTCTTCTTCTCTGAAATAGGGGGGTGGGCGTTTACTTGGTACATCACCCTTTACACAATTTTAGTCCAGAAGTAGGGGGTGGGCGCTTACATGGTAATGGGCGCTTACAAGGTACTTTACAGTACTGCATTGATATCATCTACATACCTTTTGTACAGTAAACATTTGATATTCTCATTTTTCATTTTATACATCATCTGTTATCCCACCATGACATGAACACGCCAGCCACCTCCCCAGTAAGTTTCAAACCTATAGCACCTCCTTCTTTCTGTTTCTTCAGTGTATTGTTGAATTTGTATACATGGTTTTTCTTGACTTGTTTCACTCCTACCTCTAGTGCTTTAGAAAGCATTATTTTGATTTCATCATTGGTAGGTTTCTTGTTTCTGGGCGGTTTCCAGACTTTATTACGTTTCTCTAGATTGGTGTTGGCTTGGCCTGTGATAGGTCTTCTACCCTTGTTATTTCTCCTTTCTGGGCATAGCTTACTCAACCCTGATGTTTGGAGTTCTTCTACGGACAGGTTAAGAGTAAGGTAGAGGCCTAGTTCATTAGTGTTAATGCTACTAGGTTCGATATTTGTTTCCGATTTGTAAAACTCTTCTCCAACAATCTTAGCACTTGCATCAACATCGAGGCTTGGCTTTGATTTAATTTCAATATTTACAAAAAATGGGGCAATTCCACCCCCTCGACCTCCATCCCCCTAGCTTCCTTTGAACATCATAATTACAAGTTATGATGTCACACAAACTGTTCCAAAAGACATTGTTTAGGCTCAAAAGTCTTTGAAGAGGTTTCTGTCTCTAATTTTAGGGGGATTGTCATCCTCTTTTTCCTCGCTGTCGTCAAGGGCCGAGCGTTTTGGTGGTCGCCAATCTTCTTCCCCGTCATCGTCAAATTCTGACTCTGAGTCTTCACTGGGGATGGTCACTGGTGTCTTCTTTGCCTTTCCTTTTCCCTTTCCTGCAGGTCCAGGCCCACGCTTGCTTCTTTTTGGTTGCCTTTCTTCCTCTTCCTGGCCATTCTCGGTGGATGTCAGGCTCTCTCCATACACTCTGGCCACTGTCTTTCTCTTTGTCTGCTGTCGCTTTGCTTCCAACATTGGAGAAATTTTCTTCATGAAGAAGTCCTTGATGGTGAAGCTTCCGGTTCCTGAAGTTTGAGGCACAGATGGGGATGGTGCTCTTGAGGTGTAGGGTGTGACTTCTTGAGACTGGGAAGGCGCACTTGAGGTAGAGGGCGACTCTGTCTGGGCATCTTGTCCAGACAGGGATGGTGCATTTGAAGTGGAGGGCGACTCTAGCTGATTGTCTTGTCCAGGAGATGGTGCACTTGAAGTGGAAAGGGTGCTTTCCTGAGGAGCCAGTTTATAAAAAAAAATTCGGAAGATTCATACGATATCTTGGGACTGGTTGTGGTTGAAGGGCATAAGCCCATATCTGGCAAAGCCCCATTGGCTTCAGGACGGATCATCCACAGCTTGTTAAGTAGTCCAGGGAATGTTTCCTTGGTCAGTGCTGCTACAAGTTTCTGCCTGGCAAAGGAAATCAAGATTTTTTCCCAGGCCGTCTTCAGGGGACCATAGACGCCAACATCCAGTGGTTGCAAGGTGTGAGTTCTGTTGGGTGGCAGCTTCAACAGAATCACTTGATTTTTTACTGCAGACCGAATGAGGGGCACACTGATGTGTGATTTGTGTCCGTTGAAGATCAGGACGACATGGTTTTATCTGTTTTACATCCATGGTCAGCTGAAAAATGTCAGCAACAACATGACTGAATTCATTAGCTTAATTTGACTAGCACTGTTAGCATCTTCTTGTTGGTTCAGATGGGCAACTTCCCTGTCTGGTTCCACACGTTCTTGGTTTTGTGAACCAAGTGGTTGAATTGGGGCTGCAGGATGCAGATCTGAAGAAAGAGTGAAAGGGTTAAGCAATGTTGGATATGTAATTCGTGACACGCATGTGAAGTTAAGAGATTCGTGACACACATGTGGAGTTAGAAATTCGTGACACACATGTGGAGTTAGAGATTCGTGAAACGTATTGGTTGGAAGAGGTTAGAGATTCGTGACACGCATGTGGTATTAGATATTCGTGACTCATATGTGGAGTTGGTCGGAAATTCGTGACACGCATGTGGAGTTAGAGATTCGTGACAAGTATGTGGAGTTAGAGATTTGTGACACACAAGGTGGAGAGTTGGTCAGAGATTTGTGACATGCAGGTGTAGAGTTAACATGACGTAAATATAAATATGAACAAATAAAGGAATAAATCATTGATGAATAAATAGATGAATAATAAACAAATGAAGAGTTACCTAACTAATTAAAGAAATTGATTAGTAGGCCTATATAAATTAATATATTTATGAATGAATGAATAATTCATATAGACACACACGACATACATACACACATGATACACATACAAACACTCACACACAGACACCAGCACACACACACACCCGCACACACACAGATCTTGTTCACCAAAATTCGTTCACATTGCTGACAATGACAGATGACGTCATTCATCATTTGCTCTCCCCTTACTGTGGAGTCCTCTCCTCTGGTGCTCCCATGGTGTGTCAAAGTGTACTACTTTCTTGTCATGTGAATGATGTCACTGGATTTGACGAGAATTACGTCACTGGAGGACGTCACTTCTAATTCTGAGAAAGATGTCACTGATGATGTATTTATCAACATGACATCACTAATAAGGACGACACTGGTGAAGACGTCTGTCACTGTAGTTGTCTGTCTCCTGTTCCTGTCTGTTGTACGTGCTGTTTTTAGGCGTACACGCAGACGACCTTTACCTGTCACGAGGAGGTCACGTATAGTGCACACACCTGCTATAGCTATAGTGGTACAGAAACATACTGTCTGTATGGGTCAGGTCATATGAGGTTCGACATCACTGAAGAAAAAAACAACACAGCTGACGATGCATAATTACATGTATGTAAACGATCCTACAAGTGTAAAATGACGTCACTGATAATGGCAAGTTGACGTCATCTGTGTACGTCATCCTGGGTGTTGCTGCTGTGGGTATCAGCCATTTTATCATTGTAGCATTCCTGACGTCATCAGTGTACGTCATTCTGTGTTCCTGCTGAGGGTATCTGCTATGTTGGTTATCGTCCTGGTATTCCTGACGTCATCTATCTGTCCTGTTGGTTGTGTTCTGGTACTCCTGACGTCATCTGTGTACGTCACCCTGGTGTTCTGCTGTAGGTATCCATCATGTTGGTCATTATCCTGCTGGGTCTGTCGTCATGTGTGTACGTCACTGTGGGTTTTCAGTTGTGGGTGCCTAACTTGTGAGCTAATAGACGTCTCTGACTTGATGACAGGCGTCGTTGCGTGTGACCACAAAGTGAAGTAGCCACAAACTTTGCACACAGCTAAAGAACACAAAGTCCTCAGAGGAGCAGCCCCCCTCAAACAAGTGTTTCTACCCAAAGGGGGCTGGGCCATATCCCGGTAATAATACTACTACTACTAATGATGATGACAATAAAGATAGTAATTATCAATAACTGTATATCATGATTAATCATTGATTATTAACAGTAATGATATTACTATTATTATTCTAGTGCAATAGAATAATTAAACCTAAAATAATCAGTCAGGTGACCCAGGACAGGGACATAGCTGAGGCAATAACTAAAGTGAGGCCAGTAATAAGTACCTAGCATGACCACAGTACCCAGACCTTGACGATTGCTAGATGTCTGTGTAATGACCACGGTACCCAGACCTTGATGATTGCTAGATGTCTGTGTCATGACCACGTACCCAGACCTTGATGATTGCTAGATGTCTGTCATGACCACGGTACCCAGACCTTGATGATTGCTAGATGTCTGTGTCATGACCACGGTACCCAGACCTTGATGATTGCTAGATGTCGTGTTATGACCACGGTACCCAGACCTTGATGATTGCTAAATGTCTGTGTCATGACCACAGTACCCAGACCTTGATGATTGCTAAATGTCTGTACATGACCCACAGTACCCAGACCTTGATGATTGCTAGATGTCGTGTCATGACCACAGTACCCAGACCTTGATGATTGCTAGATGTCTTGTCATGACCACAGTGCCCAGTACCTTGATGATGCTAAATGTCTTTTCAATGACCACAGTACCCAGACCTTGATGATTGCTAGATGTCTGTGTCATGACCACAGTACCCAACCTTGATGATTGCTAGATGTCTGTGATGACCACGGTACCCAACCTTGATGATTGCTAATGTCTGTCATGACCACAGTACCCAGATCTTGATGATGCTAGATGTCTGTCATGACCACAGTACCCAGACCTTGATGATTGCTAGATGTCTGTCATGACCACAGTACCCAGACCTTGATGATTGCTAGATGTCTGTCATGACCACAGTACCCAGACCTTGATGATTGCTAGATGTCTGTGTCATGACCACAGTACCCAGACCTTGATGATTGTTAGATGTCTGTGTCATGACCACAGTACCCAGACCTTGATGATTGTTAGATGTCTGTGTCATGACCACGGTACCCAGACCTTGATGATTGCTAGATGTCTGTGTCATGACCACAGTACCCAGACCTTGATGATTGCTAGATGTCTGTGTCATGACCACAGTACCCAGACCTTGATGATTGCTAGATGTCTGTGTCATGACCACAGTACCCAGACCTTGATGATTGCTAGATGTCTGTGTCATGACCACAGTACCCAGACCTTGATGTGCTAGATGTCTGTCATGACCACAGTACCCAGACCTTGATGATTGCTAGATGTCTGTCATGACCACAGTACCCAGACCTTGATGATTGCTAGATGTCTGTGTCATGACCACAGTACCCAGACCTTGATGATTGTTAGATGTCTGTGTCATGACCACAGTACCCAGACCTTGATGATTGCTAGATGTCTGTGTCATGACCACAGTACCCAGACCTTGATGATTGCTAGATGTCTTGTTATGACCACGGTACCCAGACCTTGATGATTGCTTAGATGTCTGTGTCATGACCACAGTACCCAGACCTTGATGATTGTTAGATGTCTGTGTCATGACCACAGTACCCAGACCTGATGTCTGTCATGACCATGGTACCCAGACCTTGATGATTGCTTGATGTCTCATGACCATGGTACCCAGACATTGATGATTGCTAGATGCCTATGTTCTGACCACAGTACTCTCAGAAGAGGTTCTTTAATGAGTTCCATTTATGTTCTGCAGAGTAAGTGACAAGACTTTTAGATGAGCCATCATAGTACTGTGGATTTGCTGATATGTTCACAGGGTACAGGGTTCATGTGAAAAGAATATTAACCAAAGATAAACCCGGTTTCAAATCAGCAAGTTTACTTGATTCAACGATCATCACTGTCTTTCAAATCTGCAAGTTTACTGCTGTCAACTGCTAAACTAAAAGGATTATGGAAACTTACAACTGTGCCAAAAAATATTTCTTGTTTCAGTCACATTTTATTTGTCAATGCTAAAAAACATGAAACGAATAAAAGATTTCCCGCACATTTAAGAGAGATAGGGAGAAACAGCGAGTGAGAGAGAGAGAGAGAAACAGCAGACAGACAGAAGGGAGAAAGAGGTATGAGAAGAGTTCAAGTCATGGAAAAGGGCAATTCGTGCACATAATAAAATGAAATAAATTTTCTTTAAAAAAAAAAGGGGTCGTTTGGTATGAAATCCCATACTAGCAACCTTTCCTCTCGAAATGAACAAAGGACTTTGCAGGTGACTTTATCAACCATCACTTCAAAGATTATCATGAATGTTGCTATGGTATTTGGGAGCGGGGAACAGGATGGTTATTACAATGTAATAAATGACAGGATCCCAATCTGAAAAGCTGTGAGCAAAAACCTCATGGATCCCCGCTCTGAAGAAATGTTAGAGAAACGACTGACCGAAAAATTAGTATGTCAACAGTTGTTTTCATCAATCAATCAATCTATCAACAAACCCACCAATCAAACGTTCAACTCATCAATATATTGAATGATTACTCAAAGAATGAATCGATCAGCTAATAATACATTCATGGAAGCTGCTTCCAAACTCTAGGAGAAAATGCAAAAAAACTTGTATAACTAATTCAAATCACCATCCACTTATTGTAAAATTGTTTCATGTTGCACACGCAACCAAATCAGATTCCCCTTTGACGTACTGAAGCCAACAGGAACCAGAAAAGGAACGCCAAAAAAAAAAAAAAAAAAAAAAAAAAAAAAATCAGAACATGTAGACTATTTGATACGACCAAACAAGACAGGCGCAAATTTTCGGCTAATTTGTCAAGCGTAACCTAAGACCATACATAAGCAAACATCAATAACAAAAATAAGGAGAAAAAGACTGAAAGTTCCCTGCTGTTTCGTCCAGAGGGAGAAAAGAGTAAAATGAATGGACGAAGCAACAGGGAAGTTTTAGTCTTTTTCTCTTTGGTGTTTGTTATTTGTGATCTTACATTTAACTTTGACAAAGACCAGTTGGCCGAAAATTTGCGCCCGTCTTATCTGGTTGTATTAAATACGCATTCTGGTTATGTTTTCGTGATTTTTCTTTTTCTGGTTCCTGTTTGCTTGAACGCTGGCGGTCGCACTTGTCTTGGATTTCGTACTGAAGTCAAATAAAAAGTTCATTGAGTAAAAACAGCACCTGACCTAAACTTTGGCTAGATACAATGATCAACCCTCCTCACACAGCTTGAACGATAGCAAATTATCAGAAGTCTGACAATACAGGCTCACACTCATCCGCTTATATACTCGGCAAGTGAACCGCATTGACAGCTCGCGAGCCGTGGGCAAATCGACTCTTTGGGCCCATAGAGGCCAGATTTGTTATTTCTTCGTGCAAGCTCAGTGGTGTTTATCTTGCGGTCCACATAACAAATATCATCATATTATACATCACAAAAATCTACACAGCACACAGATTGTTGTGGTCTACATCATTTACATAATATTTACTTAGATTGAAACTATGAGTGATTTAAGTCAATGTTTACACATTGCTGAGGGTTTTAGCGGTATTTTTTACGTATTTAATCGGTTAATATTAATCCATGAAAACATCAAATAAATGGGTAAATAGATGATAACCGAGAAGTTTTATGTGGACATACTTTGAATAGGTAAATCAACCTCTCGGTGCAGAAATTGATCGATGAACAGGCGAATGAAAATACAACTGATCCTAATTTGGACGCACGCAGTTTGACCACAATATGGAATGCCAGAATCTCTTCTGATACCTTACTGCTTAGCAATATTTCATTGCAGTATCAGTTCTGTTTATAAAAGGAGCAAAAATATAAATGTAATTATGTATTCTAAGTCAGATTTTAAACATTAATAATTAGATTCTACATCCCGGCAAGATGGCGGTCATTTTGGCGGTTTGCCGCACTTAGATTTGGCCTGAACTTTCTTTAATGCAAGCTTAATATCAAATGATTATTAAAGGTGTGATGTGGTTCAAATGAAAGATTAGAATATCAACATTCTAAACATGATCTTAAAATTTTCACAATTTCATTATTTTACAAATTTCCGATTATCGTCATGGCTCACTGGTCGGAAATTTGAATAGATCTAGTACCAAACAACAAAATAATTGATTTCAGGGAAACGAGGGGATATTTCACCTCGAAGACATTCCCCATAAGAAATACATACTTTTCTAGAATGCACAAGTTACTTATTTCCTAGCTTTTAAGGGCTTAAATAATAGAATTTCCTAATATTATTGAGAATCATTGAACCAGGGGAAGTAACTGTATTCAAAATCGTTTGAAGAAAAAGACGTCTGCTACACGCCGTTGGGTGTGCACGGCTACAAATAAATGAATAGATGATAAAAGTGAGGATGAACTGGTAAATTGAGGATTAACTGGTAAATAATCTGAAATTACTGATACTGTGTTCATTTCTGAGTGAAGCTTAACTGGTAAATTGAAGATAAACTGATAACTGATCTGAGATTATGGATACTATATTCATTTGTATTTTACATAACAGAACAACAAAAAAGAGTAATAAACACATTAATACATGAACAAATATATGAATACATAGAAAGCGAGGATTTTTTCCCTTTAACCATCCATCATATGCTTTTCTGTATTAAGTTATGCCGCTTACCATGTATACGTCCTGACCCACCGGTCTAAATTTATGGGTTTACTTCTTTCAGGGCCAATGTTGTGCAGATCATGCCCATCTCCTCTCCCTTACTACTGTGTCTATCCTATTCCCAAAGAGGGACAGGTACCTATTTACAGCTGGGTAAATTTGGGAGGGGGGGCGTTTCATGTCATGACACAAACCTTACCATGCACTCATTTCACAGCCACGCTCAACTGTGCATAATCTAAGCTTTCAGACTGAACTGTCTAACAACTATATTACCCCTGCCCCCTACTGAACTAGCGTTCAATGCAAAACATTTCAAACCAAGAATGGTATCATGGAGTTATTCCACTCATTAAGAAAAACAACAATATGACATGCTTAAAATAATATAACTGGGCACTGCATAAAAACACAGTCGAAGCAAGAAGTAAAAATAACAATTGGGCACTGCATAAAAACAGTCGAAGCAAGAAGTAAAAATAACAATTGGGCACTGCATAAAAACATAGTCGAAGCAAGAAGTAAAAATAACATAATTGGGCATTGCGTTTAAATACAGTCGAAGCAAGAAGTAAAAATAATTGGGCACTGCAAAAAAACACAATTCAAGCAAGAAGTAAAAATAATAACAATTGGGCATTGCATCAAAACACAGTCGAAGAAACAAAAATAATAGCAATTGGGCACTGCATAAAAACATAGTCGAGGAAAGAAGTAAAAACAACAATAATTGGGCATTACATAAAAACACAGTTGAAGAAGTAAAAATAACATAACAATTGGGCACTGCATAAAAACAGTCGAAGCAAGAAGTAAAAATAACAATCGGGCACTGCATAAAAACACAGTCATAGAAAGAAGTAAAAATAATATAACTGGGCACTGCATAAAAACACAGTCGAAGCAAGAAGTAAAAATAACAACAATTGGGCACTGCATAAAAACAGTTGAAGCAAGAAGTAAAAATAACAACAATTGGGCACTGCATAAAAACAGTTGAAGCAAGAAGTAAAAATAACAACTGGGCACTGTGTAAAAACACAGTCGAAGCAAGAAGTAAAAATAACAATTGGGCACTGTGTAAAAACACAGTTGAAGCAAGAAGTAAAAATAATAATTGGGCACTGCATAAAAACAGTTGAAGCAAGAAGTAAAAATAATAATTGGGCACTGCATAAAAACAGTTGAAGCAAGAAGTAAAAATAACATAACAATTGGGCACTGCGTAAAAACACAGTCGAAGCAAGAAGTAAAAATAACATAACAATTGGGCATTGCATAAAAACACAGTCGAAGAAAGTAGTAAAAACATAATTGTGCACTACGTAAAAACACAGTCGAAGCAAGAAGTAAAAATAACATAATTGGGCATTGCAAAAAAACACAGTCGAAGCAAGAAGTAAAAACACAACAATTGGGCACTGCATAAAAACACAGTCGAAGCAAGAGGTAAAAATAATAATTGGGCACTGCATAGAAACACAGTCAAAGCAAGAAGTAAAAACACAATCGGGCATTGCATAGAAACACAGTCAAAGCAAGAAGTAAGAATAACACAACAATTGGGCACTGTATAAAAACACAGTTGAAAAGAATGGGCGCATGAAAACCAAACCCAGGGCAACAAGCAAAATTAACGACTAACCTGTAACAATAAACCAAAACACATCAAACACTGTTTGCTTGTCTGTTAGTTTACTTGCTTGTCTGCCCATTTGCTTGTCTGCCTGTCTGTTAGTCTATTTGCTTGTTTGCTATTCTATTTGCTTGTCTGTTTGCCTATCTGTCTGTTAGTCTACTGTCTGTTAGTCTGTTTGCTTGTCTGTTTGCATATCTGTTAGTCTATTTGCTTGTCTTTCCTATCTATTAGACTGTTTTCCGATCTGTCTGTTAGTATATTTGCTTGTGTGTCTGTTTGCCTTTTAGCCTATTTGCTTGTCTGTTTGCCTGTTCGTTTTTAGCCTATTTGCTTGTCTGTTTGCCTGTCAGTCTATTTGCATGTCTGTTCGTTTGCCTGTTAGTCTATTTGCTTGTCTGTTTGCCTGTCAGTCTATTTGCATGTCTGTTCGTTTGCCTGTTAGTTTATTTGCTTGTCTGTTTGCCTGTTAGTCTATTTGCTTGTCTGTTTACCTGCCTATTTGCTTGTCTGTTCACCTATCTGTTAATCTATTTGCCTGTCTGTTTGCCTGTAAGTCTGTTGGTTTGTTTGTCTGTCTGATAGTCTGTTTGCTTGTAAAGCGTCTCAGGATGTTGATCCCCTGAAATATAGATTTAAAACATGACGTCACACCTGTAGACAAAGAAAAGGTTTAAAACTTCGTCATATCTGGAGATATGAAGGTTTAAAACACGACGTCACACCTTAGAAATAAGATTTAAAACATGAAATATCACCTGTATGTCAAAACATGACATCTGTCGAAATAAAGATTTAATACTTGACTTCTTACCTGTAGAAATAAAGGTTTAAAACATGATGTCACCTGTAGAAATAAAGGTATAAAACACATCTCACCTATATGTATAGATCTATAGGTTTAATACATGACATCACACGTGCAAATAAAGGGTTAAAATAACACATGACGTCACATGTGCAAATAAAGGATTAAAATACGCCTCAACTGTATAAATAAAGGTTTACAACTTATCTGTTGAAATGTTTTCAACATAACGCTAAACTTAGTACCTGTATGAATATTATACCTCATGACGTCTCACCTGTAGAAATCATGGTTTAAAACAATACCAAACCTGTAGAAATAAAGGTTTAAAACATGGCGTCTCGCCTGTAGAAATAAAAGCTTAAAAAAGGGCGTCCCACCTGTACAAATGACTTTTAAAATGATGTCACACCCATACAAAAATGATTAACATGACGTCACACCTACAGAAATAAAGGTTTAAGACATGGCATTTCACCTGTAGAAATAAAGGTATACAATATGACGGCACACCTGTAGAAATAAAGGTTGAGATCTTGACGCCTTACCAGTGAAAATAAAAGATTTAAAACGTGACGTCTGAAAGGTTTGAAACACGATCTCACATGTGGCAATGAAGGATTAAATATGACGTCACACCTGTAGAAAAAAGAATGTGGAAACAACGGTTTAAAACATGACGTGAAACCTGTCAAAATAAATGGTTTAAACATGGCATCACTCCTGTAGAAATCCAAGGTTTAAAACATGACGTCTCATGAGTCTGACCTGTAGAAAAATAGGGTTAAAACATGATGTCTCACCAGCAGAAATAAAGGTTCAAAACATGACGCCTCATCAGTGGAAATAAAAGATTTAAAATGTGACTTCTCACTTGCACAAATAAAGGTTTAAAACATGACGTCTCTTATAGAAACGAAGGTTTAACACATGTCACACGTGCCAATGAAGGATTAAAACATGGCATCACACCTGCAGAAAAAAAAGGTAGAAATAACGGTTTCAAACATATTTCATCTATCGAAATAAATGTTCTAAATATGGCGTCACACCTATACAAATCAAGGTCTAAAACAAGATGTATTACCTGTAGAAATAAAGGTTTAAAACATGATGTATTACCTGTAGAAATAAAGGTTTAAAACATGACGTCTCACCTGTAGAAATAAAGGTTTAAAACAAGATGTATTACCTGTAGAAATAAAGGTTTAAAACATGATGCCTCACCTGTATAAACACAGGTTTAAAACATGATACTACACCTGTAGAAATAAAGCTTTTAAACATAAGTCTCACCTGCAGACACAAAGGTTCAAAAATGGCATCTCACCTGGAGAAATAACGGTTTAAAACATGGCATCTCATCTGGAGAAATAAAAGTTTAAAATATGCCGTCCGTCCTACGTGTACAGATGAAAGTCTAAAAATGACGTTACAGCTGTTGATTAAAACATGACGTCGCACCTGCAGAAATATAGGTTTAAGACATGGCGTCTGACCTGTAGAAATAAAGGCTTAAAATATGACGGCAAACCTGTAGAAATAACAGTTTCAAAGATAACGTCTCACCTGTGGAAATAAAGTTTTAAAACATGACATCTCAACTGTTGAAATAAAGGTTTAACATGACGTCACACATGCAAATAAAGGTTTAAAACATGACTTCACATCTGTTAAAAAAAAAAAAAGTAGAAATAACGGTTTAAAACATGACGTCTCGCCTGTCGAAATAAATGTTTTGAACATGGCGTCACAGCTGTAAAAACGTGTAAAACATGATGTCTCACAATGTCTCACCTGTAGAAAGATAAATTTAAGACATGACGTCTCACCTGCAGAAATGGTTTAAAACATGACCTATCACCAGTAGAAATAAGGACTTAAAACGATGCTTTACCTGCATAAATGAAGGTTTGAAACATGACGTCACACCTGTAGAAATAACAGTTTAAATATGACACCTCAACTGCAGAAATAAATGCTTAAACCATGACTTCACTCCTGTTCAAATAACGGTTTGAAACATGTCGCACCCCTAGAAATAAAGGTTTAAACAATGACGTCACACCTGTCCAAAAATGTTTAAAACAAACGGCCTGACCTGTAGAAATAAAGGTTTAAACCATGACACCTCAACTGTAGAAATAAACGTTTAAAACATGACGTAAACATGACGTCTCACCTGTCGAAAGAAAGGTTTAAAACGAGACGACACATCTACAGAAATAAACGTTTAAAACAAGGTGCAACACCCGTAGAAATAAACGTTTAAAACAAGACATCACGCCTGTAGAGAAGGGTTTAAAGCATGATGTCTCACCTGGAGAAATAAAGGTTTAAATGTGAGGTCTCACCTGTAGATATAAAGGTTCAAGATAAGACGTTTCACCTGTAGAAATAAAGGCATAAAGCCTGACGTTCCACGTGCAGAAATAAAGGCTTAAAACATGACGTCTCACCTGTAGAAATAAAGGTTTAAAATATGAGTCTCACCTAAAAAGAATAAAGATCTAAAACAACATGTAGAAATGAAGGTGTAAAACATGACGTCTCACCTGTAGAAATTAAAGTTTAAAACATTACTTCTCCCCTGTACAAAAAGGTTTAAAACACGAGGTCACATCTGTGTAAATAAAGATTTAACGCGTGAAGTCACACCTGTCAAGAAAAGGTTTAAAATATAAAGTCTCATGGCGTCTCGCCTGTAGAAATATACATTTAAAACACAACGTCTCACCTGTGGATATAGAGGTTTAAAACATGACGCCTCACCTGTAGCAATAAAAGCTTAAAACATGACGTCCCACCTGCAGAAACAAAAAGCTTTAAACACACCTGTAGAAATAAATGATTGAAACATGACGTGACACCTGCAGAAAGAAGCTTTGTAACATGGTGTCTTACCTGTAGAAACAAAGGTTCAAAATATGACGGCACACCTGTAGGAATATAGGTTTAAAACGTGACATCTCAACTGTAGAAATAAAAGTTTAAAACATCAAACTTATGGAAATAAAGGTTTAAAACATGACATCACACATGTAGACATAAGGGTTTAAAACGTGACGCCTCACCTGTATAAATAAAGATTTGAAAAATTACATCAGACCTGCAGAATTTGAGGTATAAAATATGACGTCACACATGTAGACATACATAAGTGTTTAAGACATGACGGCTCACTTGTATAAATAACATTTTCAAAACATTATCTGAGACCTACATAAATAAAGATTTAAAACAATGTTTAACCTGTAGAAATGGTGGTTTAAAAACATGACATAACACCTGTACAGATAATGGTTTAAACACATGTAAACATAAAGGTTTAAAACCTGACATCTCACCTGTAGAAATAAAGGTTTAAAAATGTAACGTCTACCCTGCAGAGTAGAAATGTAGTTTTAAAGTATGATGTCTCATTTGTTGAAATAAAGATTTAAAACATGACACCTTACCTGTAGAAATAAGGTTTCAAACATGACACCACACCTGTGGAAATGAAGGAATAAAACACAACGTCACACCAGTAGTAATAAATGTTTAAAACATGACGTCTCACCTGTAGAAATAAAGATTAAAACATGACGTCACACCAGTAGAAATATAGATTTAAAACATGATGGGTCACCTGTAGAAATAAAGGTATAAAATATAACTGACTTGTAGAAATGTAGTCTTAAAACGTGATGCCTCACTTGTTGAAATAAAGGTTTAAAACATGACACCTTACCTGCAGAAATAAGTTTTAAAACACTCAAACCTGTAGAAAACAAAACATTGCAAAAATAATGCCTCACCTGCAGAAATAAGGGTTTACTTTAAAACACTGTTGTTACTGTTATCGTTTAAAACCCAGCCGACTGCGTAGAGCCATATCTCGGCTTTACCTGCTTCAAAACATACAAAACGGGGAAAAAAAGAGGAAATTTTATGTGCGCATATCAACTCATTGGCGCATATAATCTAAGGACATGCCCCTGCAGTTGATCACTCCGTCCAATTTAGCGCACAGAGGATTTAAAAACCACACCTGAATACAAATCTAAGCATACCTAAGGACACCAAAACATAAAAACGGGCATAAATTACCTAAAATTTGCTATAAAAGAGCAATTGGCATCCCCACAGGGGGAAGGGGGATTTACAACATGATGTCTCACCTGTAGATATAAAGGTTTAAAACATGTTGTCACATATGTCAGGTTTAAAACATGTCACCTTTAAACAAAGGTATATACATGGGGTCTCACCTGTAGAAAATAATGGTTTAAAACATGACATCAAACTTGCAGAAATAAAGGCTTAAAACATGACGTCGCACCTGTGCAAAATAAAGGTTTAATACAGTTTCACTGTAGAAATAAATGTTTAAACATGATGTCTCACCTGAAGAAATAAAGTTATAAAACACTAGTGTTCAGTCATTGAATCTGATGAGACATCTCACTTCTGGAAGAAACATTTAAAAACACTGCCATAATCCTCAGTCATTGATGTTGATGGTACATCTCACCTGTAGAAATATCTTAAAACATCACCATAGTATTCAGCTACTGACCCTGATGGGACATCACATTTGTAGAAATAAAATCTTAAAACAGCGTACTGTTCAACTACTGACCCTGACGGGACATCACACCTGTAGAAATAACATCTTAAACCATCACCACAGTGTTCAGCTACTGACCCTGATGGGACATCACACCTGTAGAAATAACATCTTGAACCATCACCATAGTGTTCAGCTACTGACCCTGATGGGACATTACACTTGCCGAAGGAACATTATAGAAACATCACAACAGTGCTCAGTCACAGACTCTGATGTGACATCACACCTGTAGAAAGAACATTTTAAAACACCATAGTGGTCAGCCACTGACCATAATGCGATATCACACCTGTAGAAAGAATATTTTCAAACATCACAATAGTGTTCAGCCACTGACCCTGATGGGACATCACACCTGTTGAAAGAACAGTTTAAAACATCACCACAGTGGTCAGCTACTGACCCTGATGGGACATCACACCTGTGTAAAGAACAGTTTAAAACATCACCATAGTGGTCAGCCACTGACCCTAATGGGACATCACACCTGTAAAAAGAACATTTTAAAACATCACCATAGTGGTCAGCCACTGATCCTGATGGGACATCACAACTGTAGAAAGAACATTCTAAAACATCACCATAGTGGTCAGCTACTGACCCTGATGGGACATCACACGTGTAGAAAGAACAGTTTAAAACACCATAGTGGTCAGCCACGGACCCTGATGGGACATCACACCTGTAGAAAGAACATTCTAAAACATCACCATAGTGGTCAGCCACGGACCCTAATGGGCATTACACCTGTGTAAAGAACATTTTAAAACACCAATATTGTAAGCCATCAATTCTGGTGGGACATCTCACATCTTATGTGCATAAAACTTGTTAACATTTTAGCACAAAGAAGTTCAACATCCATTTCTAAAAACTCGTCCTCTATCAAGTTCAATCCAAGAAAGGACAACACATGATCAACAAAAGACTAATTTTCCCCATGGGAGTGTGCACCTTGGTTTGCTTCTTTGATCCGGATTTGGTGCCAGTATGTTGGCTTTGAAGACCACCATCATCCTTGTCCTCCAGGGAAATCATATCCGCAAACATGAGGAAAAAAAAAAAAAAAGAAACCGATGTAATAATAATATCAAACCACAAATAATACTGTCCACCCCCACTCCCATACTTTTCATATCCCATAACTCATACAAAAATGAATTTTAGACGTAACATTAAACACAAATAACATGACTCCCCCAAAAAATGAACGTATATTATCATTCATACATAGAACAAAAGTTTATTATTCAAACATATTACAACCGAAACACCTTACAACCTTCAATGTATGGTATATCAACAGAGCTGAATTTAGTCCAAATGTCCTACATAAATTTAAAAAAGACTCATTAACCAATTAAATGCTATCACTCATACTTTGTACAAGCTATCAATGACACCACCTACAATACGTAACTCAATGCTATGACAATTTTGACTATAACAACTTCAAACCAATACAATGGGCATAGACAGTACTCAGGTGGGTAAATGTCTGACTTCCAAAAGGAAGGTCCTGGGTTCAATCCATCTAGAACCTCTGCCTGGTGGGAAAAAGATGGACATTTTTCCAATCTCCTGTGCCAGCATGCGGGCAATCCTGCCACTGCCTACACCCATACTGTCATGTGTATACGCTTACAAAACATCAAATATGCATGTAATATACCTGTTAAAAATCCTGTAAGCCATGTCAGTGTCTGGCTTATGGAAACATGAAAACACTCGCCATGCATGCCCATCAAAAAAGAAAATATTCAAACACTAATATCAGACATACACACAACTTATCTTAGCTCAGAAGATCCCCATCGTCGTCGGAAACGGCTCCACCATCATCTCCAAAGGTCTGGAAGGGGGCGTCTCACCTGAAACAGAAAGAAACCAAGCCGTAATATCTGAAACACGCATTCACACACACATACACCGTCCAAGGCACCCCCCACTCCCTCCCCAACCCTTCCCTCCCTCACCCCTTCCCTCCCTCCCCAACCCCTTTCCTCCCTCCCTCCCCAACTCCTTACCTCTCTCCCTCCCCATTTCTTTTCCTCTCCTACATTTCCCCTCTCCAACGTCCCCCATTCCCTCCTCCTCCCCCGAAAAAAAAAAGTTCATATAACTCATTTCAAAGTAAGCTTCTGGAATATCAATCAGTTTCACATATCTTCATGGTCAAGTGATGATATCAAGGTTAAATGATAATCTCAAGGTCAAGAGATCACATGAAGGTTAAGTGATAACATCAAGGTCAAGCGATACCAAAGTGTCACCTCTGCCTCCAGCGTAAGCTCGCAAGACTCCACTCGTCTGTCAACAGCCACTGAAGCACTGCTGTAACTAAGAATCAACACATCAATTAAATCAAACATGCAATCAATACAAGTTGTCCCCTAACGGCCAGGTTGTATGGGAATGACAAGGTAGCCTACACTTTTCATGGCACAACCTTATGAAGGTGGTGCCCGTCTCATCTGTCTCCCTGCTTAACCTTCCCCAACCCTGTACAAGGCCGGACAACCCCATTCAGTCTGATGAACAGAAGAATGTGTGTACAAAGTTTTTACCAAGATTTGAACTTGTGCAGTCAGATAGGAAGGCAAGAGCCTGGACCTCTGCCTCAAGCAGGCCTCATGCAAACACTGCAGGTCTACATCAAGCATCAATCAGAAAATGCCAACATTTTGGAGTCTTGTGTATTCTAATGTTAAAATACAGACTGAGCAACCGGATCATGTGCTCCATAAGGTCATCATAATCATACTATGTTATCATAATTATGCTATGTTATGATCATGCTATGTCACAATCATGCTAGGTCATCACAATCATGCTAAGATACTTCTGTCATAATCAATAATCATGCTATGTCATATTCATATTACATCACCATAATCATGTTCCATCATCATAATCATGCTAAGATACTTAAGTCATCATACTCATGCTAATATACCTCTGTAACCTAATTATAATCATTCTACGATACTTATGTCATTATAATCATGCTATGTCCTCATAATCATGCTGATATCTATGTCATCATATCATGCTAGGTTATTTCTGTCATTTAATTATTATGCTAAGATACTTATAGCTATTTCACAATATCATCGTTGTAATGTTGAGACATTTACAGCAACTGGAATATGTCATACCGAACATTATCATAATAATAGTAAGATACTCAGAGCAAATAGAATGTATTCCACAATGTTATCATGACAACATTAGATACTCAGAGCAACTGTAATATGTATTCCACAATATTACCACACCACTTTGTAGATTATGTTCCAGAAAAGGATACCCAAAATGAAAATATCCAAATTTAACATAACATGATTAAAGAAATAAAGTTGCTAAATTGAAAGCAATGAAAATTTAAATACACAGTATTTGACTGATAGAAAAAAATCAAAGTAACTTCAATTTTTATCTATTTTCATTTTATTTTGCTAGTTTACCTTAGTTTATCAGATCACTGGTACTTCTCAAGTTTCTATGATGCAATATTGTTCACTAAATATTTTGCACTGCATGGTGTTCTTCACAGCACTGTCAGACATGAAGGTCATCTCAGGACTAATCATATAAATGTAATGGACAAATATGCACACACAGAAGAACAGTACAACACAGACTCCTATGTCACACTCTTACACACAAATACATCATACAAAATTAACAAAACACTATGACAGTTTCAGCATTTTTGGTCTAGTTTTGCAACAAACTGCACAGAACACTCACAGTATTACTAGAAATACTCCCAAGTTAAAATGTATTAAAGACAGCATGAAAACGGAAAAAAAAAACTCAGGTTGACAAAATGGCTGAAAATCATAACAATCCTGACCCATTTGCTTCCACTACAGGATATGTATAATCTCACTCTCAACTCTTCAGTCATGGCTTCAACTGATTCACTCAGGAAGAAAAGCAGCTTTAAGAATCAGTGGTGGCTTGCACCAATCGATTCAACAAAACACGAGGCGGACCGCCAAGAGTTCTAAAATTGCTATGAGCTCTACCACAGTGAAACCAGATCTATCATCCTCTATGTATACATGTAAAATCGGATCAACCATCTTCTAGGTACACATGCTGAACAATGGTGAAGTAGAGGAGAACAAAGCAATCTTGGAGGAGAACACAAGTTGGGAGAACAGAAACTTGAAGAACACGAACATTAAGAACACCAATAACCTGGAGAACATCTGTAACTTGGAGAACGACAAACTTAGAGAACACCAGAAGTGTGAACAGTAACTTGGAGAATAATATTAATAGTAATACGGAAAACAACAGTAACTTGGGAGAACTGTAAGCTGGACAACAACAGTAACTGAACAGTAGTTTGGAAAACTACCCACTGTTCTTTTCTTTTCGTTGTTGTTATCATTTTTTGTTCGTTCTTTTTTTTTTTTAAAGATGGAGAGGCGGGCAAACCAAAATTTTCCCCACATGAATTGTGACCTGCCCTCCTTTAGTTTTCGCTAGTTGAAGTTAGTCCGCTTCTCTGCTTTACGTTTTTATGTCACTTTTTCTTTTCTTGTTTTAAGTAGATTCCCTTGAACTTTTTCATACTGCATGCTTATTCCTAAATCTTTACAGATTATACACTTCCATTCTGTCATTCTCGTTGCTTTAAAGCCTGTAAATGTTCCTTTTTCTGCCCTCCCCCCCCCCCCTTTTTATTTTCTATTTATAATAATTTTGTTGCAATTTTTTTCGTTCTTGTCTGGTTTCTTGTCTAAGATTAGAAAAAAATCCTTCTTTTTCTAATTTCTATCTTATGTTCTTATTTCACTATTTGTGTCATGGAAAATTCCTTTTTTCTTTTCTCTCAGATTTTTGTCAATTTTTTTACAGTTTAAGGAAAATTCTTTATACTTTTTGAAAATGCACACTTGTCAGAATGGGATACAGTGTATTTGTCCACATGTACACCAAACTACACACACACACACACACACATACAAGCACGCATGCACACGCACACACACACACTCATGCTCATGTCCACACAAACACAGCTCTTCCCCCATCACTCGCCCAGCAAAGTGAGAGACCATTATCAGAGGATTTGAAAAAAATTTACAAGAACATCATATGCTGAAGAGAAACACACACACACACACACACACACACACACACACACACACACACACACACACACACACACCAAAATTCACCAACATATAACACATGCATACAAATATTACACACCCCTCCAAAAACAAAACAAAAAAGAAAAAAACTGCACATACACAAACCTCACACATAAAAAATACAACAGAAAATGACTGGGGGAGAAAGTCATAAAAAAAAAGCCCATCTCACACTAACGCAGGCTGAATATACACACAACATACACGCTTTCAATCCAATTCTACAGAATCCACATCACAAAGTAAAGGGACTTATGTTACTGGGCCAAACATCCCTCAGCTCACTACATGCACCATCATAAAACATGATTTATCTATCCTCAGGAACTTAAGTCCTCCACACATTGCCGTAATACACAAGATCATTCATTCCCAGGAACTAAAGTCCTCCACACATTGCCATAATACAAGATCATTCATTCCCAGGAACTAAAGTCCTCCACACATTGCCGCAATATACAAGGTCGTTCATTCCCAGGAACTAAAGTCCTCCACACATTGCCGCAATATACAAGGTCGTTCATTCCCAGGAACTAAAGTCCTCCACACATTGCCGCAATATACAAGGTCGTTCATTCCCAGGAACTAAAGTCCTCCACACATTGCCGCAATATACAAGGTCGTTCATTCCCAGGAACTAAAGTCCTCCACACATTGCCGCAATATACAAGGTCGTTCATTCCCAGGAACTAAAGTCCTCCACACATTGCCGCAATATACAAGGTCGTTCATTCCCAGGAACTAAAGTCCTCCACACATTGCCGCAATATACAAGGTCGTTCATTCCCAGGAACTAAAGTCCTCCACACATTGCCGCAATATACAAGGTCGTTCATTCCCAGGAACTAAAGTCCTCCACACATTGCTGCAATATACAAGGTCGTTCATTCCCAGGAACTAAAGTCCACACATTGCCGCAATATACAAGGTCGTTCATTCCCAGGAACTAAAGTCCTCCACACATTGCCGCAATATACAAGGTCGTTCATTCCCAGGAACTAAAGTCCTCCACACATTGCCGCAATATACAAGGTCGTTCATTCCCAGGAACTAAAGTCCTCCACACATTGCCGCAATATACAAGGTCGTTCATTCCCAGGAACTAAAGTCCTCCACACATTGCCGCAATATACAAGGTCGTTCATTCCCAGGAACTAAAGTCCTCCACACATTGCCGCAATATACAAGGTCGTTCATTCCCAGGAACTAAAGTCCTCCACACATTGCCGCAATATACAAGGTCGTTCATTCCCAGGAACTAAAGTCCTCCACACATTGCCGCAATATACAAGGTCGTTCATTCCCAGGAACTAAAGTCCTCCACACATTGCCGCAATATACAAGGTCGTTCATTCCCAGGAACTAAAGTCCTCCACACATTGCCGCAATATACAAGGTCGTTCATTCCCAGGAACTAAAGTCCTCCACACATTGCTGCAATATACAAGGTCGTTCATTCCCAGGAACTAAAGTCCACACATTGCCGCAATATACAAGGTCGTTCATTCCCAGGAACTAAAGTCCTCCACACATTGCCGCAATATACAAGGTCGTTCATTCCCAGGAACTAAAGTCCTCCACACATTGCCGCAATATACAAGGTCGTTCATTCCCAGGAACTAAAGTCCTCCACACATTGCCGTAATACACAAGGTCATTTGTTCGCAGGAACTAAAGTCCTCCACACATTGTCGTAATACACAAAACCAGAAAATACACGAGAGAAGAATAAGAACACGTATTTAATACAAGACAAGACATTTGTATTAAATACGAGTTTCTTATTCTTCTTTCGTGTTTTTTTCTGGTTCCTCTTTGCTTGAACATGGGCAGTCACACTTCTTTTGGATTTCGTAATACACAAGGTCATTTGTTCCCAGGAACTAAAGTTCTTCATACCACACACTAATCATAAGGACCTCCACCACCAGGAAAAGTGGTCCCCAGGTCTGCCACTCCAGGAAAAGGAGTCCTCCATGACATCACAGATCCACTTTAAAAAAATCACTGCAAACATATGATGGAGGAGTTTTCTTTGCCTCTGTCCAATGTACATGTAGGTCTTCACACCAGTTCAGTCTTCCAACACTACATGCATAGCACAACACGTACGATGCAGTGAAGATCACAATAATTATGTTGTCACTTCACATATTTCACATGATCCACTATGAAGCAATGAAGATCACAATATCGCCGCTTCATGTCTCTCACGCTTGTCAGTGATCCAGTGAAGACAAAACTGTTTATGCCAAGTGACGTTTTCCAGGTGTCGCAAACAATTCCTGATGAAATAGTGAAGATCATGACGACTGCATGTGACTGCAAGTTTGTGACATTGTCAACAGTACACAGCGCCACAGGTTGAAGATCACAATGACACACTGTCGCAGTATCACACTGTAAGTGTCCCATGCCACTGGCAGTGAGTCATGAACCATCGAAGACTGAAGGGTTGTTGTAGTCTTCACATTGCATCTATACTACTCAAAACAAGTTAAGGGCCACCCTCCGATCTTCACCTGGTGTCGACAACTCGGTGTATTGACGCGAGTTGATGAAATCGTACAAATTAACTTGTGTTGCTGTATTGCTGAAGCAGTGCATATGTCAGATTGAAGCATGTGAAAAAATCCGCTTGACACCAGGTTCATGCTGAGCAACACAAGAAACGCGAAAGTCATGGAAAATTGTTGTGTTTTCGCTGTACCCCCTAGTACTGGACAGGAACAGCATGCGAGAGAAATGGGTTGCACGTGCACGGCGCACTACTGATGAACGCGTTCACCACCTCTTAGGCTGCCAGTGCGTATTTAAAGGGGCTAACCAGCCGCACAAATAACCATGCCACCAAGACGAAAATTGAGTGACACAAACCGAGGACGAGCGCTGGCATGGATCCAGGATGGAATTGCTACACGGGAAGTGGCAAGAAGAGTCGGAGTGAGCCACTCCGTGATACAGAGACTACGAGACCGTGTCCATGCAACTGGACAGGTGGCAGAACGGCACCGTACTGGCAGACCCAGTTCAACGACAAGACGGCAGGACCGATACATTGTGACGCAGGCTCTGCGCGATCGGACTTCCACCGCCAGCGGGCTGAGAGACCAACTCAGAGCAGCAAGCAACACGAATGTCAGCGACCAGACAATTCGGAATCGTTTGCGTGCGGCAAATCTTGCGTCAAGGGCTGCTGCTGTTCGTACGACACTCCTGCCACGCCACAGGGTGGCCCGTACAGCCTGGTGCACACAGCATGTGAGGTGGACTGAGGCAATGGTCCAACGTCCTCTTCACAGATGAATCCCGATTCACCGTGAGGTTCAATGACGGCAGGGTGCGCGTCTGGAGACGTGTTGGCGAACGATTCACAGATGCCACTGTCAGAGAGCATGACCGATATGGTGGTGGGTCTGTCATGATGTGGGGAGGCATCAGTTTCAACCACCGCACTCTCCTGTACCACGTCCCCGGCAATCTGACAGGGCATCGCTACAGGGATGAAATTCTGAACCCTGTGGCACTACCAACCCTGCAAGCCATTGGTAACGGCGCTGTTCTGCAGGACGATAATGCTCGTCCACATCGTGCTGCTGTCGTCACCAACTTTCTCCAACAGCAGGGTGTCGTCAGGTTGCCGTGGCCAGCCAACTCGCCCGACCTATCACCCATTGAACACCTCTGGGATGTGTTGGGACGGGCTGTCCGACGCAACCATCCTCCTGCAGCCAATCAACAAGAGCTGGTCCAGTTCCTGCAGCAGGAATGGGCCGCCATCCCTCAAGCGACTCTCCGCAACCTCATTCGGTCCATGCGTCGCCGTTGCACAGCCTGTCTCGCTGCAAGAGGTGGTCATACCCGATATTGAATGAACTTTCATGTCAGAGGCCATGTTTGTGAATTGTCCATTTCAACCTCCTGACTTCAAATACACATTCCGAGGAGTGTGTGCTTTTGTAACTCGGTTTTTTGCTTTTTCCGGTTTGACAATGAATGAAATTAAATTTTCACTCTGATTCAAGTTCATGTCTTTCATGCTTTTGATTTTACAGTGCGTTGTAACAGTGGCCCTTAACTTGTTTTGAGTAGTATATTTTGTCAAAACAGGGCCATCGCCCTTTGTTTTATCCCTCTTTGAATTATCTTTCTTTTTTCTCTCTTTTTCTTTTACTTCTTTTTGTTTTGTTTTGTTCTTTTCTTTTCTTTTTCCCCCACTTTTCTTTCCTTTTTTTTTTCTTTCCTTTTTTTTTTTTCCTTTTTTTTTTTGAATCAGCTCGGCCACACCCACTCCACACATACACACAGAACTGGTACAGGAACTGTCATAGGCATGTATTTGTCATTGCTGCTTTCTGTTCTTATTCTTCTTTTGCTAAAAGACAGAACTTTTCCCTTTTCCCCCCTCTATTTCTTTTCTTATTTTTCCTTTCCTCTCCCTCTCTTTCCATCTGACCTAGCACAAACGTGTAAATACAAACACTATGAAAGCAAAAATTTTCTGTCTTGTCTTAACAAAACTTTCAAGGCACTGTGCAGTTCCATGTCCACAGTTTAAAAAAAAAAAAAAATATTATCAACAATAAAAACACCCATAGTATGAGTACAACCTGTGTTAACAACTTACATAAACAGCCACCACACCACACCACACAAGACACATGCACACCTGATGCGCATGCCCCACACACACACATGCATGAAAGATGGTCAAACACATACCCACACAGATACATGTGTACATATGATACACACACACACACACACACACACACACACACACACACACACACACACGCACACACAACTCTCTCTAATATCACTCATAGTGAAAAGACGTTAAATCAAAGAGCGAACACACAACTCTCACACACATGCATGAAAGATGGTTAAATGCATACCCACACATACACATACACACATACACTTACAACACTCACACACATGCATGAAAGATGGTTAAACGCATATCCACACAGACATATGTATACATACACACACATACAACGCTCACACACATACAGAGAAGGAATGGTAAAGCAATCAATCTTCACACACACACACACACACACACACATACACACACACACACACACACACAATACGAAAGATGGTTGAACGCATATCCACATATACATGTTTACATATATACACACACAACACTCACACACACACACACATGCATGAAAGATGGTTAAACGCATATCCACACAGACATATGTATACATACACACACATACAACGCTCACACACATACAGAGAAGGAATGGTAAAGCAATCAATCTTCACACACACACACACACACACACACACACACACACACACACACACACACACACACACACAAATCATTTTGATATAAGCACAAAATGTCCCCGCTGCCCGCCCTCTCAACCCTTTGATTCCCACACCTTATCCACCAAATGCAAAAAATTAACTCTGATTCCCTCACCCTATCCAGCAGCTTCCTGCAGGAAGCTGGTGGATAGGGAGTGGGAGTCAAAGGGTTAAGTGTTTGCTTTGCTAACAGGGTTGCCAATTCAGAATGCTGGTGGACACGGTACGGGAGTCAAAGGTTAAGATACACACAAGCAGATCTATTCCAGTCAATCAAATCTCTATACTGCTCCAATGTTCCCCCCACAACTTTCAAGGCACACACAGGCAGGGTCTAGTCAATCAAATCTTTATACTGATACAACATTGACACCAGCTGTTACATTCCATCTTTTAGTAGCCAAGACATTTTTTAGGGGATGGGGGGGGGGGGGGGGGGGTTCTGCTGTCACCATTCTGTCATCAAAGCAAAGAGTCCACCATCAGCTTTTTTTTCCAAACAGACCTGCCACTGCTTTTAACAGTTTACTGTCAAGCTGAATTCCTTGAAGAATAACAAAATATGGTAAAGATCCATCCATAAACACCCCCCCCCCCCTCCCCGAGATCCTAGAAAATTATGTTTCGAACACTCATTTTAAAGAAGAATAACTACAGGCCAGATGAGAAAATTTGATAGGAAAAGGAAAACAAATGCGAGTGCAATGCATTTCTGTTTTGTTTTTTGTAGCATTTAAAAAAAAAAAAGTAAACATCCATTTTAACTTCTGTTGTAAAGATAAGTCTTCTTCGGTCAATCTCAGACTTGCAAATCCTGTCTCAATTTGATATTAACCTCTCTCCAATTATCTGAAAACATTATTACAAATACAACTCTTCGAGGGAAAGATGGGGAGGGGAGGAGAGGGGAATGATACAAATGATAATGGTTATTATCATCATCATAATCATTTTAACGATATTGATGAGAATATAGTCATGATAATGATAATGTCAATTACAATATACAAACTCACTCTCCCACAAACACCCTAGCACAGAGTCCACTAGAAGAATCACGCTGATGAGTGATGTGAAAACCAACACACACACCTCACAGCTTCTTAACCCCTTCACTCCTGCACCTTATCAACTAAGTTAGCAAAGCCAAAAACAATCCTTTGATTCCCTCACCCTATCTATCAGCTTCCTGCAGGAAGCTGGTGGATAGGGTGAGGGAATCAATGGGTCAAGTTTTTGCATTTGGTGGTTAGAGTGTGGGAGTCAGAGGGTTATGGGGCCATCACAATCACAGGAAACACACACACAAAATCTGTAACAAAATATACCTGGCCTCAAAATAAAAAACAAAACAAAAATATCCAACACCACACACACAAACCACATCACTGCTCACTGTCATCTCAGAATCAGTTTATCATCATCAAGATATAACTCAACCCTCTCAAAAATTACAAACACAAAGAGATGCACAGAGTAATATCTTTTAAATTAAAAAAGAAAAAAAAGTCACATATTCATGACACATATGCTCTAAAACAAATACAAAAAAAGGGGGCAAAAGAGAACACACACACACTCTCTCTCTTCTGTGTGAACAATGCAATATTACCAAAACAATAACAACAGCACACACATACAGAATACTAATAGTACTGACACACACCATAATATCAATAACAAAATACTAAAATATACCTACTCTCAAAACAAAACAAACAAAAAATACAAAGAAATAAGAGGGAAGCAGGGAGAATTTTTACAATATTAATCAAAGAACACAACTCTTGAGAGTCACGCAGGAATTATCTCCCATGTTGTAGAACTTCTCATATCTAACAATTTGCGCTAACCCATTAAAAATAACAAAAAAAACCACCACACATACAACCACATCACACACACATGCTGCCCACTGCATCTCAAAATCAGTTTGTCATTATCAACATATGCCTCCACTCTCAAAACATACAAACACAAAGAGATACACAGAGAGTAATATATTCAGAAAAAAAAAGAGAAAAGTCACACATTCATGACACACATGCTCTAAAACAAAGTAAAAATTGGAAAAAGAGAACACACATACACACACACTGTGCAAACACAACATTAACAAAAGAACAACAACAACACACACAGTACACACATATAAAATACTAATACTGAAACACACACACCATAATATCACTAATAAAATACCAAAATAAGCCTGCTCTCAAAAGAAAACAAAAACAATTTTTTTTTTTTAAAAAAACAACACACACAATCACACACACACATGCTGCCCACTGTCATCTCAGAATCAATTTGTCATTATCAAGATATACCTCCACCATCTCAAAACTTACAAACACAAAGAGATGCACAGAGCAATATCTTTGGAAAAAAAAAGAAAAAAAAGTCACATTCATGACAAACGTGCTCTAAAACAATAAAAAAACAAAATTTTTAAAAAAAGTGGGGGGGGGGGGGGGCAAAAAAGAACACACACACATTCTCATTGTGTAAACAATGCAATATTAACAAAACAACATACACAAAGACACACACTGTAATATCAATAACAAAATACTATAAATACCCCCCCCCCCCCCCCCCTTAAAAAAAAACAACTTTTTTACTTCACTTTTATTGTTGTTTAAAGCCCAGCTGACTGCGCAGAGCCATGTCAGGGCTAATCCTATAACCGCCTCAAAACACACAAAACTTCAACAGGAAAAAAAAAAAAAAGAAAATTAAGTAAACATATCAATGCATTCGCGCACATAATCTAAGGACATGCCCCCGGCGTAGGACCATTCTGTCCTATTCATCACACACGGGAGATTTAAAAAACACATCTGAATACAAATATAAGCATACATAAGGACACCAAAATATATATAAAAACAGGCATAAATTACCTAAAATTGCTTCCGCATATCTCACCTCCTTAGAGCCAAAAACGCACTCAATACATGTACCCAATTATCAATCCTGAGAAAACATACGTAAGACTTTATCGAAAAAATACAGGTGAATGGACCATTAAAGCAGAAAATAAGTTCAAATGACAGAAAGCAAGGTAACAAGGCAGAGACAAAGAGAGTGACAGAAAAGAGGAAATTTCTAGCACAGAATTTCCAGAAGGTGGGGATACTATTCATACTGAAAGAGCCCCCGGCAACCCAACGGGGGAACACACACACACACACACACACACAAGTACCACAACCACATCACACACACGCTGCCCACTTTCATCTCAGAATCAATCTGTCATTAACAACATATACCTCTACCCTCTCAAAACATACAAACACAAAGAGATACACAGAGATAATATCTTTAGAAGAAAAAAAATCACATTCATGACACATGTTCTAAAATAATTTTTTTAAAAAGGGCAAAAGAGAACACACACATACACACACTGTCTCTCTGTGTGTGTAAAAAATGCAATATTAACAAAACAAGAACAACACACACACACCGTAATATAACAAAATACAAAAAAAACCACAATAATAATAAAAAACAAAACACACACGCACATACAACCACATCACACACACACATATGCTGCCCACTGCCATCTCAGAATCAGTTTGTCATTATCAACATATACCTCCACCCTCTCAAAACAAACACAGACACACAGAGAGTAATATCTTAAGAAAAAGAAAAGAAAAGTCACATATTCATGACACACAAGCTGTAAAACAAATCTTAAAAAAGGGCAAAAGAGAACACACGCATACACACACACTCTTTCTCTCTGTGTGTAAACAATGCAACATTAACAAAAAACACACACACACACAACAACACACACACACAACAGACACACACACACACACACACACACACACACACACACACACACACACAATTTTCGCCCAATTTTCTCTCAGAATCTATTTTGTCACGAGCTCCAAGTACATCCGTTAACATTTCCCTCCATCTGGTGTAAAGGTGGGGAAGGGGCCCTTTTCTCCCTTTCTGATGAAATACTTTCCTCCAACTGTCTTTGACATGACAGAGATCAATTCCCAAAGACCACCTTTATTTTTTCATCACGCAGATTCTACAGTCAACAAATGACATCACTAACAAGTCTGGTCAGCTTAAGAAATCCCAAACAAGTGTGACTGCCTGCGTTCAAGCAAACAGCAACCAGAAAAAGCACGAAAAAAGAATCGGAACGCATATTTAATACAACCAGACAAGACAATGTTGATAATGACATTTTCAGCCAACTGGCCTTTACTAAGTGTAGACGTAAGATCACAAACAAACAAACACTAAATACAAAAATTAAGAGAAAAAGACTGAAACTTTCTGGACGAAGCAGCAGGGAAGTTTAAATCTTTTTCTCCTAATTTTTGTCTACGCTTGACAAAGGCCAGTTGGCCATAAAATTTGCGCCTGTCTTGTCTGGTTGAATTAAATACGCGTTCCGATTCTTTTTTTCATGTTTCCGTGTTAACTCTTGGTGCCTGTATACTTCTGTATTTTATTTGTATCATGTAACAAATATCATGAAATCATTTTACCGTTTAACTTTTCTTAAATGCTCACACCCAAAACGATGCTTTATTAACTAAACCTGTTTGAATTCACTACATCTGATTCAATTTCATGACTTCAAAGGAAAAATCTCAGGCATCAGAATTAAATCAATATTTACAGTTAAAACAAAAGTATCCATGTTCATGATGGCAAATTGAATGTCAGGCTTCTTCATCATATTGTTCCTCTACTTTTATACATTATATGATATTCATCCAACCCTTACTTTTTAGAGATGAATATGCTTTTTAATGACTTTACACAATATGGTAAAGAGGTCCATTCAGAACACACTTTCCTACTTAATTTCCACAACTTTTTCAAGCATTCTGAAATTTGATGAGTCATGCGAACAAAGATTCTGTTAAGAATAATCATGACGAGGACAAGGAAAAGAATCAAAACAGAAATAGCAGAACAATGTGGATTTGTTGAAAGGAACCTGAAAGAAGCTATTGATGCCATATACATCTGAAGAATGAAATTTATAACACCGAAAATGTCAAAATCAATTTGCATTGCACTTCCAAAGAATGTAGACCATAGCATGCAAACTCCATCATGCAATAAGCTTGATAAGCCATGTCACACCAGGTTTTATTATGAAAACCATGATGCGAACAAGGAACAAATCAAAAGATAAATAGCTAAAGGACAATGTGAATTCACTGAAGGTAAAACAAAATATTAATGCCATATACATCCTAAGAACTCCATAGAAAGTCAGTTGAGTTGAATAAGGATTTATTTGTATTTTGTTGATTATACCAAGGCTTTTGACAGGGAAACAATGAATTATCAACACCTGTTAAGCTGACTGCATAGAGCTATAACATCTTCAAGCATACAAAACTTCAAAAAGAAAAAGAAAAAGAAAAAAAATGATTAAAAAAAAAATTAAGTACACATATCAACGCATTTGCACATATAATCTAAGGATATGCCCCATCGTCAACCACTCCGACCATATTATCACACAAGAGATTAAAAAAAACAACCTGAATACAAACTTAAGCACACCTGAGGACACCAAAACATATAAAAACGGCATGAATTACCTAAAATTGCTTCTGCATATCTCACCAACCCCAGAGCCAAGAATGCACTTACTTAATACATGTACCCAATCATCAATCCCAAGAAAAAGTACGTAAGACTATTGAAAAAATACAGGTGAATGGGCCAGCAAGGCAGAAAATGATAGGAACTAATGACAGAAAGCAAAGGAAACAACACAGAAACAAAGTGAAGAAAGAGGAATTTCTAGCACAGAATTTCCAGAAGGTGGGGATACTATTATACTGAAAGAGCCCCCAGCATCCCCAGGGGTGGGGATCAACCATCTAGAAAGGCTCAATGTTGATGGGAAAGATCTAAGAATAATAAGGAATATGTGCAGGGAACAAACGTGATAATGAGAGTAATAACTGAAGTAGAAGTAGAAGCTCTTTCCAACATATCAAAAGAAGGGTCAGGCAGGGATATATTCTGTCACCAGATTCATTTTCACTTTACAGCAAAATAATATCATGAGAAACCTTGAAGAATGCCCTGGGATAAAGGCTGGAGGAAAAATATCAAATTTTGTTATGCAGATGACACCATTCCAATTACAGAAAATGAAAAAGATCTACAAAATCTTGTGAATTTAACAGAAATAGAAAGTAGAAATCGAGGGCTGGAGCTAAATAAGAAGAAGACTGAAGTCATGATAATCAGTAAGAAAAACAAGAAATACCCACATGGCACAACATTGACACAAGTTGGTAAATCTAAATGTCTTGGAACAGTTATCTCACCAGACAGCAGATACAAATTAGAAATAGCCAACAGAATCAGCCAAGGTAAAACAGCATTTATCTGAGTTCTTTACCTAAGTTACTTATCAAGGCTTCCCCCCCCCCCCCCCCTCTTTTATCCAAGTCACTTATACAGTTCTTTACCTGAGTCACTTATCAAGTTCTTCACCTAAGTCACTTATGAAGTCACCACAAGTCACTATCAAGTTCTCAGTCTAAAATAACGTTTTCTTTTATTCCATAATAAACAGATCATGTACAGATTTTAGGTATTTGGGTGGCTTTTTTGATTTGTCCGACACTTTTCTTGATTGTTTTTTGCAGTTGTACTTATTTTGATGGTTTTGGTTTTGGTTTTGGAACACAATAAAACATTTAATCAATGAAAAATGCGAAAATCAGATAGAACCTGGTCATGTTTGGTGTTGATCAAACCGTAAAATCAGAAAATTTGTTTCTGATATAATGCTAGTAAAATCATTTATCTATAAATGCAAAATCGACGCATGTTCTGTATATACATCTGCTTTCCAAATGTTACTAAATATGAAATTCAAAACTAGTTGCCATGGTGTAATGGTTAGCACAATGGTCTATGACTGGAAGATTGTGGGTTCGAATTCCTATTGGTCCCTGGGATTTTTTTTGTTTTGTTTTTTATTTCTTTTGCTCCAACCAGCTCTTACCCAGAGTTGAACAAGCTATGGACTCTGGGAAGACTTGGACCTCACAGTCTAGTTTTATCCTCTTCACACACGCCATCACTGACGGTGTTGGTCAAATTTTCTGACCAGCATAACAAATGTTTGAATCCTCTGTCTGGCTGATGCCAAGATATACTATGCTAGAATGCTTGATACAGCCCTGTCATGCGTCTCAATCCTAGATGGAACTCCACCGCATGACTATCATCCTATTGTGTCATCACACTTTAAAAACTGTGCTAGTTTCTGTGGCCAGTAAGGTAGAGTAAAAAATGGAACCAAAAAATAAATAAATAAAAAAGGAACACATACATAAATCTTAAATGCAAAGATCCTAAAAAAATATTTTTATAAAAACAACACAACAAACCCCAAACAAACAAAAAGTAGTATAATATCAAAAGAAACTATATGTCAATGTTTTCTCAACAGGAATATAATGTATGTAATTCTGTATGTTAGTTTTTCATGTCGAGAATACTTTTTTCCTATAAGTATCAAGGTAATGTTTCTTTTATAGGATCTTCGCATTTTAAGATTATGTATGTGGTCTTTTCTTTGTTTGTTTGTTCTATTTCTGTATGAATTGATACTTTTTTTGTTTATTTTCACACTGTACATTAATTTTAAGCAAAGGAAAAAAAAATTAGACCAATTTTTAAAAAGTGTCTTGGCAGTGGCTCATATAATAGCTATCATGAATGCAGATCATAGTTTGGTTTCTGTCTGGTATGCAAAGATCTGTTTGACCTAAATAGATATGTGTACTGTGTGCATGTGTGTTATTACATATTGTGTGTTGTATCAGTTGTGTGTGTGTATACACACATATATATATACATACATGTATTAACATACTTATAATATCATACATACATACATACATACATACATATTATCTATACATACATACATACAACATACTATACATTTATATATATATATATATATATACCTGAAGGGGACTTTATTCACTGACTACGATATGCTCTATATATATAGATATATATACACACTGCACACACATACACAAACATGCACACACACACCCCCAACACACACACACACATATATATATATATATATATATATATATATATATATATATATATATATATATATATACATATATATGTATAAATCAAATGGGAATCTTTTTCAAACTTTTTTTTTAAGTTACCATTGTAATTTTGTAATTTACTGTCCTAGGCATAAATATCTTTTCTTACCTTGAATATAAGATGTCACGCCAATGGGAAATAAGGCAAAACAAAGTAAAATTTTGATGAAACCGATATGGGTTGAACAGCATAAATAATCTGTGTTTAGAATTAATCACATGTGAGAGTGCGTGTGTGTGTGCGTGTGAACGCGCACATGTGCAGAAATACAATAATAATTTCCTGTCATCATCATCATCATGTGCCCTGCCACATGGCGTTGGCGACCATCATCACCATGGCCCTCCATATGAATCTATCCCTTGTCGCTGCAAGTACATCTTCCACCCTCTCTGTCCTCAGTCACCCTGCAAGTCCGCCCAATATTTTCTCCCTGGGTCTACAGGGTGTTCTCTTTCCCTCCAGCTTTCCTGTTGTGTCCAGGTGCTCTAATTCCCCTTTCCTCATAAAATAGCCTACAACTGTTGCTTGTCTTTTCCTAATCTTCCTTATGAATGATCTTCCTCCATCAATACTGTCTCATCCGTTTACTTTGCTGTCTAAAGAACTCGTAACATTCTTCTTAGAAACCACATTTTGGCTGCTTCAATCTTATTCTGGCCTTGCGTGTTGACTGTCCACTCCTAACAACCGTGTACATCGTGTACATAATTTTTTCTACTGCCCTATGACTCTGAGTATGAGTGCAGGGCTGACATGAAGCTATGGCAGTATGGGTTGTCTTTCTTGGTGTTGAAATCTACGCGCGGTACAGTAACTCTCACTCATCATTTTTTCTTCTCCTTGTTGTGTGGTCACAATCAACACGCTGATTATTTTGCACAGAATAGGTGGTTTCCACGAACCGGCTGCCTGACTTTAAAAAAAATAAATTGCTCCTCACATTTACACACTCTCTGCCCACTAACTGGATCAGAGGGGACGAGAAGTGACGGATAGGCATCCTAATGACGGCCTCCGGCACCTCCCGCCGCAGCGGCCCTCCTACCAGCACACCCCCCCCCTACCCACTACCTACCTAGCCCACTCAAGCCTCATGGTTATCTGCTTATACTTATAGTTACGATATATCATATGTACACAGACACACAAACATACATGGACACACACAGACAGGTACATATAATATTAATAATATATAATCAAGATATTAAAGATCTATATCTGCACACACAATCCACATACGTGCACACACACAGTACACGCAAGGCTGTGGAAACGAGAGTTCTTTAAGACTAAGTATGCAGGCTTATCTCAATATCTGATTTACATTCTGAGAGACTGATGGTAGATCTACACGGGTGACTGTAGTGCAAGCTGTTTTCATGTATCAAATTCAAACTTCATTTTAACTTACACAGTCGAATTGCAAGTTAATTATGCATTGTTCCCAACAGTCAGTACTTGGCTGTTGGGAACAATTACAATGCATCATTAACTTGCAATTCGACTGTGTAAATTATTTTTAATTTCCACTTGAAGATAGGCCTACGAGCTCGGGGTGTGTGGGTTTAATTTATGAGTAAGAGTAAAGAAATCCTAAAATTAGAGACGAAACAGCCCCTCCAAAGGAACGTAAGGTTTACAGAATGGATATCTGACAGGCTACTGTCAGTTAGATTTATTCAAATCTACGTACCCAAAAGTGACACATCTCAAGAACTTGGACCAGTCGTATGCGCTACACAGTAACGTTGCGTGTTGACCGTCACTCATCCTGCTGATGTCGACAGAAAATCACAGCCAACTGCCCGCTTGTTAATTTGTCAGTTCTTGAACTATTTGTCACGTGGTTATAAGCGCGTGAACAGCATGGTCAAGACAAACTAGAATTGTGTCGTTTATGAGGCAAGAGAAATTAGAGCACATAGTCACAACAGGAAATCTAGAGGAAAAAAGAGCACCAGGCAGACCCTGGGAGACTTCTCTTCTTCTTCTTGGCGTACGCTGCTACACAATCATCTTCAGTTTGCGGTACATGTGGCTGTTCAGCCTATTGTGACCAGTGCGCAACCTCACCAGGGCAACTTGCTGCTCTCTAGACAACAGGTGGTAGTCATCCCTGTGTCGTCTTGGCATGGAAAGCGCCCTGGTGATGCTCCTCTTCTCACTGTAGCTGACGCTGTTGTTAGGTTGTTCTTCTCTGGCTCCCTCCTTAGCAAGAAGAGCAGTTCTGCAGTGGGCTGGAATCCACTGCAGAACTGCTCTTCTGGTTGTGGCAGACAGGAGGGGGAGCGTGATGTTCTGGCATGCCTGCAGCACGGAGAGGGCATCAGACAAGAAGACAACTTGTCTGCAGTCACAGTCTGTAGCCTGAATCATGGAGGCCGCCTGCATGAGTGCTTCTGTCTCAGCACGGTAGTTTGTACAGTGTCTTTCAGTGGCGACACTTGCTGTTGTTGTTTGTCCTCCTGGGAAAAGGACAAGGATGCCTGCACCCCAGTTGGCTACGGCGTTGGTTGTTGACCCAGGGAGACAATATTACAGTTTTGCAGAGTGGATGAGGACAGAAATAGAAAGAGATAGACGTCTATACTTGCAGCGACCAAAGACAGATTCATATGGAGGGCCATTATCGCCAACACCATGAGGTATGGCACATGATGATGATGATGACTATCCAGACCACAGTCAGGACATTTTATATATTTTGCATAACAACTGAAGCCATCCATGTGTGCGGTGAAACCGGAATTCAGTGGCTCACCACCATTTTTCAGAAAGCTTGGGAGGAGAGAAAAGTACCAGAAGACTGGCAAAATGCAATAGTGGTGCCAATATGGAAGAAGAAGGGCAGCAAGAAAGACTGCAGTACCTACAGAGGCATATCACTACTCAGTCATGTAGGGAAAATGTACGCAAAGATCCTGGAACAGCGCACTCGAGCGAAAATAGAACATCTCCTCAGTGACGCCCAATTTGGCTTCAGAAAAGGAAGAGGGTGCACCGATGCAATCTTTGCACTACGACAACTGTGCGAGAGGGCGATCGAATACGACCGAGATCTCCATCTTGTATTCGTTGATCAAGAAAAGGCCTTTGATCGAGTCAACAGAGACAAGCTATGGAAGGTCCTCGAGCAGTACGACGTCAAGGGCCAGCTGCTAGACAACATTCGGGCCATCTATGCCAACAACAGGAGTGCAGTCCGCACCGCCAGTGGAACATCTGACTGGTTCCCAGTGACATCGGGAGTAAGGCAGGGCTGTAATCTCTCCCCTCTTCTCTTCGTGATCTATATGGATCAGATTACGAAGGAGGCAAACCCAGACCCTGAGGCACTAAATGAACTCATGTTTGCGGACGACCAGGCAATGGTGAACAATGACAAGATACAGCTACAGGAGCACACAGACCAGCTCAGTGAAAGCTGCGAGACATACGGCATGAAGATCAGCGTCAGCAAGACCGAGGTCATGACTGTCAGTAAGAGACCAAACAAACTGGATATCAACATCAACGGAACCCAGTTGAAGCAAGCCAGTGAATTTAAATACCTGGGCAGCATCTTTACTGAAAATGGCAAACTAGACAGAGAAATCGAGACCAGATGCCAGAAAGCCAACGCAGTCAGCTACCAACTTGCCCCTCTCCTGAAACACCCCAGCATTCCCACCAGCACTAAGGCGAAACTCATCAACACCATTTTCTACCAGCGCTGACATACTAGTGCCAGACATGGTCCCTAACTAAAGTCCTCGAGAGAAAACTGGTCACCTGTGAAATGAAATGCCTGAGGAAAGCAGTAAACAAGACAAGGCGGGACAAGATCAGAAATGAGGTGATACGAGACATGGTAGGAGCAACACCAATCCTACAACACATCGAACATATGAGGATCAAGTGGTTCGGACACCTCACACGTATGCCCCTAAACCAACCAGCTCTTCGGGCATACAACACCAGATACTCTGGTTGGAGAGCCAGAGGAAGACCAAGACGACGATGGAGCGACTCCGTGGCAGACACCCTCAGAGCTCACGAGATGTCCCTTCTCCAGGCCACCCGCCTTGCTGCTGACAGACGACTGTATCTCCCCGCGACGCCCACCGGTACAAGCGGAAGGAAAAAGTAAAGTAAGTAAGCTTGACAGTTAGGACATCTGACATTTTACTTGACAGTCAGGACATTTCATTTAACGGTCAAGACATTGTATTTAATGGGGCATTTTACTTAACATTCAGGATATTTTACTTAACAGTTATGACGTTTTATTTTACAGTCAGGAGATTTTATATATTTTGCTTGACAGTCAGGACATCTAACACTTTATTTAACAACCTGGACATTTTATTTACAATTAGGACATTTTATTTAACAGTCAGGACATTTCATTCAACAGTCAGGACATTTCACATGTTACTTAACACTCAGGCCATTTCATTTAACAGTTAGGTCATTATACATAACACACACACACACACACTCTCTCTCTCTCTCCCTCTCCCACGCACACACATACTCATATAAACACACACGCACGTGCGCACATGCAGGATGCACGCACAGACACGCACGCACATCCATACATACACACATGGCAAATCCCATGGATCGATTTGAATCGTTATCCCCTTTTCTTTATACGATTCTAGGTTCAGTTTGTACCGACACCTTTCCTAAACCCCCACCCACCCCTCTTCTTTACCGCCTAGGGTGCGTGTATCGTGTGTGTATGGTGTGTATGCATTCACCACGAGTGTCACGTGCACCAATTCTATGAACTCTGCGCTATTTCCAGACAGACGTACTTTTCACCATACCACTTGGCCCAGCGATCTGTGACATAAAAAGGCGGATAGGAGACTGATTCAGATTGGCATTATGACATGTAAGTGTACAGCCTTGTCTTTTCCTTGATGTCCTTCTTCACAGTGTCACAGTGCTAGGAAGAAATATACCCCAATCTGGATGAATAAAAAAGCTATGAGAAGCATTAAAAAGAAGTAAAAATTATTTAAAAGATACTTAAGTACTAAATCAGGAGTGAATTATATGAATTACATACGGGAAAGAAATAAATGCACAAAACTGTTAAAGGTAACAAAAAGGGAATATGAAAAAAGGTTGCTAAAGATAGTAAAGATAATCCTAAATTATTTTGGAAGTATGTCCAAAATAAGTCAAAAATCAATACAGATATAGGAGCTCTAATTAAACCAGATGGATCCTTGGCCGTAGATGATAAGGAAAAAGCAGAAACTCTAAATGACTTCTTTGCTTGTGTTTTTACACGTGAAGATGTAACAAATATACCCTTGCTGGCTGAATGTGCATATTCAAATGGTGTATCCTTATCAGAGGTAAGAGTCACCCCAAAAGCAATGAGTGATAAATTAGTTAACTTAAACCCAAATAAAGCACAGGGACCTGACCGTATTCCTTCAAAAGTTTTAAAAGAACTAGGTAATGAACTATCAGTCAGGTACCCTACCACAAGACTGGAAGACAGGTGAAGTAACAACCTTGTTTAAAAAGGGTTCTAAAGCAGATCCAGGAAACTATAGACCAATCAGCCTGACTTGTGTGATATGTAAAGTGTTAGAAAGCATAATTAGAGATTCAATAGTAACTCACTTTACGGATAATGAATTGTATGCAAAATGTCAGCACAGGTTTCGTAAAAAGTAATCTTGTGTAACGCAATTACTTGAAGTAGTAGAAGATATGACAAAAATATTAAACGATGGTCATAATGTTGATGTTATATATTTAGATTTTAAGAAAGCTTTTGGTACTGTGCCCCATGAAAGGTTACTAGTCAAATTGTCTGCTTATGGTTTATCTGGCAAACTATAAACTGGATACAAGGTTTTTTGAAAGATCGAGTACAGCACGTGAGAGTAGGTGGTGAAAGATCTAATAAAGCTAAGGTTTTAAGTGGAATACCTCAGGGTAGTATCCTGGGCCGAATACTATTCACAGTGTTTATAAATGACTTGCCAATATCACTAAATAGCACCTGTAAAATATTTGCAGATGATACAAAACTATATGACAACACATCTCAATTCACGGGTTTATAAAATGATATATATAAACTCCAAGATTGGTCAGATGTATGGAATCTATATTTCAATATATCTGAATGTGGTGTTCTACATATTGGTAAAACCAACCAAGAACACACATATTATATGAGACAAAATGACAGCATAAGCAGATAAAAATCCTAAATGAGGAAAAGGATTTGGGAGAAAATTTCGACAGCATGTTGTCCTTCGATTTACATATTGGTAAAATAGTTAATAAAGTAAATCAAATGTTGGGAGTTATTAGGAGAAGCTTTTTTTACTTAGATAAGGATATATTTCTAAAACTATATAAATCTTTTGTTAGACCACATCTGGAATATGCAAATGCAATATGGTGTCCATCCTTGAAAAGACAGTCAGCGCAAATAGAAAGAGTACAAAGACGTGCAACAAAGCTATTAAAAGAATGCAAAGATAAATCTTATGCAGAACGATTGAAGTATTTGAAATTACATTCACTTAAAGGCAGAAGGACAAGAGGTGACCTTATTTAAACATACAAGATATTTAATGGAGTTGATAATATTTGTGTTGACTCACTCTTTTCTGTTTCACAATGTAATATCACAAGAAACAAGGAATGAAAGATATTTATTCAGCACTGTCGTACTAACACAAGAAAATTTTCTTTTTCACATCGAGTAGCCCCTTTGTGGAATAAACTCCCAACTAACATAAAGTTTGCACAAGATACTAACAAATTCAAGAATTTTTTGGACGAAATTCCAAAATTCAAAGAACTTTTCATCGATTATGATGATTAAAGGCCTGATTAGGCTTATGCAAACAAAAAGAAAATGCGCATTTTAACACCTGTATTAGAAATAGTTGAGTAAGAGGGGACGTAAATAGGCCGCAAGGCCTAGGCCATTGAAAGCCAGTCCCTACTACTAGTACTACTACTACTACTACTACTACTACTACTACTACTACTACTACTACTACTACTACTACTACTACTACTACTACTACTACTACTACATTCCATGATGTACCATGCTGTTGCTGTTCTTGGACCTCTTCCGGATTTCCTGGTCCCACGTTTCCTGGAGTGTGTTGAGCAGGTCATTTTTAAATATCCGCTAATGAAGACGTTATTTTAATCATATGGGTGGGCGGATACGGATATATGTTGTTTTGATTTGGGGGAGGGTGGTGGTGATTTCTATTACGATTATGTAAGATGTTGGTGACATAAGGTAGGGAGAAAAGTGGCAGAATGGTTCAGAAGTTCGCCTGCCAATAACTAAACTTGAGGTTCTAGGGTTTGTTTTCCGTCAAAGCTTTGACTTGTCCCCTCAATAAGACTGGAAAATCGAACTGAACGTGTAATCCAGAAGGTGATGAAAAACGAGTTGAACCAGTGTGCTTTCTGGCCTGCGCACGCACAAGATCCCACGGGAGTTGAAAATTGTGAAGAGCAGGGCTTTTGCCCGGCTGCCCTTGTATAAAACATTGGAGAGATAGGTTGCTTTCCCAGGTCCTTCCTCATGAAGACCAATTGGCATTCAACATAGCAAAAATATGAATATGAATATCGATGTGAATATGAATACGAATATGAAGTTTACATGTATATACTGAGTGATGGTTGTGTTTTCATCCATTTACGTTTTTGTTTATTTTTCATTTGTATGTCTTTTAACATTACAAATGTAGATACATATGTCGGTACATTGTATCTGCTATTGTTTTAATGATAGACTGATACAGATATAATATATATATATATATATACATACATATATATATATATATATATATATATATACATATATATAAGTAAGTAACCAACCATCCAACCAACCAACCAACCAAACTAACCAACCAACTAACCAACCATCCAACCAACCAACCAACCAACTAACTAACCAACTAACTAAACCAACCAACTAACCAACCAACCAACCAACCAACCAACCAACTAACTAACCAACCAACTAACCAACCAACCAACCAACTAACCAACTAACTAACTAACCAAACTAACCAACCAACTAACTAACTAACCACAACTAACCAACTAACCAACCAACCAACCAAACCAACTAACAACTAACCAACTAACCAACTAACCAACTAACCAACTAACCAACTAACCAACCAACCAACCAACCAACCAACCAACTAACCAACTAACACCAACTAACCAACTAACCAACCAACCAACCAACCAACAACCAAACAACAACCAACCAACCAACTAACCAACTAACCAATAACCAACCAACCAACTCAACCAACAACCAACAACCAACCAACCAACCAACCAACAACCAACCAACCAACCAACCAACCAACCAACCAACCAACTAACCAACTAACATACTGGTGGGACCTTGAGATGCCATTATCAGTTTGGATCTTCTCCATCATGTGGCATCTGTGGCATCAGCGCATATGGAATTCATTTCTAGCGTGGAAACTAAAAGTGAAACAGAAACAGAAAGTGAATATCTGCCATGTTTTTTTTTTCCTTCTGTTGTTTTGCTGTTCTCTACATGTTTCAGCTTCTCTCTGACGGTCTTGTGGGACTTTACCTGGATGTCTGTATGCTTGATATCAGTGTTGTTACCTCCCTGAATGATGTACAGGTGGCACAAGAACAGGCCAGCGTAATGGACGAAAGGCAAGGCCTATCCTTGTTAGCATTTTCTTCAGAAAAATCAGAGACATTGTTATTGTTATGGTTGTTTAAAGCCCAGCCGACTGCATAGAGCCATGTCAGGGCTATAACACCGCTTCAAAACATACAAATCTTCAACAGGAAAAATAAGAAAAGAAAATTAAGTTCACATATCAGTGCATTCAGGCACATAATCTAAGGAGATGCCCCCTGGCGTTGACCACTCCATCCAATTCATTGCACAGGGGATTTAAAAAACAACAACACCGGAATACAAATTTAAGCATACCCAAAGACACCAAAAGATATAAAAACGGGCCTAAATTACCTGAAATTGCTTCCACATATCTCACCTCCCTAGAGCCAAAAATGCAGTAAAATATGTACCCAGTTATCAATCCTAAGAAAAAGTATGTAAGCCTTTAACAAATACATACAGGTGAATGGCACAGCAAGGCAGAAAATGACAGGAAGAAATGACAGAAAGCAAAGGGACAAGGCAGAAACAAAGAGAGAGTGACAGAAAAGAGGAAATTTCTAGCAGAGAATTTCCAGAAGGTAGGGATACTATTTACAATGATAGAGCCCTCGGCATCCCCATGGAGGTGGGGGGGGGGGGGGGGGGAGGGGGATGATACAAAATCACTGCAAATAAAAAGAAACTAAAAAAAAAACAAAGGTACTGTAACTGGCGAAGACTTGACAGTAGCCAACTATAAACTGTACACTGCGGCATATAAACATTCTGCCACGCTCGCGTCATGGACAGTGAATTGCTGTTCGACAAACTTAAAAATGGAATGACAGTGAAGTTCAATATTCACATGAATCTTGATAAGACCTTCTGAAGGGCCATGAACTCAAATACAGTATGTGATTTAAAAAAAAAAAAAAAAAAAAAAGAAGAAAAAAAAAAAAGAAAAAAGAAAGAAAAAAGAAACAAAAGAAAAGGAGGTATGTAGATAGTCTGTGTGTGTGTGTGTGTGTGTGTGTGTGTGTGTGTGTGTGTGTGTGTTTGTGTCTGTCTGTCTGTGTGTGTGTGCGTACGTGCGTTTTGTTTATGTGGGTGCATGTGTGTTTGTGCGTCAAAATATTTATGATTTGTTCTGATGTTCAGTGTTACATTTAGCAAGTTTATTGTTTAAATTGTTGGTTATGGCAACTTGACTCATTTGTGAAAATTTCTCCCTCTCCCCCCCCTCCTCCAATTGCTTTTCTCTTCACCTACATCCTCACCACCCCCCACCCCAACCCCACTTTTTTCTTCTCTGTCTCTTTCTTTCGTTTTTCTATTTGTCTAAACTCACTTAAGTGAATAGACATTAAACCAATGACCACCACCACCTTGGCAGATTCAAACTCAGATATTCCAACTGGAAGTCCCAGCGACACCCTGATCACCGTTTGGATATTTGCTGGCGTCAGTCTATTTCTGTTTGCCATATTTGCGAGGAAGAAAATATTTCTTTTCTTTTCTTATTCTTCTCCACATGCTGTGATGTTAAAGTATCTAAAATAACATACGCACTACATACAATTGTATTACCACTATCTTCAACTTTTGACACCATGTGTGTAAATAAATTGACCAAAAGGCTGTGTGCGAATCGTGGGTACTCTTGTCCCAGGAACGTCCGTTGACAACGACCTTCACCCTTTTTTTATAATTATGTCATATTTTTGTCTTATCATACAAATCAAATAAAACCGCAATGAAATTCACATCAATAGGTACGTTTCCAAACGTGATATTAGCCTTAATATTGTTCTAGTAGTCGGCTGGGTTATAAGCAAGATGCACCTGAGCTATGACCACTGCTAGAAACTAAAATTATCCCGCTACAACAAAAACGAAGCATCGTTAGCTGTAGCAGGAGTTGTGTCCCATGGATCTGGTATGCACTTAGCATGCACGAAAATATGTGTTAAATCTGACGATAGAATACGTTTATTACATATCAATAGAATGAATGCCAGCTAATTTAGAATTTTTTTGATCTAATAGTTTAAGATAATTACCAGTTCATAAATCTATGAACCACAACAAATAGAGAAACCCGGAAAAATTATTTCCCTTTAAATTCCAATCGTTTTAACAGTTTTACCCAAATTTTTCTTTAATTTCTTTATAAATAATGCAAATTGCGGAAGAAAAAGTATGTGATTGTTTAATTAAAATGATTTATGAAAATTTATGAAAAATTATTGCAGATTTTGTAAAAAATATATTATTTACTGTTAAAACTTTTTAGTGTAGTAATTTTAATTATAAAATAATATTAAACATATTTGTGCAAATACGTGCTTTAATTGCTCAAGATGGTATCAAGCATTTACGCGCTACTGCGTAAGCTCGGATAAATCCATATAAATTTTTTCACAGGGTCTCTGTTGTGAGATCCTGTCAATAATGTATGTAAAATAGACGAATTAGAAGCTAATCTGTAAGATGTCAAAGTTTAAAAAGGAAATGGTCATAGATAGCCTAGGTGCCAGACACGAAAGCTTAAGTACACTTTACAATGTGAACGAGTCATTATTATGCTTGTTCATGCCATCCATTGTGAGTGAACAAATCTTTCACACATTGTTTGATAGCTGTGCACAAGTGGACTAACCATTGAAAACACCCACCAAAGTTATGAAAAATCAGATTGCATCACTTTGAGATTTTATTCCACCCCCACACCCTTTGTACACATGCACACACCTTTAGTGTGACACTAGACCATAAACACAGATAGTTAGATTTGAATAGTAGTCTGGGTGCCTGTGTTTTAGATGACAAGATATAAGCTGAGCTCCGCTCAATGTGCGAAATTTATGTTATACATGTAAAAGAACCCATGGCGAGAAAGGTAGTGTCTCAGGCAATGTTTCTCATAAACATCTGCCACTTTGTTCAATACACATCTGCCATATTCTCCTGTCGGACCCCACATTTGGGAAATTGTCAACATTTTGTGTGTGTGTGTGTGTGTGTGTGTGTGTGTGCTGTTTTGTGCTTATATATATATTTTTTGTCTTATGTATATGCTGTTTTGTTAAATCAAATATGCGCTCTAATTCTAATTTTTGTGTTTTTCTGGCTCATTAATGTTATTCATGTTTACAAACAACTACAACAACACCAACAAAACAACAACAACAACAACAACAACAAAAAGAAGAACAACAGCAACAAAAAAACCAAAACAAAACAAAACAAACAAACAAACAAAACTTTTTGGTTGGTTCATAGGTAGGACACTCACAGCTTAAATCCCCCACAAACTTGCACAGGTGCGAATCACGCTCATGAAACTCTATAAACACATGTTATTCTTTCTGCCAAGTATAGAAGGTAAACAGGGAAGGAGAGAGAGAGAGAGAGAGAGAGAGGAAGAGAGAGGAGAGAGGAGAGAGAGAGAGAGAGAGAGAGAGAGAGAGAGAGAGAGAGAGAGAGGAGAGAGAGAGAGAGAGAGAGAGAGAGAGAGAGAGTCTGCTCTCATGATGCTGGCCCCAAGAAACATTGAAGTTTCTACCACCTCATTTCCCCACCACTTATGGGACAACCTTTCCTTTCTTTTCTTTCTTTCTTTGTGTGTGTGTGTGTGTGTGTGTGTGTGTGTGTGTGTGTGTGTGTGTGTGTGTGTGTGTGTGTGTGTGTGTGTGTGTGTGTGTGTGTGTGTGTGTGTGTGTGTGTGTTGTTTTAAATGAATCCACTTTCAGTCATTTTTGTCCTTTTTTTAATTTTTTATATTTATTAATTTTTTTTAAAGGATTTCACTTTAAAAACATCATTTGTCACATATCAACAAAATTAGTTCATGTCGAAAATATTTATAGGCCTATAGCCTTGATAGGTTACCCCCCCACACACACTCTCTCTCTCTCTCTCTCTCTCGCACACACACACACACACACACACACTCATGCACACACACACTCTCTCTCTCTCGCACACACAACACACACACACACACACACACACACACACACACACACACACACACACACACTTCAGCAAAGTTATTTTGAAAATACTTATAGGCATATAACTGTGATAGGTTACACTCACACACACACACACACACACACACACACACACACACACACACATACACACACACACACACCACACACTCTCTCTCTCTCACACACAAACACACACACATACTCACACACACACACACATGCACACACACACACATATACAACACACACACACACACACAAATGCACACACACACACCACCACCACCACCACACACAGATACAACACACCACACACACACACAAACACACACACAACACACAGACCACACACACACCACCACACACACACACACAGATACAACACACACACAGATACAACACACACACACACACACCACATAAACACACACACACCACACACATACACACAACACACAGACACAAACACAGATACAACACACACATTTACAGACCCCCCCCCCCCACACACACACACTGACACACACACACACATACACACAAACATACACACACAAAACAAATACAACACAACACACACACACACACACACACACACACACACACACACCACACACACAGTGTGCAGACGACGTCACTCTGGACACGGAGGAGTTACCTTTCCTTACCTACGGTGGTGGTCGGATCTCATCTGCGATTCCGCGGAATGGTCCGTCACAGCACTATCGGTTCCATGCTTTTGTATTGTTTACCGCGTTGACACCAGAAGGAAAATTCAATGAAAACAGCGAGGAAATAAACAGTTAGAGATGGTAAACAATTGATGTGTGAAGCATGTCACAAAAAAAAAAAAAAAAAAAAAAAAGAGAAAAAGACAAAATAGCAACTCACCACGCGTGAATGAGGGGAAAAGATACGGAGGGAGCTGACATGGTAGAGATGGACAAAATGCCACGCACAGTTTCAGCTCTAAGGCCCTATGTTTGATTGAAATACGCCCTACAGATTTATTTGTTCAGATCACTTTGAAAACAGTATGTTTTTTTATGAGTGCTACAGATCTATTTCTGTTGCATGCATGGTCTTTTGAGAGATCTACTTTCGCTTTTACTACCCCCTCCCCCCCCCCTTCCATCATAGCGTTTGTGATGTGAGTGTATTTGTGTATTCGAGTTACATCTTGTTTTCAATCGCTGATGACTGAAGAGGCCAGGGTATGTAAATCGCTGATGTAAGCGAATAATTATTTTCATTGGCAGACGTAAGCTAGCTTATTTGTTTTCAGTTTGTAGGAACAGATGCGGTCTCTTACAGTTACACACAACACCGACTGCTTTGTTTCCATTTCAATTGTGTGTATGTCCCTGCCTGGGTGTGTGCGCGTGTGTGTGTGCTTTTCATTTGAAGTGTGTGTTTATTGTGTGTGTGTGCGAGCGTGTGTGGTGTGTATGTGTGTGCGTGTGAGAGGGGAGAGAGAGAGAGAGAGAGAGAGAGAGAGAGAGAGAGAGAGAGAGAGAAAAGAGAGAGAGTTAGAGAGAGAGAGGTTTGTGTGTGTGTTTGCTCATGTGTATGTACACAATAGTGTATCTACATAAATGACATAGCCTAGTTTTTGAATTCTGTGGAGAACTTTATTTTGAAACATTTTTGTATCATACTGGATGCCAGGTTTATTCAAATGCCTGTGAATGCTAGACATTTGAACACTTTGAAATAAGGAAATTTTTATCATAGTTTATTTTTACACACATCATAGTTTATTTTTACACACACACTCAGTTTTAGTTTTGTTACTGCCATCTTTTATAATTCATGTCCATATGAGTAAAGGCTTGCATTATGGATATCATAAACATAATAATTAATAATAATAATTATTATTATTATATCATAAACCCCACTTGGAAACCAGCTCTGAAGCCTGGACATGAGGACCAGAAAGAAGTGAAAGAAAGTAGGCATTAAAAGAATCAAACAAAATTAATAACAGTCAGAAAAAAATCAGCCTCAGCTGGTGATAAATCAGTGATGTGGAAGGTGATGCACATCTTGGAACACATATTCTGTCTGATGATGGTACTGAGGCCAGCTAAAATAAACTGACATCTTCATCACTATTATCTGATAGGAATGAGTCTGGTACATTTTGTCAGATGATTCACAATGAGCAACCTCACAGCAGATGAAGAACAATCAATGACAGATGAACTGAACAGACCAACTCAGGAAAATCTGCATATTTAGATTGGCACTTATTTGTGAAGAGATTACTTTAGAACCTTTGCAGATTGGCACTTATTTGTGAAGAGATTACTTTAGAACCTTTGCAGATTGGCACTTATTTGTGAAGAGATTACTTTAGAACCTTAGCAGATTGGCACTTATTTGTGAAGAAATTACTTTAGAACCTTAGCAGATTGGCACTTATTTGTGAAGAGATTACTTTAGAACCTTTGCAAAATCAGGATGACAAAATCAAGAGTTTACAGGATTTTACATCACTGTCATTTTTGTTTGATTTTCTTGTTTCTCACCTACCTCAGATAAACATCAAGCTTAGATGTTGACTGTGATCCAGGCTTAAACCACTGATTATTTGGTCAGACAGAGCTAGTGTTTGCACAAGTTTGCCATTTCAGTTCAAGGTATATCCCTGGCAATCAATAATCAATAATCCACTGTTTTCAAATATTCTTTGAGAGGTCTTCTAGTTCAGACACACATGCACTAACCTGCTCATATTACAACCACGAAAACATAATCAAATATCTCATATCAGTTACACCACAGGAACACATTTCTTTTACATTCAAATGATAGGGTGGCAGGATTAGTGACAAAAAATATGTGAACAGTGGGCTATTTAAACAATTGCCTCCCAAATGGTATTGTTTTAGCAGACAGGTTTTGATGTATTTGAACTAGGTATCATGCAAGGGCTGAAGTAAAAATTCCTGCTTTCACAAGAGGTCAACTTCTACTGAGTTCAGTACAAATTGAGTCAACAAGAAATCTAGCACTCTTGCAGTTTCACGTTGAACATGTGATTGGAAAGGTTTGCATGAAATACAAAATTCTGAGCAGCTAGATTTACTGTTTAATCATGTTGAGGAACAGATAACAGGACTTGATTGTGATCGTGTCATGTCCTCTTATTAACATATGTTCCATTGTTTCATAAAAAGAAATGGCACCAATACTACTTTTTTCAGTTGTAAGCGTGTTTCTGCACAGTGCATGTCTGTTATAAGACCAAAACATAATCTTCAATCACAAAATAACACTGAATTGTCTTTTACTGACCACTGTGGAAACCAAATGTAAACACACATACACACAGATTGAGTTTATGTAAAACATCTAAAACACACACACACACACACACACACACACGGACATGCCTGGGTATCTGGTCATATCAACAAAGTACTGTTTGTGCTTCTTGTGATTAGTCTCTTTGTAGTGCACAATATGGGCAAAACCATGAACCCTTTGCAGGCTTTGGAATTGTTTTCAGTTCAACACGTGTAAAATGAAACTGCTCCCATGAGCAGTATTATCAACAGCAGCCATGCACCCATATTCCCCCAGTATACAAAAGCAGAACAGCCTTACATACGCCCAGAATTCGTCTTCTTCGTAAGTGCTCGTCTCGTACAGAAAGTTTCAGTTTAAATTTCAGTTTCAATTTCGTACACAAAACAAATCACGACGCCGATAACTCTCGCCAATGCCCAATATCAAGAAGATTACTTGGGGAGCAGACCACGATTGCTTAAAAATTTCGTATGGATCAACTCCATCATATCCACAATTTTTTTCCAGTAGTATCTTTGTTTCTCCTTTGGACTGAGCTTTTCCGCAAATTTTTAATGCCGACGATCGTCACGATGCTTGAGTTTGCATCGTGGCATCCTTCCATGATACGGCTATCGCGTACTGTAGCGAAGAACAGCAACTCTTGATTACTTGTCGATCTGCACACAGCCCACACGCTGGCCTTGGAGATCGGAAAAACAAGACAATCCAGTCCTTCACTCACGGGGCGCTTCCAGGAAGAATCGAACTCAGACTGAGAAAGGATAGAACTCAGACTGTCCGATTAGGAGTCTCAGGTTCTATCGCTTGGCCATGATTGCACCCGTCAAGGGAAAATATTGATTTGACCCTGCCTAAAAATAGCTGGTCGTAAAGGGCAGTAATTTTTCCGATATCCCAGAAAAAGAGAGTAGTTCCTACGGATCCAAGGTCAACAGAACTAAAAGTAGCCTCGAAAGTATGCGTTTAGTCAAAATGACAAAATATAGCTTTTCAGTATTAACTGTCATTTAAATATACGTATGAAAAAATAATGAACCTTTGCTAGTCACTCACAAAACTGCTACATACTGGGTTTAAAAAACATGAATTCATTTCCCTTGTTAAAGAATTATTATTTAAAGTATTAGTCAATTATTCTGTCATTTGAAGAAAATAAGACAAAAAGTAAAATGAAAAATATAATAATACAACATACTCAATTGTTTCAATGCATATTTATACATAATAACTGTTTGTAACGGAATTATAAAATAAATATTGTATAATATTATTGATAAGCGTGTGCAATAAGCTGCATTTATGCATCTACTACTTGCTGCTTAGCCCGAATTGCATGTTCAAGATGGTATCAAAGCATTTACGCTTTATTGCGTAAGCTCGGATAAATTCTATTTGAATTTCTGCGCAGGAAGTCTCATTAACTGAGATCCTGACAATAACTCAAATCAAAAACAGCTAGGCTAGCCTACAGTAAACAGAACTGTATCATTTTAAAAGGAAATAGCCTAGGCCTAGATCAGGCATGTAGGAGGGTCCATTACTATTTACAAAAAAGACATTGTGTTCTTGTCACACACCCAGCTGAAAGTTGTACACGAAACAAAACACATAGGAACTTCCTCTGAAACATTTTTACAAATACTTATTTTCATTAGCTTCTGAGACTATAGTCCGTGCAACCAGAAGGTAAAATACTGAACACATCTGGTCTTGAGGAAGGTTAATAGTGGTATCTCATTAATTAATAAAGAAGATTAGGAAAAGACAAGCAACATTTTATAGGATTTTTTTTTCAGGAAAGAGAAATTAGAGCACCTGGTCATAACAGGAAAGCTGGAGGGAAAGAAAACACCAGGTAGACCCAGGGAGAACATTATTGGATGTACTTGCAGTGTGGCTGAGAACAGAGAGGGTGGGAGATGTACCTGCATCGACGAAGGATAGATTCGTATGTGGGGCTGTGATCGCGAACGCCATGCGGCAGGGCACATGATGATGATCATGGTATCTCGTTGCACAGTACAGTTACAAGTAGGACAGTGCAGTAGAAAAGTGACAAGCTCATACTTCGAGAATGACTGCAACACTGAAGATGAGAGGTGAGCAGGCTTATATTGTGGACTGAGATAGAACTCGAGATGTCAGATCTTAAGTTCTCAGTTCCATTTCAAGCTAATGAAAATATCATTGAAGCAGTTCATGACTTTATTAGACAAACAAAAAGTACTGGTACCAGACAAGACACGAAAAAAGAATAATAACGCGTATTTAATACAACAAGACAATCAAAAACGCGATCTTTATTCTTTGTGTGTGTGTGTTTTTCTTCTTCTTCTGGTTCCTGTTTGCTTGAACGTGGGCAGTCACACTTGTTTTGAAAAAGTATTGGTGTTGCAATAAATATCGTCTTATACACTGTGGATTTTTCCCCATTTGTCCTTAGTAAGGGGAAAGGAGCTGGCAGCTATGTGAGGTGGTAGCAGAGCAGGCTTCCAGAAAGAGAGATGAAGACTGGGGTGGGGCGGGAGAGGGTTCTTCTGTTCTGTCTTGGTTTGGGAGCTGGGCTCTCTTTATGTAAATTTATATCAAAACATATACTTACTTCCAAAGGATTGTGCTGAATGTGTCTGCCATTCCCTTTCCCCTCGAGGAACTTTGTCCAGAGATACTCATAGTCCATGCAGAAACAAGTGTATTTTGTGCATGAATTGTTTCATATAAAAAGGGAAATGGTCAATATGGCTTGACCATTTTTCCGCTTCTGTGTTTGGTGGTGTTTTTATGTGTGAGAAACGTTTAAGCTGCATTCACCAAGTGAGACGTTGGTATAGTATAATTATCTATCTATCTATCTATCTATCTATCTATCTATCTATCTATCTATCTATCTATCTATCTATCTATCTATCTATCTATCTATCTATCTATCTATCTATCTATCTATCTATCTATCTATCTATCTATCTATCTATCTATCTATCTATCTGTCTATCTGTGTGTGTGTGTGTGTGTGTGTGTTTTGTGTGTGTGTGTGTTGTGTGTGTGTGTGTGTGTGTGTGTGTGTGTGTGTTGTGTGTGTGGTGTGTGGTGTGTGTGTGTGTGTGTGTGACGAGTTCGTATCAATGTAGCCTACAACTCACATGCTAAGTGACGGGCCCTGTACACGTGTAGATAAACGTCGAACTTGTGATTCGTAAGATCCTATGTTCAGTCCGCCTAGATACTTACACCTGGTGGTGATAAAGGAGGAGATTTTCCCCCCATACCCCAATGCAGACCTGCCAGCTCCTAAACCCCTTCCTGTGTAGATGTAGATATGCATCATCATCATCATCATCATCTCATCATCATCATCATCATCATCATCATATCATCATCATCATCATCATCATCAGTCGTCAAGTGCCCGCCGCATGGCGTTGGCGATCATGG
>JAPXFY010000014.1:28074033-28091533 GCA_030674185.1 Monoplex corrugatus | reverse complement strand
GTTTGTCTTGTCTTGTCGTGTTGAATAGGCAGGGTTAGCCAGCAACACCCTCATTTATCATCATCATCAAAGGCACATGGCGTTGGCGATCATGGCCTTCCATCTGTTTCTATCCCTTGTTGCCACAAGCACATCTTCCACCCTCTCTGTCTTCAGCCACTCCGCAAGTGCGTCCAATATCTTCTCCCTGGGTTTATACCTGGTGCTGTCTTTCCCTCCAGCTTTCCTGTTGTGACCAGGTGGTCTAATTCTTCTTTTCTCATAAAATGGCCTATAGATGTTGCCTGTCTTTTCCTAATCTTCCTTATAAATGATCTACTTGTGTCTGCCTCCATCAAGACTGTCTCGTTTGTTTTCTTTGCTGTCCATGGAACTCTCAACATTCTTCTTAGAAACCACATTTTGGCTGCCTCAATCTTGTTGTGGGTGTGGTTGTTGACTGTCGACGCCTCACAACCGTATAACATTATCGGTTCTATATAACATTCAAGAAGTGTCTTCCTGATGTTAATTGATAGGCATTTGTTGGTAAGAATGCTTTTCATCTTGTTGAATGCTGTTTTGGCTCGGCCGATTATGCTGGCTATTTCTGATGTGCATCTGCCGTCTGGTGAAATGATCGTTCCGAGATGTCAAAACTTGTCAACCTGTGTCAAGGTTGTGCCATTTGCTGTTATTTTGCATGAGGGGATTTCGTATTTTTTACTGATCACCATGACTTCAGTGTTCCTGTTGTTTAGTTCCAAGCCCTTACCTTTGCTTTCTGTTTCTATTATATTCACAAGGTTTTGTAGGCCCCTTTGATTTTCTGCAATTAGCACGGTGTCATCTGCGTATGGAATGTTGTTTATCATTTTTCCTCCAACCTTTAATCCAGGGTGTCCTTCTAGGGTTTTCATTTATCATTTATGTAAAAAATCGGGCACACTAGTCCTTCAAAGATTGGGACGGAGAAGACAGACAGAGAAAAATGACGTAAGAGGATTTTTTTTTTTTATGGTTAATGAGCTTAATGATGAACAAGTTTACCCCCGCCCTCTTCTTTTCTCCTTCTGTTTGTCTGTCTCTCTGTCTGTGTCCGTCTGTCTCTCGTTCTTACTGTTTGTCTTTCTTCTCCCTGTCTCTGTCTCTTTTTCTTACTCTCTCTTTCTCTTCTCTGTCTGTCTGAATCTCTTTCTTACTCTCTCTCTCTCTCTTCTCTGTCCCTGTCTCTGTCTCTCTTTCTTACTCTCTCTCTTCTCTGTCCCTGTCTCTGTCTCTCTTTCTTACTCTCTCTCTCTCTTCTCTGTCCCTGTCTCTGTCTCTCTTTCTTACTCTCTCTCTCTCTCTTCTCTGTCCCTGTCTCTGTCTCTCTTTCTTACTCTCTCTCTCTCTTCTCTCTCCCTGTCTCTGTTCTCTTTCTTAGTCTTTCTGCTCTGTCTCTCTCTGTTTCTCTCTGTCTCTCTTTCTTTCTCTCCCTTTTCTCTCTCTCTCTCTCTCTCTCTTCATTTCTTATTCCTCTCTCTTCTTTCGGTCTCTGTCTCTTTTTCTTACTCTTTCTGCTCTGTTTCTCTGTGTCTCTCTGTGACTCTCTGTGTCTGTGTCTCTCTGTGTCTGCCTGTCTCTGTCTGTCTGTCTCTGTCTGTCTGTGTCTGTGTCTGTGTCTGTGTCTGTGTCTGTGTCTGTGTCTGTGTCTGTGTCTGTGTCTGTCTGTCTCTCTGTATGTGCGTACACATGTGGGCACGAGCGCAACATTTTAACGGCCCGATTTTTGAAATTATCAATTTGTCATAAACGGACACGTTTTAACAGGAGAATGGGGGAGGGATCATACAAGGATAACCCCACCTCCTGCATACTCTACGACCTACCTATCGGAGACCTATAAAACCCACCAGACAAGCGAGCGGACACACTATAGGCCACGGTGCACAGGACACAGGTTGGTACATTATATTATATCAGACAGCTCTCTCTTTCTGTCTTGATCCGTTTCACCAGTGTTACTTCATCAAGTACATAGAGGCAGTTTCAGACACTCATGAGTTTGACATTTGCTGTTTGCTCAAAATAGATTCGTTGAATTCGCTTAGTTCCATATGCGCTCCATTCAGATATTTGAGTAATGACATAGTGGACGCTTTGAGTTTCCGCAAAAACTTGTTTGCTGGTAAAGTCTTGAAATTATCTTTGGGAGGGGAAGTCAGGGGGTTGGGGTTGGGGGGGGGGGGGTTGGAAGAAAATGGGATCCATGAAACATTAAGGTTTCATCTCCAGAATGACCGAAACATTACGATAGACAACGAACGAGGCAGTATTTATGCTACCGATTGGATTTGAACTTGACACCAGTCGCCGTGGTGTAGTGGTTAATGCGACGGACTATCGACTGGAAGGTTGTGGGTTCGAATCCCCATCACTCCCTTCAAACATCACCGTGGGATTTTTCGGCTCTAACCGGCTCCTACCAGAGCTGGGCGTGCTATGGGCTCATTAGGAAGACTGGGACCACACAGCCGAGTCTCATCCACTTCACGGACGCGTTATTGAGGGTGTTGCTCAATTCTTCTGACCAGCACCACAGGTGTCTGCATCTCTCGGGCCTGATTGACACCAGGATATGTTATGGTAGTAAGCGTAGAGTACAGCCCTGTCACGCAGTCCCAATCCTAGATGGAGCTCCATAGCATCATGATTATCATCCTCATTGTCATCATCATCATCGCATTGTAAAAACGTGCCAAATGGGACAAAAAACCCCAACAACAAACAAACAAACAAAAAAACCCAACAACCAAAAACAAACAAACAAACAAACAAACTGAGCACAAAGGTAACCTCCCTGAGTGCATCATCATCATCATCATCATCAGGTGCCTTGCCGCATGGCGTTGGCGATCATGGACTTCCGTCTGTCTCTATCTCTTGTTGCCCCAAGCATCTCCTCCACCCTCCTCGTCTTCAGCCACTCCGCAAGTCCGTCTAGCGTTTTCTCCCTGGGTCTACCTGGTGCTGTCTTTCCCTCCAGCTTTCCCGTTGTGACCAGGTGCTCCAAATCCCCCTTCCTCATAAAATGGCCTATAAATGTTGCCTGTCTTTTCCTAATCTTCCTTATGAGTGATCTACTTGTGTCTGCCTCCATCAAGACTGTCTCGTTTGTTTTCGTTGCTGTCCATGGAACTCTCAACATTCTTCTTAGAAACCACATCTCGGCTGCCTCAATCTTGTTGTGGCTTTGCTTGCTGACTGTCCACGCCTCACATCCGTACATCCCTGAGTGCGACGATCTTAAAACAAACAAACAAACAAACAAACAAACAAACAAACAAACAAACAAACAACATCAAACAAAACAAAAAAACAGCAAAAACAACAATAACAACAACAAGAAAAAACAACAACTTGAGACATCATATCTTCAGAGTGCGGCTTTATCAGTAGAGCCAGTCTCCTTCTCTGCCGTCAGGTCTTTTCCTGCAGGAGGAATCACATCTCAACTGCCCAGAACAGATGGAAAGGGACCAGGGAAAAGCAGAACGCAAGGCTGAAGTACTCTTTACCATGCAGTGTCTATGAGAGAACATGTGTCTCCAGGAGATTGGTCTTGTATTCTACATGAAGACTTACACCAGACAATAAAGGACCAGTATACCTATTTATCCGTCGGATTAACGCGAAAGTTCTTCTGAAGACACATGTAACACCAGCACAAATATATATCCTGAACTGCCAATAATCCAAATTTTATGTTATGTCAAATATCTGAACTCCGTAAAAATCAACAAATCAACACCTTTAATGAAAATATATGAACAATCTAATTTCAAAAACTCCGTAAGTCAACGAAGCAAAACGTTTAATAAAAAATCATGAATAGTGAAAGTTTTAAATATTTTTTTTGGTTAAAAAAAAGAGACTGTACTTGTGAATAATGTAAATGTAAGTTATATTTTTTATGAAGCCAGATCGTATTTGTACTATGTTTGTTTTGCAGTCTGGTCTTTTGCACCGTTCTTGTGTTCACTACTCCCCTACCGCTGATTTTGGTTCTCTGAGTCACTCCCCCATACTGCTGATTTTGGCTCTCTGAGTCACTCCCCCATACTGCTGATTTTGGTTCTCTGAGTCACTCCCCCATACTGCTGATTTTGGTTCTCTGAGTCACTCCCCCATACTGCTGATTTTGGTTCTCTGAGTCACTCCCCCATACTGCTGATTTTGGCTCTCTGAGTCACTCCCCCATACCGCTGATTTTGGTTCTCTGAGTCACTCCCCCATACCGCTGATTTTGGTTCTCTGAGTCACTCCCCCATACTGCTGATTTTGGCTCTCTGAGTCACTCCCCCATACTGCTGATTTTGGCTCTCTGAGTCACTCCCCCATACTGCTGATTTTGGTTCTCTGAGTCACTCCCCCATACTGCTGATTTTGGCTCTCTGAGTCACTCCCCCGTATTGCTGAGTTTGGTTCTCTGAGTCACTCCCCCGTATTGCTGATTTTGGTTCTCTGAGTCACTCCCCCATACTGCTGATTTTGGTTCTCTGAGTCACTCCCCCATACTGCTGATTTTGGTTCTCTGAGTCACTCCCCCGTATTGCTGATTTTGGTTCTCTGAGTCACTCCCCCATACCGCTGATTTTGGTTCTCTGAGTCACTCCCCCGTATTGCTGATTTTGGTTCTCTGAGTCACTCCCCATACTGCTGATTTTGGTTCTCTGAGTCACTCCCCCGTATTGCTGATTTTGGTTCTCTGAGTCACTCCCCCATACTGCTGATTTTGGTTCTCTGAGTCACTCCCCCATACCGCTGATTTTGGTTCTCTGAGTCACTCCCCCATACTGCTGATTTTGGTTCTCTGAGTCACTCCCCCGTATTGCTGATTTTGGTTCTCTGAGTCACTCCCCCATACTGCTGATTTTGGCTCTCTGAGTCACTCCCCCGTATTGCTGAGTTTGGTTCTCTGAGTCACTCCCCCGTACTGCTGATTTTGGCTCTCTGAGTCACTCCCCCATACTGCTGATTTTGGTTCTCTGAGTCACTCCCCCATACTGCTGATTTTGGTTCTCTGAGTCACTCCCCCGTATTGCTGAGTTTGGTTCTCTGAGTCACTCCCCCGTATTGCTGATTTTGGTTCTCTGAGTCACTCCCCCATACTGCTGATTTTGGCTCTCTGAGTCACTCCCCGTATTGCTGAGTTTGGTTCTCTGAGTCACTCCCCCGTACTGCTGATTTTGGTTCTCTGAGTCACTCCCCCGTACTGCTGATTTTGGTTCTCTGAGTCACTCCCCCGTACTGCTGATTTTGGTTCTCTGAGTCACTCCCCCATACTGCTGAATTTGGTTCTCTGAGCCACTCCCCCGTACTGCTGATTTTGGTTCTCTGAGTCACCCCCCCCGTACTGCTGAATTTGGTTCTCTGAGTCACTCCCCCGTACTGCTGAATTTGGTTCTCTGAGTCACTCCCCCGTACTGCTGATTTTGGTTCTCTGAGTCATTCCCCCGTACTGCTGATTTTGGTTCTCTGAGTCACTCCCCCGTACTGCTGATTTTGGTTCTCTGAGTCACTCCCCCGTACTGCTGATTTTGGTTCTCTAAGTCACTATCCCACACTGCCTGATTTGGCTCTCCGATAATTGTATCACTACTCCCCAACCGCTGAGTTGGCTTTCTAAGTCACTCCCCCACATCGATGATTTTGGCTCTCCAAGTCACTACCCAATACTGCTGATTTTGGCTTTCCAAAATTTTGTGTCACTACCCCCTTCTCCCCACTGCTGATTTTGGCTCTCCAACAGTTGTGTCACTACCCCCACACTGATGATTTTGGCTCTCAAACAATTGTGTCACTACACCGCTGATTTTGGCCCTCCAAGTCACTCCCCCACACCGCTGATTTTGGCTCTCCAGCAATTGTGTCTCTACCCCCTCCCCCCCCCCGTCCCCGCTGATTTTGGCTCTCCAACAATTGTGTCTCTACCCCTCCCCCCCCCCCGTCCCCCGCTGATTTTGGCTCTCCAACAATTGTGTCACTAACCCCCACACCGCTGATTTTGGCTGTCCAAGTCACTGTTCCCACACCACTGATTTTTGGCTCTCCAACGATTGTGTTACTACCTCCATACCGCTGATTTTGACTCTCAAAACTTGGAATTCACAGAAACTGATGTAACCATTACAGCAGCGAATGAAAGTCCACAGGATGTGGTGCAGTTGTTCACAATGCTGTGATAACAAAAACAGAATTGATAGTGATGATTCTGTGGAGTTTCATTTCAGATTGATATTACAGGACAGGGCTGTGTTCTACGCTTACTTTCATATTAAGTTTACATCCAAGTGTCAACCAGGCCAGAGAGGTTGTGTACAGCTTTGGTGTGGTCAGCCAGCAGAACTGGCCAAGCAAAAACAGCATTAACTAAGATGAAAAGCGTTCTTACCAACAAATGCCTATCAATTAACATCAGGAAGAAACTTCTTGAATGTTATATAGAACCGATAATGTTATACGGTTGTGAGGCGTCGACAGTCAACAAGCAAAGCCAGAACAAGATTGAGGCATTCGAGATGTGGTTTCTAAGAAGAATGTTGAGAGTTCCTCGGACAGCAAAGAAAACAAACGAGAAAGTCTTGATGGAGGCAGACGCAAGAAGATCATTGATAAGGAAGATTAGGATATGTCAGGCAACATTTAAAGGGCATTTTATGAGGAAAGGGGAATTAGAGCACCTGGTCACAAGAGGAAAGCTGGGGAAAAGATATTAGACGGATTTGCAGAGTGGCTGAGGACAGACGGAGTGGAAGATGTGCTTGCGGCAAAAAGGGATAGATGCACATGGAGGGCCATGATCGCCAACGCCATTTGGCAGGGCACTTCATGATGATGATGATGTGGTCAGAACATAAAGAATCACCCTCAGTGAGACAGACACCTATAAAGTGGGATGAGACTTGACTGTATGGTCCCAGTCTTCCCAGTCAACCCACAGTACACTCAACTCTGAAATCCAAAACAAGCATGACTGCTCGCTTCCGAGCAAACAGGAACCAGTTTGTTTGTTTGTTACAAAGGCCACTTGGCCCGAAAATTATCACCTGTCTTGTCTCTGGTTGTATTAAATACGCGTTCCTATTATTTTTTTCGTGTTTACATTCAACTCTGGTTGGAAGCTGGTCAAGTCTAAAAAAAATCCCATTATAGCTGTTGGGACTGATGTGGGTTTAAACCTACATCCACCCAACCAGTAGTATGTTGTGCTAACCGCTCTGCCACGTTTTCTGGTGTATTTGGACATTCTAAGTCACGTACCTTCCACTCTACATAAAGAAGTGATCCCCCGTGGGGTGCCGGAGGCTCTTTCAGTATAAATAATATCCCCACCTTCTGGAAATTCTGTGCTAGAAATTTCCTTTTTTCTGTCACTCTCTTTGTTTCTGCTTAATTCCTTTGCTTTCTGTATCCCCACCTTCTGGAAATTCTGTGCTAGAAATTTCCTCTTTTCTGTCACTCTTTTTGTTTCTGCCTAGTTCCTTTGGTTTCTGTCATTTCTTCCTATCCTTTTCTGTCTTGCTGGTCCATTCACCTGTCTGTGTTCGATAAGGTCTTATGCACTTTTTCTTAGGATTGACAATTGGGTACATGTATTAACTGCATTTTTGTCTCTAGGGAAATGAGATATGCATAGACCATCTTAGGTAATTTAGGCCCGTTTTTATATATGCTTTAGTGTCTTTAGTTACGTTTAAATTTGTGTTCAGGTACGCTTTCTTTTAAATTAATCCCCTGTGCGATAAATAGGACGGAGTGGTCAATGCCAGGAGCACCTCCTTAGATTATTTGCGCCGATGCATTGATATGTGTACTTAATTTTCTTTCCCTTTTTATCTGTTGATGTATTGCGCATGTTTTGAAACGGTTATATGGCTCTACGCAGTCGGCTGTGCTTTAAACAAAAATAACAAGAACAACAATTAACTAAGTAATAATGTCATTTGTGAACAGGTAAATCTCTCGATCTTCTATAATAACGCCATGTGAAAACTGTTAGGTTCCTTCCTTGCCACACCATGATAACTGGTGTATTTGGACATCCCAATTTTAAGTCACATACCTTCCGCTTCACATAACTAAGTGATACATTTGTGAACAGGTAAATCCTCATCAACATTAACGCCATGTGAAAACTGTCAGGTTCCTTCCTTGCCACACCATGTAACTGGTGTATTTGAAAATCTAATTTTAAGTTACATACCCTCCACTCTAGGAGGAGGCAGACACAAGAAGATTATTAATAAAGAAAATAAGGAAAATACAAGCAACATTTATGAGACATTTTATGAAGCAAGAGAAATTAGAGCACCTAGTCACAACAGGAAAGCTGGAGAGAAGAGAACACCAGGTAGATCCAGGGAGAAAATATTGGACGGACTTGCAGGGTGTCTGAGGACAGAGAGGGTGGAGAGATGTACTTGCGGTGACAAGGGATAGATGCATATGGAGGGCCATGATCGCCAACGCCATGCGGCAGGGCACTTGATAATGATAATGATGATGATGATGAGTTGTAAGTCACATACCGTCCACTCTACGTGCATGTAACTAAGTGATGTCATTTGTGGACAGGGAAAAACCTCTTCAACATTAACGCCATGGCGGAAAGTTCTTGGCCACCTCGTCGTCGTGCTGTAGTAACGACGATGCTAATGATGGTGATGATGACGATGACACTGATGATGAGGGAGGCAGAGGGACATTATCACCAGAGGGCATACTGGCGGGGACACCTCCCTCAGTGCGGGGAGGCTCTGACTTTCTTCGAAGACTTCATGAAGTGTGATGCCAGTCTCCATTACTGTTTTGAGTATCGTAATTCTCTGTGTTGGTAAGCAAAGCCTCGTGTCTTATCGTTTGTGGTGTTTGTCTAGAGAGGAGAGAGGAAGAAGAGGAGAGAGAGGAGAGAGAGAGGGAGAGAGAGGAGAGAGAGGAGGGGAGAGAGAGAGAGGGAAGAGAGAGAGAGACAGACAGACAGACAGAGAGCAAGAGGCAAAGAGAGAGAAATATAAAGGGAGAGAGAGAGAGAGAGAGAGGAGAGAGAGAAGACAGACAGACAGGAGATAGAGAGACAGAGAGAGAGAGACAGAGAGGCAAAGAGACAAAAAGGCAAAGAGAGAGAAATATAAACAGAAGAGAGAGAGAGAGAGAGAGAGAGAGAGAGAACAGACAGAGACAGACAGACAGAGAGGCAAGAACAAAGAGGCAAAGAGCAGAGAAATATAAACAGAGAGAAGAGAGAGAGAGAGAGGAAGAGAGAGAGAGACAGTCAGACAGACAGGAGACACAGGAGAGAAACAGAGAGAGAGACAGAGACAGAGAAGACAGAGACAGAGCAGAAGAGCAGAGACAGAGACAGAGATAGACAGAAAAAATGTGTAGCTGTGTGTGTTGTGTGTTTGTGTGTTTTGTTTGTGTGTTGTGTTTGTGTTTGTGTGCGTGTGTGTGTGTGTGTGTGTTGTATGTGTGTGTATGTATGTATATGTATGTGTGTTGTGTGTGTACTGTACATGTGTGTGTGAATGTGTGTTAGTGTGTGTTAGTGTGTGTGTGGTGTGTGTGTGTGTGTGTGTGTGTTGATGTGTGTGTTGTAGTGTGTGTGTGTTGTGTGTGTGTGTGTGTGTGTGTGTGTGGTGCATGTAGTGTGTGTGTGTGTTGAGTTTGTGTGTTTGTTGTGTTGTGATGTTTGTGTGTGTGTGTGTGTTGTGGTGGTGGTGTGTGTGTGTGTGTGTGTTGTGTGTGTGTGTGTTGTGGTGTGTGTGTTGTGTGTGTGTGTGTGTGGTTTGTAGTACGGTGACTGTTGTGTTTTTCAGGTTCCAATGATGTGTGTTCATAATCTGAACAGGAAGCCGGTGGATGCTCGAAACTGATGTCTTCATCAAGGTCGTAATGACATATATCAGGTCAGTAGATGCGTTTCACAAAGTCAACAGGTGAACAAGGTCAGTAGATGGTCATGCAATCACAGATACGTCTTCATCAAGGTCAGTAGATGACATCTTCATCAAGGTCAATAGATGACGTATTCATCAAGGTCAGTAGATGACGTCTTCATCAAGGTCAGTAGATAACGTCTGCATCAAGGTCAGTAGATACGTCGTTCATCAAGGTCAGTAGATAACGTCGTATCAAGGTCAGTAGATAACGTAGTCATCAAGGTCAGTAGATAACGTCGTCATCAAGGTCAGTAGATAACGTTGTCATCAAGGTCAGTAGATAACGTTGTCATCAAGGTCAGTAGATAACGTTCATCAAGGTCAGTAGATAACGTAGTCATCAAGGTCAGTAGATAACGTAGTCATCAAGGTCAGTAGATAACGTTGTCACAAGGTCAGTAGATACGTCTCATCAAGGTCAGTAGATACGTTTCAAGGTCAGTAGATGACGTCGTCATCATGGTCAGTAGATAACGTCTTCATCAAGGTCAGTAGATAACGTATTCTTCAAGGTCAGTAGATAACGTCTTCTCAAGGTCAGTAGATAATGTCTTATCAAGGTAAGTAGATAATGTCTTCATCAAGGTCGTAAATAACGTCTTTATCAAGGTCAGTAGATAACGTCTTTATCAAGGTCAGTAGATAACGTAGTTATCAAGGTCAGTGGATAACGTCTCTCTTCAGGCAGTGAACTCAACATTACCCTCTCTTTGTGTGAAAGACTACCTTCTCCAGTTACTGTCGTCGTCGTCGTCGTCATCATCATCATCATCATCATCATCATCATCATCATCATCATCATCACCACCACCACCACCACACACCACACACACACACACCACCACCACCACACATCATCATCATATCATCATCATCATCATCATCATGATGTGCCCTGCCACATGGCGTTGGCGATCATGGCCCTCCACACGAACCTATCCCTTGTCGCTGCAAGTACATCTCCCACCCTCTCCGCCCTCAGCCACCCTGCAAGTCCGTCCAATATGTTCTACCAGTTACTGTATAAGTGTATTTGATTGTTTCAGAATGCAGGGTTCGGGAATACCCGATGCTGTGGCGGAAGGTATCAGTCTCCCATTGACATTCCAGCAGATGATGCCAAGTGCCTTGGTCAGATGCCCACACCCACTTATTTCTACCCAAAGCAAATACTCATAGGAACCTTCGAAAACACTGGTTAGTGCGCGTGTTTGTTTGTTTGTTTGTTTGTGTGTGTGTGTGTGTATGTGTGTGTTTGTGTTCTTGTTTGTTTATTTGTTTGTTTGTTTGTGTGTGTGTGTGTATGTGTGTGTGTGTATTTGTGTGTGTATGTATTTGTGTGTGTATGTATGTGTGTGTATGTATGTGCGTGTGTCTATGCATGTGTATGTGTGTGTTTGTGCGTGTGTGCGTGCGTGTGTGTGTATGTGTGTGTGTATGTGTGCGTGTATGTGTGTGTGTGTAGGGTGTGTGTGTGTGTGTGTATATATATATATATATATATTATATGTATATGTGTGTGTGCGTGTATGTGTGTGGACACAAGTGTCTAAACTCTTTATGGATGGATCTTGACCAAACGTATGCCAAAGGTGTGGACAGTTGAGGAGCCGCGAAAAAGGTCAAGGTCACGTTTGAAAGGTAAAGCACCAAGGTCAAGGTTACACTGACCAAAAAAAAAAAAAAAAAAAAAAGCCTGAAATCAGCATCTATCCCTGTGTGTGAACAGCACTTTCTCCGGAACTTTTGACAATATTCTAACTCTGTTTTTGCAGTTGTGACAGTCTCCCACTGTTCTTGATACATGTCGATTTTCATTTCATATGAAGTTTTCTCAAAGTCACAATGATTGATATTCTGGAACATCTGTATCTGCATAGTAATATTGTCTGAAACAGAAAGTGCCACAAGTACAAAGAATCGACTTTGTATATCAGCTTAGGAACAAAAATTGTTTTCCATCATCATCATCATCAGGTGCCCTGCCGCCGGCGACCATGGACTTCCAACCATCTCTATCACTCGTTGCCCTCAGCATCTCCCCCACCCTCTTCATTCCCAGCCACTCTGCAAGTCCGTCCAGCATTCTCTCCCTGGGTCTACCTGGTGCTCTCTTTCCCTCCAGCTTTCCCGTTGTGACCAGGTGCTCCAAATCCCCCTTCCTCATAAAATGTCCTATAAATGTTGCTTGTCTTTTCCTAATCTTCCTTATGAGTGATCTATTTGTGTCTGCCTCCATCAAGACTGTCTCGTTTGTTTTCTTTGCTGTCCATGGAACTCTCAACATTCTTCTGAGAAACCACATCTCGGCTGCCTCGATCCTGCTCTGGTTTTGCTTGCTGACTGTCCACGCCTCGCATCCGTACAACAGTATTGGTTCTATATAACATTCAAGGACTCTCTTTCTGATGTTAATTGATAGGCATTTGTTGTTAAGTATGCCTGTCATCTTCTTGAATGCTGTTTTGGCTTGGCCGATTCTGCCAGGTATTTCCGAGGTGCATCTGCTGTCTGATGAAATGACCGTTCCCAGGTATTTGAACTTATTAACCTGTGTCAAGGTTGTGCCATTTGCTGTTATTTTGCAGGAGGGAATTTCATGTTTTTTACTGATCACCATGACTTCAGTGTTCCTGCTGTTTAGTTCCAACCCCTAACCTTTGCTTTCTGTTTCTAGTATATTCACAAGGTTTTGTAGGTCCCTTTCATTTTCTGCAATTAGCACTGTGTCATCTGCGTACCGAATGTTGTTTATTATTTTCCCTCCAACCTTTAATCCAGGGTCTTCTTCTAGGTTTCTCATGATGTTTTCGCTATACAGTGAAAACAGATCCGGTGACAAAACACAACCCTGTCTGACTCCTCTTTTGATGTTTTGAAAAGAGCTTATATTGTTTTCTATTCTCATTGCAGCTGTTTGTTCCCAGTACATATTCCTGATTATTCGTAGATCTTTTCCATCGACATTGAGTCTCTCTAGTTGGTAGATCAATTCATCATGTCGTACCCGATCGAAAGCCTTGGTATAGTCAACAAAGCATAAATACAAATCCTTATTCATCTCAATTGACCTCTATGATAGTTCTTAGGATGTATATGGCATTAATAGTTCCTTTCCCCTCCACAAATCCACACTGTTCTTCTGCTATTTCTCTTTTGATTCTATTCCTTGTCCTCATCATGATTATTCTTAACAGGATTTTTGTTACATGACTCATCAAACTGATTGTGCGATGGAGTTCGCATTCTATAGCCCCTGTCTTTTTTGGAAGTGCAAATGAAAATTGATTTTGACATGTCTTTGGGGATTTTTCCAGTGTCATTAATTTCATTTAGGAGGACTGTTATTTTTTCTATGCCAAATTCCTCCAGGGCTTCAATCATCTCTGTAGTAATGTTGTCTGATCCTGGGGCTTTTCCTGGTTTCATCTTTTTCAGTGCTGCTCTAACTTCATCTTTCATTATGGGTGGTCCTTCAAAGTTCTTTTTTATAATGTGTTCTTCGTTTCTGTCATCCTCAAAAAGGTCTTTAATGTACTCTCCCCATCTGTCTAATATTTTGTCTTTTTCCATGATAAGCGTGCCATCTTTCGATTTCAAGCAACCAGTTGATGTGCATGGTAGAAAGAAACTCTAGGGAGAGCTAGACAACAGAAGGTCTTCAGAGAAGTAACCCCCTTTAGACAAGTGTTTCGGCCTGAATTCCTTACACTCTCGGGGGGCCGGGCCACATCCAGGTCATGACTCCTGGATGCCCTTCTGCTGTTGTCTTTTTTTTTTTTTTTTTCCCACGCCGGGGATCGAACCTGGGCGATTCTGCGCTTCAGAACTGCGGTACGAGGTTTTACCAATGTGCTAACGGGGCACACATCATCTGTAGGGAATTTAATCCTTATGAAGTTCACTTTTTTGGTTCCTCCTTGCCCAGATCCAGCTTGAGCTCCTTTCTGCTGCCTCTGCCATCGCTTTAAGGGCTCTAGTCCTCTTCTTCCCAGAAATGGCGAGTTGTTTCATGAGATCATAAGCGGAGGTGCCCACAAACCCTCTTGCCCCGACCTCTATGGCGAAGATTTTGACCCGCAGACCTGCTTTCTTCAGGGTGCTGGCAAGACCGGCGTATTTTTCGGTCTTGTAGATATGTGCTTCTTCCATTCTGCTTTCGTATGGCACAGTGAGTTCTATCAGAATCACTTGTTTCGAGGAGTCAGAGTGGAGAGCGATGTCTGGTCTCATGCCTGTCTTGCTGATGACATCTGGGTAATTTCTCCACTCTGGGAGGTCTGCTGTACACTCCCAGTCGACTGCTCCATCCAGAAGACCCTTTGGCAATGTGCTGGTTGTCATAGCACTTTCGGGCCAGACCTGTTTCCCCCTGCTTTGTAGAACGTTGTCATAGCAATTGGTGCGTTTGGGGTCATGGTTTTTTCGCTAACCACATCTGTGATCACTTTCAGAACTTGGTTGTGCCTCCATGTATACCTTCCTTGGGCTAGCGCTACTTTGCAAGAGCTTAGGACATGTTCCACTGTTTGTTTCTTCTGACAGAGCGGACATGCTGGGTCGTCTGCTTTCCCCCATTTCACTAAGTTTGCATTCGAGGGGAGCAGGTCATATACAGATCTGAGGAGGAAGCTTATCCTTAGAGGAGCCATGTGCCACATATCGTTCCAGCTGAGACTTCTTTGGAGTGCACTGTCCCATGTTGTCCATTGCCCCTGTTGACCTTGCTGGACTGCCTTCTGCACTCTTTTGACATCTTCTTCTTCCTTCAACTCCTGTATGATCATGTCTCTTTTTTCCTTCCCTTTGGCTTTGGACCACCACTGCATTTTTGTTGCTCCCAGTCCCTGTCTGTTGGTTTGCGTGTGTCCAATTATTTCTTTGATGCTGAGGTTTCTCTTGGCATTGTTTACAGCCTCTTGGACTTTCCACTTTCTGCCAGTTCTCAGCTTTGGATGAACTGATCTCACGATATTGTCTTCCGATTCCTCCAGCATGCTCAACAGTCTTGCTTTTCCAACTTTGTATTCCTCCACTATGGATTTGAGAGGTAGCTTCAGCATTGCTTGACGACAGTAGAATGCAACATCAGTGAGACCAGGTGGGACACCGAGCCATTTTCTTGTGTATTTGTTGATTTTGGCTTCCATTGCTTCCACTGTGCTGGTGCAAATGTCATAGATTAGCAGTGGCCACAGCAGCTTTGGTATCAGCATGAACTGTAGACACCAGACTTTGTATTTGCCTGGCAGTCCGCAGTTATCTATTTTCTTCAGGCCTTCTTCTGCTGTTTGCTTGGTTTCACATCCCCTTTGTGTGTCTTTCAGGGAGTCATCATACCATCTTCCGAGACTTTTTACTGGCTCTTCTGTGACAGTGGGGATGGCTTGGTTGGCTACCATGAATTTGACTGAATCTGCCACTTTTCCTTTTCGCAGTGAGAGACTTCGGGATTTCTTAGGTTTGAACCTCATTCTTGAAGAGGCCACCAGCTCATCCAGCTGCTTTAAGATTTGGTGTGTCTCTTCCTCATCCGTGGACAAGACTGTTGTGTCATCCATGAAAGCTTTCAGAGGAGGCATCTGGTATCCATCTCCCAGATTCACTGGACCTGAACTCTTCATTGCAGCTTTCAAGATGACTTCCATTGCCAACACGAACAGTATGGGAGAGATTGCACAGCCCATTGCAATGCCCACCTCTAGGTCTATCCAGTCCGTGGTGTATTCTTTGGTAGAGAACCGCATTGAGAACCCTTGGAAATACTTCCTCAGCATTGTTCGGATGTTTTCTGGGATGTGATACATTTCAAGAGCCAGCTGGATCATATCGTGTGGAACTGATCCATATGCATTCGCCAGATCAAGCCAAACTACGTCAATGTCTCTCTTCTCTGTTCTTGCTTTTTGGATGGCATCCCAAATCAACGTGGCATGTTCCAAGCATCCAGGCATTCCTGGTATGCCTCCCTTTTGGACTGACATATCCAGATACTTGTTTTCAGTCAGGTATTTTGTCAATCTTGCTGCCATAACAGAGAAGAAGATTTTCCCCTCGACGTTCAGAAGTGATATTGGCCTGAACTGATTGATGCTGCTGGAGTTCTGCTCCTTCGGAATGTACACTCCTTCAGCTCTCATCCATTGGTCGCTGATCTTCTGGTTCCTCCATGCTGATCGAATCATCTTGTGGAGCCACTCGAGCACTTTTGGGCATTTCTTGTAGAGCAGGTATGGTATTCCGTTTGGTCCAGGTGCTGACTTGGCTCTGGCTTTCTTTACTACGTTCTTCACTTCATCCAGTGTTGGTGGTTTGTTATTGAATTTTCCTTCTGGCGCTGCAGGCCAAACCAGATTCTGGATTTCAAGTGGTGCCTCGCGCTGAGAATCGGAATATGTTTCCCTGAGATGCTGCTCTAGGGTTTCCTTGCCCACTGTGAGAGTCCCTGATTTGGGTTGTTCAAACAGCTTTCTTGAAAAGTCAAAGGGATCTTTGAAGAAACGATCTTGAGTCTTCTTCTTTTTGCTCTTTCTTCGCCTTGCTGATTCCACTTTGCTGAGAGCATTGTGTTTGGCCTTCAGATCTTTCCAGAGTTCCAGGAGCCCTTGCTTCTCGAATTCTGAGGCAGTTTTCATTCGCTTTTTAAGCTTCCTTTTCTCCCTCCGGATGCTCTCCATCTGTTGCTGTCTTCTGGATTTCTGGGGAGGCGTTTTTGTCTTTGGCTGCTTCACTCCATAAGTGTCCCTGCAGATAGAGTATATGATGTCTCCGTATGTGTCAAGTTTGTGTTCCAGCGTACTGTTCCCTATTAGCGCATTCAGCTTAAGGACAAGTTCCTCATCTAATTTCTCCCATTGTTCTTTTGCACCGGCAGGCGGCAAATTGAGTTTTCCACGTTTGGCGTTAAGAGCTTGTGCAAAATCCGCATCAGAACCGTCAGCGTGGATGTCCTTGGCACTATGGTTTAATTCCTGGCCTTGGTCATCCAACGTCTCACCTGCTATCGCAGTGTGCATGTATTTTTCCTGTGGACAATTTCTTCAATTCGTCTGTACATATCCTGAGGATCCATTTTTTGTCGTTCTTCTATCTCTTTGCATTTTGTGTTCAGCCAAGGTTCCTTAGCTTCATTGCATCTATACCTGATTTCTTTGTTTATCTTCCTGTATATATCCCGTTTCTCTTTGCCTTCCTCCTTTCCTCCATCAGGCCCAAAATTTCATTAGTCATCCAACTCTTTTTTGCTTTTCTATTTGCCTTAGGGATTTCTTCACAAGCTTCATTTATAGAACTCCTCAACTTTGTCCATTGTTCCTCACTGTCACCAACGTCTTCCAGAGCACTGAATTTGTTTTGAACATGTACATTAAATTTTTGATGTATCATTTCATCTGACTTTAAGAGTCCAAGGTTTAGTTTGATGTTGCTTTTGGTCTGTTTCCTTTTCCTCAATTTCAGCCTAAACCTTTCCACTACCGGATTGTGGTCACTGTTGCAGTCTGCGCCTGGTAGTGTTTTTGCTGACAGTAAAGAATTTC
>JAPXFY010000014.1:28054033-28056533 GCA_030674185.1 Monoplex corrugatus | reverse complement strand
GCAACAACAACAACAACAACAACAACCACTACCACTACCACAACCACCATCACCATCATCATCACACCACCACCACTAACCACCACCACCACCACCACTAACCACCACCACCACCACCACCACCACCACCACTAACCACCGCCACCATCACCACCACCAACCACCACCACCACTATCACCACTACTACCACCTCCACCACATCACCACCACCACTAAACCCCCACCAACCACCACCACCATCACCACCACCACCACCATCACCACCACCAACCACCACCACTATCACCACTACTACTACCACCACCCCACTACCACCCACCATCACCACCACCACATACCACCACACCACCACACCACCCCCACCACCACCACACCACCACAATTACCACCTATTTATTTATTAAATTATTCATTATTGTTTGTTGGGAAGATCCACAAATACGACAACTCGCTGTTTCAGCTGGAAACTTGCATCTGTTGGAGTCACGCAGGAAAGTCACCTCATCTCAGAGTTTGGTGACGTCAGACCCATCCAGCCAGTCAATGGCAGGACCGTCGTGTCTAGTAACTGCTGAAAGAGTCAGCGCGAATGGCCTCCCCTGCAGGAAACGCTAAATGCTTCCAGGAAGGGCTTTTGTGCCAGAGCATCTGATTAAATACCGGTGAAAAACTTTGACAATGTGACAACTCCTTATTGCGAAAGTGTGCTTGAAATTCGTAGCTCTCAGAAGATAACCATTCTGACATGTATATCTATATATCTATATATCTATATATCTGTCTATCTATCTATCTATCTATCTATCTATCTATCTATCTATCTATCTATCTATCTATCTATCTATCTATCTATCTATCTATCTATCTTCTATCTATCTATCCATCTATCTGTCTGTCTGTCTGTCTATCTATCTATCTGTCTGTCTGTCTGTCTATCTATCTCTCTATCTGTCTGTCTGTCTGTCTGTCTGTCTCTCTATATATACATATATATCTATATATCTATCTGAAAAAACAACAACAACTAAACAAAGAAACAAAAAGAAACCCTCCCCCTACAAGTGTTTAAAATGACGGCGTGCTTTGCTTTGAAAGATTTTAGATAAATAATGAAGTCTTTTCAGCATTTTAACATGATACCAGATGCTTTTAGGATTTTGAGATGTTACCAGACAGTTTTAGAATTTTAAGATGATAGAAGTATTTACGGATTTGATTTGATATTAGATGTTTAAAATGGTATCAGATGATTTCAGAATTTCAGGATTCAGACACGCACTCTTAGGATTTTTAGGTCATATCAGTTATTTCAAAAACAATAATAGATAGTATAATATCTACCTGGCTGAACCTGTCTCTCAGTGACAAAAAAGCTACTTACTGCGTAGCTTTCATCGGCGATCCGGCCGACTTCTTCAGCGCAACTGCTGGGTTGAGAACTGGCTTCAGTGCGCACCGCCGTGAGCGAACTCACGACAGTGCGACTGAATAAGTGAGGAGTACACCGATGGCAGGTTGTGTCGGCCCCGGTCACGGTTGAGGGTGGGGTTCCTTGCGGCGATGTAAACTGCCTCCTTTACTCCCCTCTGGAACCATCTCGCTTCTTTGTCCAGAACTTACACACTGTAGATGGTTTTAGGATTCTGCTGTGATAACAGATGATTTTCAGATGTTAAGATGGAGAATTTACTAGATGCCTTTGAAATGTTAAGACAATCGTAGATTACCATATAATTTCAACATGATAACAGACATCTTTATAATTTCCAGATAATAATGCTTTTAGGATTTTAAATTGGATGTTGGATGCTTTAAGGATTTCAAAGACGATGACAGATGCCTGTAGAATTTTACAGGATGCTTTTATGATTTGAAGATGACGATGGATGTTTTTTTTTTTAGAATCTTTAAATAATACCGCATGCTGTAAGGATTTAAATCAATAATGTTAGCTTCAAGGATTTAAATCAATAATGTTAGCTTCAAGGATTTAAATCAATAATGTTAGCTTCAAGGATTTAAATCAATAATGTTAGCTTCAAGGATTTAAGATGATAATGGTTGCTTTTAGCATTTTCAAATGACAATGGATGCTTTTATATTTATCATCATCATATCATGGATACTTTAGGATTCTTTTAGATGATAACGGATACTTTTAGGATTTTGAAATGACAGTGCATGTTTTATGTTTAGAATGATCAGTGATGCATAATGATCTATTTTTAGATGACAACGGATGCTTTTGTGATTTTGAAATGGCAGTGGATGTTTTTTACGTTTACAATGATCAGTGATGCATTAGGACTTTTCTTTTTTTTTTTTTTTTAGATGATAACGGATGCTTTTAGGATTTTGAAATGACAGTGGATGTTTTTACGTTTAGGAGAATCAGTGATGATTAGGATATTTTTAAAGATGATAACGGAAAGGCATTAGATGTTTTTACGTTTAGATCAGTGATGGATAAGGATTTTTTTTTTTTAGATGATAACGGAT
>JAPXFY010000014.1:28034033-28036533 GCA_030674185.1 Monoplex corrugatus | reverse complement strand
TTTCACAACAAAGTGTCAGTTGTCAGTGTCAGTGTCAGTGTCAGTGTCAACTTGAATTACTAAAATTGAAATAGTCAACATCACCATAGACTAACTCTTTTCATTTTCAGTTCGTGCACTGGAGACATATCATATTGAAGAACAGTTGAAACAACAGGGATACTTAATAAAGTATTAAAACAAAAGGCTCATGAGTACCCTGTTCTCTTCTACAAAAAAAAATGCCCCCCCCCCCACCCTTGCCGTCATGATAAAGTTGGATATGAGACATATCGTTATTTTATACAGTGATCTGCAATCTGTGAGTATGTGAGATACATATCATCCCACTCAGCAGTCAGTGCTACAGAAACAAACAAGTCACGCCTGTTTCAGAATTCAACAGGCAAACACATTTCGGTTAACATGAACCATGGCACTGATAGAGGACGTCAACAGAGAGAGAGAGAGAGAGAGAGAGAGAGAGAGAGAGAGAGAGAGAGAGAGAGAGAGAGAGAGAGAAGAGAGAGAGAGAGAGAGAGAGAGAGAGAAGAGATTTTAATCACACACAGGCTGCAAACATGTACTGATAAATACTATGCATACAAACAACCATCTATTCCGTGTGCAACTCGTGGACACTTTTAAAAAAAAAGTTGAGAGACGCCAGCGTGACATTATCAAACATTTTCGGCTGACGTTTTCTCTATCGATAATCGTTAGTTGCCATCCATCAGAGGTCCTTTGCTGCATGCCAATGCCATAATCTCCCGAGAGGATCCACCGACTCCTGCATGACGCATGTCAGTATTCCCTCCAACTTCTATACACGACCCATGGCCAATACCTGAAGCAAAAAGGTCACTGACTCTTTTTACCGTCACCAGACGCTTGTTCGTTAAACTGACCTGGAAGAGGGCAACGCCATCATCAGCTTTCCTACATGTATGTCAACATTTCTTTTTCCCATACATGACTCAAAAAGTTTAGACTGAACATGATATACGTGGCAGATTTCCTCCATTCCAAACGCATCGGCTCTTCTACACGAACGTCATGAATTCGTTTTTTCCCCATATATGACTCACAAGTTCACACTGGACATGATACGTGGCAGATTTTCCTCCATTCCAGTCTCACCATCTGTCTGTTGAACTGTATGAACAACTGACGCGGAGGGGATGCAACAACGACTTCTTTATACAAACACTTCATGAACTGTTTGTTCTATGGATTATACGATGTCAGCCCTTTGGCAGTCAGTACGTTACCTACTCTTTCGTTCGTCAGGAAAACGTGTGTAAACTGCTTTATGTGATTCCTTTACGTCATTAACAGTATGCACGTGTATGTGAAGGAACGGTTGACCTTTAACCCTGGCCAGCGTTGTCACAAAGGAGTAAGCGGGCAGAGGTTACTGTCCACATTCACGTGCACAATTTACGTGGACTGCTTTCCCCATTTTACGTGGACTGCGACTACTTTCCCCATTTACGTGGACTACTTTTCCCATTACGTGGACTGCGTTCCACATTTGCGTGGACTGATTTCCAAATTTACGTGAACCACTTTCCTCATTTACGTGGACTAATTTCCACATTTGTTGACTGATTTCCACATTTACGTGGACTATTTTCCCTATTCACGAGGACTGATTTTCCACATTTACGTGGACTATTTTCCCTATTCACGAGGACTGATTTCCACATTTACGTGGACTATTTTCCCTATTCACGAGGACTGATTTCCACATTTACGTGGACTGATTTCCACATTTACGAGGAGTATTTTCCACATTTACGTGGACTGATTTCCCCATTTACGTGGACTACTTTCCACATTACTGTTTATTCCACCGATGAGTCACTGATAAAACATGGAGTAGATACCTCACTGACACTTCCATACAGCACGTATTGTATTGTTTGTTCCATGTACATTTGGTACAAGTTGTACTGCATACATTTTTTTTTTTAGTGACTTTTCCACACGTCTGTGTATACATATTTCCACGTATCACTTGACCATTACTGAAAGTTGAAGGGGATACATTACTCTCAAACATCTTGACGTGTACGTTTCAATGAACAATTCATTGCCGAAACCAGGAACCGAAATGTTAACAGATCCTTCCAACGCATCACAAGCCATCTTGCTCCACCAGGCACAAATCGAAACACAATCCCTGGAGCCGACGCTTGACAAACCGCTTCACACAGTCACGATTGTTTCGTCCATTATCATTCATGGTTCTTTGATCCATGTGTTTTATCACCTCCCCCCCCCCCCCCCCAATCCGTCCGGAAAACCAACACAAGTTGTCTCAGAGATGGTATCCATTTCTTACCCAAAATGAAAACTAAAGGAAAACTGTATGTATGTCAGCCTTGCCCAACCATCTTGTTGACAAAAATCACTTGACTGGACGAATTAAGTGGCATAACGTGTATCTCGTGGAATTAGCAGCTGACTTTTTTGCAGTGTCATAAGCTTGTGGCTTCCAAGTTCCATTCTCGTTAGA
>JAPXFY010000014.1:28019033-28029033 GCA_030674185.1 Monoplex corrugatus | reverse complement strand
AGGCTCTGGAATTGATTTAGACACAGGTCCTGTAACTTTAAGACCTTCGTTTTCACCAGTACCCATTTGGGAACTTCAAAGAGCACGATTTGACATACACCACACTGACTTAAAAAAAGAAGATAATATCAACTTACTGGCAAGTCACGTTAAATGTCATATAGAAGACTTTTATTCCGATCACTTGAAAGTTTACACTGATGGTTCAATAATTGAAAGACAAGCAGGCTCAGCGTTTTTAATACCTGCTCTCAAAATTGAGAAATCTTTCTATATAGGACTTAATAAATCTGTCTTTACTGCAGAACTCTTTGCAATCTTAATGGCTTTGAATTATATGATAAATCTTCCTAGGACAATTCCCCAGAAACTTTTTTGCGTTGATTCAAAATCTGTACTTCAAGTTCTTGAATTATCAAAATTACAAACAAGATCTGAAATGATATTGGAAATTACTCACTTGATTAATAGTTTATCCTTAAGAGGCACTGATATTACTTTCTGCTGGATACCATCTCATAGTTCTTTTCATTACAATGATATGGTTGATAGGGCTGCCAAACGGGGGGCAAAGAGCTCACCAGATTCAAAACATATACAACTTTCCCTCTCATTGCATGAGTGTTATACCTTAGTGGACGCCTACGTATGGAAGCAGTTTCAAGATAAACAGAAAAAGTATGAAAAATGTTACATGAATTTTGAAATTAGCAAAACACCTAAGCGGTTCCCTGCCAGCAGAAGTATACAATCCCTTATGTATAGGTGGAAACTTGATGCATTCAAAACAAAATACACCAGGAATGTAGTGTGCCTGTGTGGAAAGAAGATAACACATAGACATATTCTTTCATGCGTTCGAGTAAAACGACATATACCTATGTTATCAACGAAGACAGTTTCTGACATATTTGCCTCACCATCCTTAACATATGAATTTTTTGTTAGCCTGTCAAAAAGTCCTATAGCGAATTATCTTTAACGCGCCATTACTTCTCATGTTCAGTGTTATGGTTAGCTAAGTTTACTGTTTCAATCGTTAATTATGATAACGTCATTTGTGAATTTTTCTTTCTTGTCTTGTTTTTCTTGTTCATTTCTTTTTTCTGAAGATTAACCATTTCCAAGAATTTTTTTTTGTTTTTTGTTTTTTTGTTTTTGTCTAAAATCACTTTAGTGAATAGACATTAAATCAAAGACCACCACACACACACACACAACACCCCCCCCCCCACACACACACACATATGGATCAACTGCATCATGACCCATTTATTCAATATTTAAGTTATTTTTATCATTTTCGATTCAACCTAATTCAACCCTCAACCCAACCCCTCCCCCTCACACTCACACAAGTAAAAAAAAAATCCACACCCCCCCTCTCACTCACCTGTCTCAACAGGAAGGAATGGACGCCCAGTTGCAGAGTGGCCAGGTGAGACGTGGGCTTGGAGACTAACACATCAGGAGAGCCCCCTAGACCCCCAGGACCTCCCCCGGGGGCGCCCCGGGGTGGGGGAATCTGGAAGACCTTGCACTCGATGTCGGCATCGTTGGCTGACCAGTCCAGGTTGACCGCTGTGCCGTCCGGTAAGAGAACCGAACCCAGGCTCCGACCACCCATGAACCAAACCCTGGTTGTCTTCCCTTTGGAACCGAGGACATAAAAAATGTCAGGAAATGTGTATATATCGTTTAATAAGTTTTTCGTGTGTATCAGGATTCTAGGTATGAGAATACTGCATTAAACTCTCAATCTTTAAACAGACAACAGACAAAAAAAACAAACAAAACAAAACAAAACAAAAAACAAAAAACAAAAACAAACAAACAAAACAAAACAAAACAAAAACAAAAACAAGAAAAGAATCGGATGGGGGAAAATTTAACGAAACGAATAAAACAAAACAAAAGCAAAGCAAAGCAAAACAAAACAAAATGAAACGAAACGAAACGAAACGAAACAAACCAAAACAGCCAAAATAACAAATACACGAACAGGTACACACGCTCTCACGCACTAGAGAGTCATCTTCGTCCCCAACCAACCAACCAACCAACCAACCACAACCAACCAACCAACCAACCAACCAACCAACCAACCAACCAACTAACCAACCACCTATCCACCCAACCAACCAACCAACCAACCAACCAACCAACCAACCTACCAACCAACCAACCAACCACTATCCACCAACCAACCAACCAACCAACCAACCAACCAACCAACCAACCAACCAACCCGCAAAAACATCACCACGCAGAACAGCACAAAACTACTCATCAGCAGACAAACACAAGAAACAGTCCGTCAAGGAATGATGGGAAAGAAGGGGGGGGGGGAGGGGAGAAGGGGGAGGGAGAAAGGGGGGGAGGAGGAGAAATGAGTTTTTGTGTAAATAATTACTGCAGGAAAACTCTCACTGAGGACTGTACTGAAAGCGACCTCACTGCTGTCAGATCGGCGTCTGCGGGAGGCATTTGACTTCTCTGTCTCTGTCTGTCTGTCTATGTCTGTCTGTCTGTCTGTCTCTGTCTCTGTGTCTCTGCCTGTCTGTCTCTGTCTTTGTGTCTCTGTCTGTTTCTGTCTCTGTCTTGTGTCTCTGTCTGTCTGTTTCTGTCTCTGTGTCTCTGTCTGTCTGTCTCTGTCTGTCTGTCTGTCTCTGTCTGTCTGTCGTCTGTCTGTCCTGTCTGTCTGTCTCTGAGACAAACTCTCTCTGTCTCTCTCTTTCTCTGACACAAACTATCTCTGTCTCTCTCTGTCTCTCTGTCTCTGTCTTTTGTCTGTCTGTCTGTCTGTCTCTCTCTCTCCAAGACACATACTCTCTGTATCCATCTCTGTCTCTGTCTGTCTGTCTGTCTGTCTGTATCTCCCTCTCTTTCTCTCTCTGAGACACATAAACACACACACACACACACACACACACGCACACACACACACACACACACACACTCTCTCTCTCTCTCCACACACACACCACACACTCTCTCCTGCTTTACATTCCCCAACACCAAAAGACAAAGCGGGTCAGCAGCAGCAGCAGGAGCAACAACGACAACAACAACGACGACGACAACAACGACGACAACAACAAAACAACAACAGCAAAAATAACAGCAGCAACAACAATACAGGAACAACAACAGCAGAACAACAACAACAACACTAACAACAGTAGCAGCAACAACAACAACAAAAGCAACAATAACTTACAATACAGCACAACATCAATCACACAAGAATATCATCAGAAACATTAAATCAATATAAATACAAACTTAAAAAATCTGTTTAGTTTCATTTTTATCATAACAGTGTAATATTGTGTCTTTGTTATGTTGTAAATGCAACGAGCATTCACAGACTTACACGCAGTGGATTATAAGGACCACACACACGTCACACATCACACATCACACAACAACAACAACACACACAGACAACACAACACAACACAACACACACACAACACAACACAACACAACACACACACAAACACAACACACACAACACAACACACACAACACAGCACACACACAGCACACACACACAAATACACATGAACCAATTCAATATCAAGATACTTAATTAAAACAATTTTTACGGCAAATATATGGGGCCAGTAAATCCAACGAGCATCTAAGGAAGCAAGTAAGTTACCCACCCACCCATCCAACAAAAACAATCAACAACAACAACAACAACAACAACAACAACAACAACAACAACAACCCAAACCAAACCAAACACCAAACCAAACCAAACCAAACCAAACCAACCCAACCCAACCCAACCCAACGAAATGAAACGAAACGAAACGAAACCAACCCAAACCATACCGAACCAAACCAAACCAAACTAAACCAACCCAAACCAAACCAAACCAAACCAAACCAAACCAAACCAAACCAAACCAAACCAAACAACCCAAACCAACCAACCCAACCCAAACCAATCAACCAAACCAAACCAAACCAACCAAACCAAACCAAACCAACCCAAACCAAACCAACCCAAACCAAACCAAACCAAACCAAACCAGAACCAAGCAAACCCCTCCCCCCAAAAAAAAAACCAGAAAAAAAACCAACCAAACCCAACCCAACCAAACCCAACCCAACCCCAACGAAATGAAAGGAAAGGAAAGGAAAGGAAACGAAACCAAACGAAACGAAACCAACCCAAACCAAGCCAACCCAAACCAACCCAACCCAACCTAAACCAACCCAACCCAAACCAAACCAACCCAAACCAAACCAAACCGAAACCAAACCAAACCAAACCAAACCAAACCAAACCAAACCAAACCAAACCAAACCAAACCAACCCCCCCCAAAAAAAAACCAAACAAACCCAACAAACACAAAAAAAAAAAAACCAGAAAAAACCCAGAAAAAACCCACCCCAAACAAACAAACAAACAAACAAAACAACAACAACAACAACACAAAAAACTACCTCCTCACCTTGACTGTTGGTGAGACTGAGCGAGTAGAGACTCTTGAAAGTCCCGTCGTTCTTCTTCAAGCCCGCAGCCAGAAGAATCGTGTTGTTGCTAAGCAACACCTCCATCATCCGGCTGTCCCCCGGGTGCCAGTAAGCCTTGAACCTCCGCACCGACACGCCCCACCCCACCCCGGACCCCACCCCCGTCTTCCTGCCCCCGGTCTCCCCACCCCCCACCACCACGCTCCCTGAAGGGTTGGAGGGTGTGCGGATCGAAGTGGGAGGCACGGGAGAGTCCAGGGACCCTGACTCTGTCCAAAACTTGGAGGCATTGTCCGGGCGTCTACCGCCGCTCTGGACGCCCCCCTGAGGATGATGAAGCCCACCCCCGCTTGTGCCACCACCACTACCACCACCACCACCACCACCACCACCTCCAACCTGGCTGGTGGGGTGCTGAGTCTGGGTGGAAGACGAGTTGTGGGAATGATGGGCATCCACAGGTTCCTGACTCTCCGCGGCTTTCATGACGCCGAAGAGCACGCCCAGGCTGATCCCAGCCGCCAGCAAAGCCACCGCCACCAGCACCAGCAGCACGCACCAACACGGCGTCTTCTTGCGCCGGAACACCGCGCCCGACCCTGACCCCGGCCTTGACCTCGGCGTGACCACACCCATGTCGAGGGAGCTGTGGTGATGCTGTGGGTTGTGGTGGCCGTCGGGGTGTTTGCTGTGGTTGTGATGGTGGTGGTGGTGCTGGTGGTGAGGGTAGTGGGCCCCGTTGCCGTTCATCACGTGATTTCCGGCCAGGAGGCGGTCATGCGCAGTGGAGGAATCTCCCGAGGTGCTTTCCGGATCCGGTTGCAGGTGCATGTTGGTTCGGAGGTTGGCCAGCTCTATCTCACTCATCATCTGAAGAAAGACAGAGAGAAAACGTGATAGTTATACCTGTGCAACATCCACTCAACGACACTAGCATCAAATTCGAGTGAGCATATCTCATGGTCAATCCTCTCTATTCGAACCATACAACACAGGCGTACAAATAAAAAAAAAACAAAAACGAAATGCATTGATTAACAGTGACGAAATCAAATAAAAAAAAAGCGTAAACAATCACACAAAATAAAGAATAGAAGAAAGAAAACTGTAATGCAAACAATAACAACAACCAAACAACGAACCACCCACTCACCCAACACCCAACCACCCACCCACCCACCCCACCACCGCCCGCCCGCTCACCCACCCGCCCAACCACCCACGAACGAACGAACGAACGAACGAACGAACGAACGAACGAACGAACGAACGAACGAACCAACCAACCGAACGAACGAACGAACGAACAACCAACCAACCAACCAACCAACCAACCAACCAACCAACCAACCAACCAAACGAAGACAAAAGTGGTAATTAATCCATATAAAAAGGCCACCTTCATAACAGTCCAACACAAATTTCATGCACAGAAACAGGCCTGCAAATCAGGCCACTGACATACATGCCTGTTCTTACACGGATGGGAACAGCAGTACGTGAACAGGGCAGCTCATGATCACTTTCAGCCTCAACGGTAGAGAGAGAGAGAGAGAGAGAGAGAGAGAGGGGGGGGGAGAGAGAGACACACCCCCACCCCCACATACACACACACACACACACACACATACACACTTACACACACAGAGTGCATCCACGGAACACACACACATACGCACGCACGCACGCACACACACACACACACACACACACACACACACACACACACACACACACACACACATACACACACAGTCACACACACACACTCGCTACTGAACCAGAACAACACGGTAGAATGCAAGCTGAATGGGAATAAGGGAAAAAAAAACGAACCCCCCCCAAAAAAACAAAACAAACAAACAAACAAAAAACCCGCAAAGAAAAACCCACAAAAAAACAAAAAACCCAAAAAACAAAAAAACCAACACACACACACACACACACACACACACACACACACACACACACACACACACACACACACACACACACAACACACACACACACACACACACACACACAGACACACAGACACACACACACACACACACACACACACACACACACACATACACACACACACCAACAAAAAAACGAAGCTGAGGTAAACAAATAGGGAAAATGAGATAAACATCTGTCCCCGGTTCATGATCTATTTCTTCTGTCCTTGTAGGTGCCTTCTGTTATTATTGTGTTTTATTATTTTATTATCAGGTCATACGCATTCATTCCTGGAAAGGAAGATGGAACAGAAAGAAAGAAAGAAAGAAAGAATCGAACACACACACACACACACACACACACACACCCCAACACACACACACACACACACACACACAACACACACACACACACACCACACACACACACACACACACACACACACAGTGAAAAGACGTTAAATCAAAGAACGAACGAACGAACACACACACACACACACACACACACACACACACACACACACACACACAGCACGCACACACACACAACACACACACACACCACTCACACACAGCACGCACGCACGCACGCACATACACCACACACATACAACACACCACACTCACAAACACCACCCCCCCCCACACACACACACAAACGCCCGAGCATGCACACGCACAACAACACACACACACACACACACACACACACACACACACACACACACACACAACGCGCACACACGCAAGCACGCACACACAAAAACTCACACACCGCGCGCACACGCACACGCACGCACACACGCACACACGCAACATGCACGATACGCACGGACGGACGGACGCACACACAGACAACACACACACACATACACAGACAAGCACATGCAATTACTCGTGCACAGACACAGACACAGACAGACACACACACACACACACACACACACACACACACACACACACACACACACACACACACACACACAACACACACAGACAGAGGCAGAGACAGAGACAGAGACAGAGACAGAGACAGACACAGAGACAGAGACAGAGACAGAGACAGAGAAAGTACTACATATTTTTCTTTACGGGTTTAATAAATAAATACCTACGTGCTGTTAACCTTCTAACTCTCGACCAACGTGGGAATGTACTATATATTGTAAGCCATTAACAAAAATTAACCATCTACACATGATAGAAAGTGTTGTTGCCTGAATTTTCAACGTAAAGATCATAAAAGTGTACGTGTCTACAAAAAACAACAACAACAACAACAAAAACAACAACACAACAACAACAACACAACAACAACAACAACAACAACAACAACAACAAGAAGAAACAAAGAAAGAAAGAAACAAAGAAGCAAAGAAAGAAACAAAGACCGTGGGAATGGTTTGTACAGACTTTTGCCAGGGACATCTCCTATGCTGTTGTGGAATCTTTAACGTGCACTGACATCTTGCTGCACAACGAATCTCGTTCTCGTTTTGTCATCTCCATTCGAAAAACTCAGTTAAATCTCAGGCAATAGGTAACCCAGACGATCAGTTTATAACTCTCAAATCCTATAGCAACAACAGCCGCTACCAGCAGCAGCAGCAGCAGCAACACATCAGTTTAACCCTTTGACTCCTGCAGCCTGCCCAACAGCATCCTTCTTGTCAACCATGCTGGAAGAGCAAACTTAACCCTTTGACTCCCTCATCCTGCAGGAAGCTGGTGGATAGGGTGAGGGAGTCAAAGGGTTAAGTTTTTGCAGTTGGTAGATAGGGTGCAGGTGGCAAAGGGTTAAATACAACAGTCATGAGATAAAGAAGAAGAAGAAGAAGTAGAAGAAGAAGAAAGAAGAAGAAGAAGAAGAAGAAGAAGAAGGAGAAGAAGAAGAAGAAAAAAGAAGACGGAGAAGAAGAAGACGACGACGACGAAGAAGAAGAAGAACAAGAAGAAGAACAAGAACAAGAAAATTTTGAAATAGAAGAAGAAGAAGAAGAAGAAGAAGAAGAGAAGAAGAAGGAGGAGGAGGGAGGAGGAGGAGGAGGAGGAGGAGAAAAACGAAAAAGAAGAAGAAGAAGATGAAGAAAGAGAAGAAGAAGAAGAAGAAGAAGCCACCACCACCACCGCCACCACCACCACCACACCACCATCAACAACAACAACAACAACAACAACAACAACAACAACAACAACAACAACAACAGTAACACTAAATGGTTTTAAACGTTCTGTTTTTTTAACGTATAAAGATCAAATCACTAAGAATATTTCCAAACAAGCACGTAAGATTTTCACTATCATTTACACAATAAATGTCAAAGTGTATGGGAAAATGGACATGATGAATGACTCCACAATATTGCTCTTCCAACTCTCTCTCTCTCTCTCTCTCTCTCTCTCTCTCTCTCTCTCTCTCTCTCTCATCAGGTTCCTCATTTTTTAACCCACAGGGGAGGGAATGCAGAGAGTACCCTGCGGGTGCAGTGCGTTCTTTCAATCATTTGCCTCCCTTGTCTCTCAGCCCGTTTCTCTCCGCAAGCGGCAATGAGTTATGAGCATGCTAGAATGGGGTACGAAAGAAAAAGAAGACAGGAGATAGAAAACAAGGAAGAAGAAGAAGAAGAAAAGAAGAAGAACAAGAAGAAGAACAAGAAGAAGAAAAAGAAAAGAGAGAACAGAAGAAGAAGAAGAAGAAGAAAGAAGAAGAAGAAGACGAAGAAGAAGAAGAAGAAGAAGAGAAGAAGAAGAAGAAGAAAGAAGAAGAAGAAACGAAGAAGAAGAAGAAGAAGAAGAAAAGAAGAAGAAGAAGAAGAAGAAAAAAGAAGAAAAAAAGAGAAAGAAGAAGAAGAAGAAGAAGCAGAAGGAGAAGAAGAAGAAGAGAAAGAAGAAGGAAAAGCAACGAAAAGAAGAACAAGAAGAAGAAGAAAGAAAAGCAGAAGAAGAAGAAGAAGAAGAAGAGAAGAAGAAGAAGAAGGAAAAGCAAAGAAAAAGAAGAAGATAAAAAGAAGGAAAAAGAGCAGAAGAAGAACAAGTTAGGGCAAAAGAGTTGTAGTAAAGTGTAGAAGGCATCGCTATGATTACAAATAAGAGAACGAGGAACATGAGGAGAGGGGGGAATGGGAAGAAGATGAAAACGACATAGCAGAGGAGGAGATGGTGGTGGAGGGGGAAGGGGAGGGGGAATAACAGGGGGAGAGGTAGCGGAGGGAAAATGACATCGTTATGACGACAAATGTGGAAGAGCAGGAAGAAGAGAAACGAGTGAAATACAGTAGGAGTAGAAGGAGGAAAAGAAGAAGAAATTCACTGATGACAAATAAGGAGGAAATTGAGGAGGAAGAAGAAGAAGAAAGAGGAGGAGGAGGAGGAGGAGGAGAGGAGGAGGAAGAGACGAAGAAGAAGACGAAGAAGAGGTTCAAGTTCAATTTCATATTGCTTATAGCCCAGCCGACTACTAGAGCCATATCAGGGATAACATCACGTGAAAAACAACAACCAGGTTAAGATATTAGACAACAGTTAAAAACCATGATCCCAGTTAGAAGAAGAAGAAGATGAG
>JAPXFY010000014.1:28004033-28006533 GCA_030674185.1 Monoplex corrugatus | reverse complement strand
GACTTGTGTTCGGACTGGTCAAGAGTATTTGGAATCCATGACAATCCCCCCCACTCCCCAACGGGTCAATCCCCAAACACATTACATAAAAAGGGACAAAATCCCCAGTGATGTTACCGTCAACGTTATGTCTTTGACGCACAGGCAAACACACATACACACACTCTCTCTGTCTCTTCTCTCTGTGTCTCTCTCTCTCACCCCACACACACAAACACACACATACAAACACACACACATACACAAACACAACACACACACACACACACACACATACAAATACACACACGTACACAAACAAACAAACAAACAACACACACATACACAAACAGACAAACACACACACACAAACAAACAGACAAACACATACAAAAACACACACATACAGACACACACACACACACAAATACGCACACACACACACACAAGACACACACACACAAACACACATACACACATACGTACAAACACGCAGTCACGCATACAAACACACCTTCGTCAGCAGGTGAGGACATATTTTAATTTCCTGATACACACTTTTTCCCCCAACTGCTAAAACCAGAACCAGGGTTTTCAGTAAGTAAAATGTATATGTATTATGTATTGTATATGTAATGTATTGTATATTGCATATGTATATGTATTGTATGTATAGATATGTAGTATACACACACCACACACACATATTATATATATTATGTATATGTATATATATATATATATACATGTATACACACATATACACACACATCTATATCTATCTAACTATCTATATCTATCTATCTATCTATCTATCTATCTATCTATCTCTCTCTCTTTTCTCTCTTTCACTGTCTATCTATCTATCTGTCTATCTCTCTCTTCTCTCTCTCTCTCTTCTCTCATCTCTCTCTCTCTCTATAATATATATATATCACACACATATACACAATTACGTGCTTTATTGTATATTTCATATACGTGACTGGGGTCTGTCCACTTTTATGTAATGGATTGGTGTTTTGTTCGTTGGCGTTTATTCGTTGGGGTTTCGTCTGTTCACTGGAGTTTTGAACTGTTTATGAGGGATTTACCACAGGGACTTAGACACTCAAGTCATGCATTTATTTTATTATTATTATTATTATCATCGTCATTGATGATGATGATGACGACGACGACGACGATAATAATTATTGTCACTATCATTAGTAGTACATGTAGTATTATTATCATCTTTATGATTGTTCTCCTCCTCCTCAATATTATTATTATCATTATTATGATGGTTATTATGATTGTTGTTGTTAATGTTGTTGATTAAAGCCCAGTCGATCAAGCAGAGCCATATCAGGGCGATAACCATCTCAAAACACAGACCTGGAAAAGAAAATTCAAGTATAAATATCAATGTGTACGCGCACATTGTCTATGGCTATACCCTTGGCATTGACCATTTCGCCCAAGTGTATCACCAGTGGGACATAACTCTTGAGAATTATCTCCCATGTTGTATAGAACTTCTCAAATCTAACACAGTTTGCGCTACCCATTCAGCTAGCACAGAAGCAGATACAAAGTACAAAAACAGTAAGCTCAGAACAATCCTCAAAAAAGGAGCGCCAAAGCCTACCTTTATACTCTGCAACTTGGGCGCTCCTTTTTTGAGGAGTGTTCTGAGCTTACTGTTTTCGTTCTTTGTATCTGCTTCTACATGTATGCTAGCTGAATGTGTAGCGCAAACTGTGTTAGATTTGAGAAGTTCTATACAACATGGGAGATAATTCTCAAGAGTTATGTCCTTTGATTATATTATAAAAATTCTCCCTGCTTCCCTCTTATTTCTTTGGTATCACCAGTGGGGTTTAAACAAAAACTGGAAAAACCCTTAATACACACGTATAATCATAATTAAGTGTACACCAACATATAAAAAAATGGCCTAACTTACCTAAAAAGTGCTTCTACACATCACACTTCTTCAGAGCCAAAAATGTAGTTAATACATGTTACATTTCAAAAAAGGAGAAACTCAAGGTGAAATTACGAATGCGATACGAGAAGTGTGACGTCAAATGTGTCTGTCGATTCAGCTACCGTCCGCTTTCGCTTTTGCAGATGATTTGTGATTCACTCGATAATGAATCGAACTATTTGTTTTGGTTTATGCTACACTGAAAATATATGTTTAAGTTTGATTTCGTTGTATGGAAATATGTAGAAATCTTTGGAACAATCTAGAAATAACAAGAAAAACGTAGAATACCTTAGATCTTTCTAGAATGTTCCGGAAATTGTAAACAAATTTAATCTGTACAATGATTGGCTAGAACTACAGAACATTTTAGAAAGGGAAGGTTCGAGAACTTGGCTATGATTGGCTGAAAATCTAGGGAAAAGCCGAGAATGTTGTGGAACTTTCCATGATGTTATAAATAAAGCGTGACTGAGAGAGAGAGAGAGACAGAGACAGAGCGATCGGAAGAGTTGAAGTGTAAGTCTGCTGTCAGAGGTGGAGAAG
>JAPXFY010000014.1:27981533-27984033 GCA_030674185.1 Monoplex corrugatus | reverse complement strand
AAGAAGAAGAAGAAGAAGAAGGAAGAAGAAGAAGAAGAAGAAGAAGAAGAAGAATGAAGAAGAAGATGCGAAAAGAAGAATGCGAAGAAGAAGAAGAATGGAAGAAGAAGAAGAATGCAAGAATGAAGAAGAATGCGAAGAAGAAGAGAATGCGAAGAAGGAAGAATGCGAAGAGAAGAAGAATTGCGAAAGAAGAAGAATGCGAAGAAGAAGAATGCGAAGAAGAAAGAAGAAGAATGCGAAGAAGAAGAAGAAGAATGCGAAGAAGAGAAGAAGAATTGCGAAGAAGAAGAAGAATGCGAAGAAGAAGAATGCGAAGAAGAAGAAGAATGCGAAGAAGAAGAATGCGAAGAAGAAGAAGAAGAAGAGAAGAAGAAGAAGAAGAAGAAGAAGAAGAAGAAGAAGGAAGAAGAGAAGAAAGAAGAAGAAGAAGAAGAAGAAGAAGAAAGAAGAAGAAGAAGAAGAAGAAGAAGGAAGAAGAAGAAGCAAGAAAGAAGAAGAAGAAGAAGAAGGAAGAAGAAGAAGAAGAAGGAAGAAGAAGAAGAAGGAAGAAAGAAGAAGAAGAAGAAGAAGAAGAAGAAGAAGAAGAAGAAGAAGAAGAAGAAGAAAAAGCGAAGAAGAAAAGGACACAAAGACAGAAGAAAGAAAAGAAAGAAAGAAAAAGGAAAGAGATAAATACATTTGTGGTTTGCTTCCTTCTATCTCACATGGATGAAGCCTGCTTCCTTAACAAAAAAAAGACGGAAGACGCATACTGTCTTAAGCAGGAAAGACCTTATAGGCGTGGGTGGATACTCTCTTTGATGCCACTGATTGCATTTACAATCTGCCAATCTCCCCCAGCCTCTGGATGTGACATAACACTACACTGACATCGGGGGTTACAGCATGGCATATTTGTCTAACTCGCAGGTAAACAAAGACAAACAAAACAAAACAAAGACAAACAAAACAAAACAACTCTCCCTCTCTCTGTTTTCTCACGTCTGTAACCATCACCACTACTACCACCATCACCACCACCACCACACCACCACCACTGCCATTATCACTATCATCTTCATCATTTTCATTGCTGTCAGATTAAAAATAAAGTCATCATCATTTTCATCAATCTCATAATGTCAGATAAAACGTAAAGGTATAAGGGAATTTTAAACAACATTTCTAAGACTTAAGTTTTAAAACATCGAAACCAAAGAATTACAATTAAATCTCGAAATATATTTAAAAGAATAATAGTTGAAAATATCAAATAAGAAATCAAATTATTTTTAAAACACTTACTCCAGAACACACAAAAGGTCTAAATAACATTTTAAGCAGCGATCAAAAACAACATAAAAAACAAACAAACAACAAAAACCAAAACAAACATACCCGCACCCCATAACTTCTCACTCTCTCTCGCGCTCGCTCTCTCTGTGTCTCTGTCTCTGTTTCTCTCTCTCTCTCTCTCTCTCTCTCTTGTATGTGTGTGTGTGAGTATGCATGTGTGTGTGTTTGTGTGTGAGTATGTATGTGTGTGTGTTTGTGTATGTGTATGTATGTGTGTATGTGTATTGTGTATGTGTGTATGTTGTGTGTATGTATGTGTGTGTGAGTGTGTGTGTGTGTGTGAGAAAGAGAGAGAGAGAGAGAGAGAGAGAATGACAGAGAGAGAAGAGAGAGAGAGACAGAGATGTAGAGACAGAGAGAGAGAGAGAGAGAGAGAGGAGAGAGAGAGAAGAGAGAGAGAGAGAGAGAGAAAGAGACAGAGTGAGAGAGAGTGTGAAAGAGAGACAGAGAGAGAGAGAGCAGACAAACAAACAGACAGACAGACAGACAGAGATATGCAAAAACATACGCCCCCGTCACACCCCCCCCCCCCTTCCATACACCAACCAAAAGCGACACGCGTCTCTTACATCCCCCTGACAAGCGGAAGGGAACTGCCACGCCACACAAAGCAGATCTTGTCTGTAAGACAGGTGACTTTCATTCCTCCTACCATCAGTTTAGCCAGCAATTCTATTATCAACATTATCCAGGCTTTCCGGCAATACGTGTTTGACTGTACGACAAGGTTGTCTTTCTCTTCTTGGTCGTCTTCTTCTTCGTTCGTTCTTGTCTCTCTGTTTCTCGTCTGTCTTCTGTGTCTCTCTCTCCGGTTCTTCTCTTCTCACTCTCTCTCATTTGTCTCTTTCTCTCTCTCTCTCACTCTCTCTCATTCTGTCTCTTTCTTCTTCTCTCTCTGTCTGTCTGTCTCTCTCTCTCTGTGTCTCTCTCTCTCTCACTCTGTCTCATTCTGTCTCTTTCTCTCTCTCTCTCTCTCTCATTCTGTCTCTTTCTCTCTCTCTCTCACTCTCTCTAATTCTGTCTGTTTCTCTCTCTCTCTCTGTGTCTCTCTCTCACTCTCTCTCATTCTGTCTCTTTCTCTCTCTCTCTCTCACTCTCTCTCACTCTGTCTCATTTCTCTCTCTCTGTGTATGTATGTGTGTGTGTGTGTTGTGTGTGAGTA
>JAPXFY010000014.1:27964033-27969033 GCA_030674185.1 Monoplex corrugatus | reverse complement strand
ACAGTTTTACATCTCCTGTTTTTGTTAATATCATCATTATTGACAGTTTTACATCCACTGCTGCATTTGGTAATATCATCATTATTACAGTTTTATATCCCTATGCATTTTGTGTAATATCATCATTATTTACAGTTTTACATCCTCTGACATTTTGTAATATCATCATTATTTACAGTTTTACATCCCTGTTACATTTGGTAATATCATCATTATTTACAGTTTTACATCTCCCTGCATTTTGGTAATATCATCATTATTGACAGTTTTACATCCTTTACATTTTGTAATATCATCATTATTGCACAGTTTTACATCATGTAGCATTTGTTAATATCATCATTATTTACAGTTTTACATCCCTTTAATTTGTTAATATCATCATTATTCACAGTTTTACATCCCTGTCATTTTGTAATATCATCATTATTCTACAGTTTTAATCCCTGCATGAATTTTTTAATTATCATCATTATTCACAGTTTACATCCCTGCTCATTTGTAATATCATCATTATTCACAGTTTTAATCCCTGCTCATTTGTTAATATCATCATTATTACAGTTTTACATCCCTTCTATGTTTGTTAATATCATCATTATTCACAGTTTTAATCCCTGTGACATTTTGTTAATATCATCATTATTTACAGTTTTACATCCCTATTCATTGTTAATATCATCATTATTTACAGTTTTACATCCCTGTTTGCATTTGTAATATCATCATTATTACAGTTTTACATCCCTGCTCACTTGGTAATATCATCATTATTTACAGTTTTAATCCCTGCTGATTTGTTAATATCATCATTATTTCACAGTTTTACATCCCTGATGCACTTTGTTAATATCATCATTATTACAGTTTTATATCCCTGTTAATTTGTTAATATCATCATTATTTACAGTTTTACATCCCTGCTGCATTTGGTAATATCATCATTATTCACAGTTTTACATCCCTGCTGCATTTGGTAATATTTTCATTATTACGGTTCTGCGAAATTTCCTTTCATTTCAGCTTTTTTTTTTCAGTGGAACAAAACTCATAGGTTTTGTATGTACCTCTTTCGTTTAGATAAGTATCTCTTTCTTTTATCTAAAGTGTAGTAAAACACACACACAAAAATACAATGCAAAACAAAAATAAAAGGAAAACCAACACTAATCTTTTTTCTCTCTCTCTCTTTAACCCTTTGACTACCAAGCCCTTCCCACAGGTTCCTGCATTGTCAACCAGGCCAGCAAAGCAAAAACTTAACCCTTTGATTCCTCACTCTACCCACCAGCTGTGGATAGGATGTGGGAGTCAATGGATTAAGTTTTTACTTTGGTGGATAGGGTGGGGAAGTCAAAGGGTTAACTGTTTACAGTTGGTGGATAGGGTGCTGGAGTCAAAGGGTTAAGTATTACAGTTTCCATACATACATACGTACTACATACTACTACATACATACATACATACGACTACGTACATACTACTACGTACGTACATACATACATACATACATACATACATACGTAATACATACATACATACATACATACATACTTACACATACATACATACGTACATACATACATACATACATACTACACATACATACATACATACATACGTACATACATACATACTTACTACATACATACATACATACATACATACATACAATACATACATACTTACTACATACATACATACATACACTACATACATACATACATACATAAATACATAATATACATACATACATACATACATACATACATACATACATACATACATACTTACATACATACATACATACATACATTACATACATACATACATACATACATACATACATACATACATACATACATACATACATACATTACATACATACATACATACATACATACATACATACATACATACATACTACATACATACATACATACATACAACATTCATACATACATACATACATACATACATTCGATTGTTTATATCTCTAGCGATAGGTTCATTTCTAGATCCCTCATTGAGTCAATTAGCCTCTTGCCTTTGTGAAGTCTTGTAAAAATAAGATAGATAGATAGATAGAATAAGATAGAGAGAGAGAGAGAGAGGAGAGAGAGAGAGAGGAGTGATACAAAGACAGACAAGACAGACAGACAGACAGACAAAGACAGAGACACAGAGACAGACATATAGACAGACGGAGAGACAGCAGGCAGGCAGGCAGGCAGACGGACACAGAAAGAGACAGAGACAGACAGAGAGACAGACAGACAGACAGACAGACAGACAGACAGACAGACGACAGACAGAAGACAAAAATAGAAAGACAGACACACAGAGATCGGGGAAGAGAGCTCATTTACGAAGAGGAGACCAAGGAAGACAGTTCAATAAATTGTTCATCATTTGTGGCAGCATCAGTGCGAAGAATCAGAAACAAGGAATAGAGTTTTTACATGTTTATGAGAAAGAGGACGAGGAAAGAGAGAAAAGAGGGAAAGAGAAGGAGGAGATGGAGCAGCAGCAGAAGAAGCTGACAAAGAAGACGGAGGAAGAGAAAGAATAAGAGACGGAAATGAGCGTGAAGGGTGGGTGGGTGGGTGGGTGAGCGGAGAGACAGAGACAGAGAGGGCAGAAAGAGGGGGGGGGGGGGAGTGGGAAGGAAAGTGGTTAGAAAAAAAAGAGAGAGAAAGAGAGAAATAAAGAAAGACAGAGAGAGACAGAGAAATAAATAGAGAGAGAGAGACAGACAGACAGAAAACAGAGAAAGAGAGAGAGAGAAAGAGAAGAGAAACAGAGAAGACAGAGAGAGAGAGAGAGAGAGAGAGAGAGAGCGACAGAGACAGAGAGAAATAAAGAAAGAGAGAATGAGAAATACAAAGACAGAAAGAAAGAAAGAAAGAAAGAAGGAAAGAGAGAGAGAGAGAGAGAGAGAGAGAGAGAGAGAGAGAGAGAGAGAGAGAGAGTTCAGACTTTAATATAGAAGTCAGAATATTCTATTACTCAGTGAAAGTAACATTGGACCTGCCTTACAGTATTCCTTGAACAACGAGAGAGGGGGAGGGAGAGGGAGAGAGAAAGAGAAAGAGAGAGAGAGAAAGAAAGACAACAGACAGAGAGAGGGAGAGCGACAGACAGGAAAAAAGACAGACAGAAAGACAGACAGACAGAGGACTGCCAGACAGATAGACAGAAAGAGACACACAGAGATATATACAGAATATAAACACACCAAAACCTGACATGAAAACCGAAACTAGCTTCAACTTCCGCTTCCTGTCGTCTTTGGGATGTGTTCCATTTCCGGTTTCACCTCAGTCCTGTTTAGTTCGGATGCTGCACGTCACTCACAGAACTTATGGCGGCTGCTTGTCCTGTTTGTCTTTGGAAAAGACTTGGGGGCAGATGGCAGGAGGAGGAGGAGAAGATGGAGAGGAAAAGGAGGAAGAGGAAGAGACGTGTGTGTACTTTCCTGCCTGTTAAATTTCAGGCCCACACAGGAAATGGCTGCTTCAGTCTTGAGGATACGAGTTTGACGTTTTGTTGTTGCTGGTGTCTGTTATTGCTTGAGGCCGGATGTTTTTTTGTGGTTGTTGATGTGGCTGCTGCTCCTGCTGGTGGTCCTGTGTTCTAGGTTTAATTATTTCGATCAGCATGTGGCTTAGATTTTGAAAGATGTATATTTACAAAATCTTGATCTTTGAAAAGGGATATCTGTTATTTGCAAGTTCATAATATAATTATTCTACACGCTCTTGGTATATCACCATCATCATCAAGTGCCTTGCCACATGGCGTTGGCGATCATGGCCTTGGTATATACTGTTACTAAAAATAACTATGATAAAAGTGATGATGATGATGACAATATTCAACAAATGAAATACATGATCATAACGATGAATACTACCACCACCACAATTACTTCTACTGTTGTCATTCTTAACAACCCTTTAACTCCCGCACCCTACCCACCAACTGCAAAAACATAACCCTTTGACTCCATCACCCTGTCTACCAGTTTCCTGCAGGAAGCTTGCGGATAGGTTGAGGAATCTAAGGGTTAAGTTATTGCTTTGCTGGTACGGCTGACAATACAGGAAGCTGATTCACCGGGTGCGGGAGTCAAAGGGTTAAGTTATTGCTTTGCTAGCATGGCTGACAATACAGGATGCTGATTCACAGGGTGCGGGAGTCAAAGGGTTAAGTTATTGCTTTGCTAGCATGACTGACAAATACAGGAAGCTGATTCACAGGGCGTGGGAGTCAAAGGGTTAAAACCGACAATACTTCTCTGCCGCTTTTGGCTTTTGGCCGCTGCAGGAAGCTGGTGGAAAGTGTGAGGGATTCAAAGGGTTAAATGTTTGCAGTTGGTGGATAACGTGTGATAGTCAAAGGGTTAAGCCACTGCAACGAGTGGTTAAAATTTCATTGCGACTATCACAGAGTTGTTAAGGACATTTCAGCACTTAAAGTTCGAAAATGTCTGCACTTGATTTTCTCAAAACAGTAGTTAAGTGGAATACGCTTAGATTTGATTTCTATCAAGATTTTGCGCCTATAATATGAATATTGTAATTATTATAATATTATTATTATTATTATTATAATTATTACACCCTCTGTAAATCCATGTCAGTCAGCCATTAATTTCAGATATGAACATAGTATATACCAGGTCAAAGACAACAAGAAGAAAAAAAAAAGCTTTCAAAAACAGCAAACTATCCCCCAATTACCAGTTTTCCCAAAAATGTACATCAGGGAAATATGTGAAATCATTTCGGGCTGGACGGTAACATTTTGAGATATTCTTACTTGAAAACAACGATGATGTAACATTAAAAGCAACATTTCTCTATGGAAACAAAATCATTCGTACATGGTTTTTCTTCTTATGCCTGCTTCCTGTTTGGATTACTGACACATTTTAAGCCCTACGAAAAAAAAAAAGCCGTCCTGAAGTTAAATGATAATAAGCAGATAAGAATCAA
>JAPXFY010000014.1:27946533-27956533 GCA_030674185.1 Monoplex corrugatus | reverse complement strand
TTTCCAATCCCTTGTGTGATAAATTGGACGGAGTAGTCAACGCCAGGGGCATCTCCTTAGACTATAATTATGCGCCAATGCATTGATGTTTCTACTAGATTTTCTTTTCTTTTTTCACTGTTAAAATATTGTGTGTGTATATATATAGAAATAGTTATAGCCCTGATATGGCTCTACTCAGTTGGCGGGGCTTTAAATATACAATAACAATAACAATAACAATAACAATAACAATAACAATAACAATAAGAAGCATCTCTGAGGACAGTTCTCTCTCAGCTGCGGCGTTCTGTGACGGTTGCGGCGTTTGGTGTAGGAAACTCTAATTAATAATAATAATTACAATATTTATATAGCGCAAAATCTTGATAGAAATCAAATCTAAGCGCTGAACATACACATACGTACGCGCGCACACACACGAAACACACACACACACACTCACACATAGTTATAAATGGGGAAAAAGAATAAAAGCAATGGAAAATTACAGAGAGCATATTGTATACAAATATATATTACACAATGTGATTCCACTCCGAGCGAAGACAGGCTACAGAGGGGGATGAGTGAGGTCAGCATTTCATGCAGAGGAGAAAAGGTGAGTTTTGAGAGCGGACTTGAAGGAGACAAAAGTAGGTTGCTGACGGATTGAGAGAGGAAGTTTGTTCCAGGAGAGTGGACCAGAAACAGAGAAGGCTCGTGGACCGTAGGTATTGAGCTTAGTGCGTGGAAAGCGAAAAGTCAGAGGATCGGAGGCAGAGCGGAGGGTACGTGAGGGAACATAGATCTCAAGTAGGCTTGACATGTAATCGGGGGCTGCGTTATTGAGACTTTTGTAGCACATGGTGTCTAGTTTGTACTGTATGCGCTTTGATACAGGGAGCCAGTGAAGTTGTGCCAGGAGAGAGAAATGTGGTCAGCTTTTTTCTTTTTGAGTACAAGGCGTGCAGCATTGTTTTGAATGCGCTGTAGGATGTGGATGGTGGAGGCAGGAAGACCAAACAGGAGTGAATTGCAATAGTTTTGGTGGTAACTGAAATACTGCAGAACGAGCAACTAATCAAGAAGTCTACAAAATGTGACAGACAACTGCAGACAGTTAGTTTTTCTGTACTTCAGTGGCCTAAATATTCAAGACATTGTCCACAAAAGTTGAAGACATAAGCCATTTGGAGGCGGGTAACTAGGTCACAGAGTGCAGCGGCCGACACTGAAACCGGTGTCGCCGACAGGTGAGACAGGGAAGACAGTGATATGAGAATAATACAGCACGTGCAACATGGACTCCTGGTTTTTTGTTGGCGTCTGTCTTAACACTTTGACTCCCTCACCTTATCTACCTGATGCAAAAACTTAACCTTTGACTGTCTTCATTTTGTCCATCGGATACAAAAACGCAACCCCTTGATTCCCTTACTTTACTCGCCAGATACAAAACCTTAACCCTTTGATTCCTCACCTTATCTACCAGATACATAATTAACCTTACACTCCCTCACCTTATTACCAGGTACAAAAAAATTAACCCTTACACCCCTAACCTTATCACCAGATGCAAAAATTAACTCTTTACTCCTGACTGATCCTCACCCTCCTGCAGGACAGGCAATGGACAGACTGAAAGAGTGAAAGGGTTAAAAACCTAACCGACAAGGGGGGGGGGCATCAGTTTAGAAACGCCTCGTTTTTCAGCATCACCGCACTCCAGAAATTCATAAGCATTAACATTGCATATGCCATGTGATGAACAAGAATCCAGAAATAACCATGGCAAATGTCGGAAGCTTGCGCAGAGAGAATGGGACATAAAGTAACAATATAATTACAACAGAACTGTGAAGATACGCACATTGTATACAAATACCGATCTATATTTAAGAAGTTACCTCTCTGTGATTTTAATAAACAAACATGGAATTTACGATGATGATGATGATGATGATGATGATGATGAGAAGACTCATCAGATGCCAGCTTCGTTAGACACAACACGCTGTCTGTATGACGAGAACCGCATCCCAAAGTTGCTTCCAGCCTGGAGAGCTGGAGCAAGAATACCGAGACCAGGGAAGACCAGTAAAACGCCACAATGACATCCTGAAAGCCAACCTCATGAGCTGTGTCATCGTCATCACCAACTAGGAAGACATGCCCCCAACAGAGCCACCTGGCGACAGCAGTGCAGGCAGGTCACAGTCACATTTGAACAGCACAGAACAGCAACTACTCAACAGAAGGAAAAGGAACCGTGGAATCAGAAGCCAAGGCCACAGAAGGAAAAGGAACCGTGGAATCAGAAGCCAAGGCCACAGAAGGAAGAGGGGTCGTGGAATCAGAAGCCAAGGCCGCAGAAGGAAGAGGGATCGTGGAATCAGAACCCAAGGCCACAGGGCCCCTGCCCATGCAGCATCTGTGGAAGAACATGTGCCTTCAGGGTCGGTCCTCAGTCCCACATGAAGATCCGTACCAGGCGATACAGGACAATGTGCCTACTCTTCAGCTGGATCGACTGGAAGACTCAATCATCATCATCATCATCATCATCATCATCATCATCATCATCATCATCGTCGTCGTCGTCGTCGTCGTCGTCGTCGTCGTCGTCGTCGTCGTCGTCGTCGTCGTCTCGTCATCATCATCATCATCATCATCATCATCATCATCATCATCATCATCATCATCATCATCATCATCATCATCATCATCATCATACAGCGTACATGAATATATGAAGTACGTGTGCACAAACAGGTACATGTTCATGTTTAAATGCATATCATTCATATTATGCAGATGAAAGCGATCAAAAAATGAAAACAGGAAATGCTTCATTTCATTCCATCTTGATAGTCCCAAACAACCATGAATGGAGGTCTTCGAACATGCCTTCTGACGTCAACGCCATCGCTGGTTTCCACAGAAATTGTCCAGGAAGGCCAACAGGCAAATATTTATAAATCCTTCATCTTCAATTAAGCATAAGAGATAAGAGACAAAGCTCTACAAGGGGCCAATTCACACATCTGCTTGGAAGGGAGTAAGGATGGCAGTGTCTCGATGAAACTGGACCATTGTATGCATGATGGGAAAGGCGTACTGTATGAAAATATTCCCAACCTGTGTAAGGTTGAAGAGGTCTGGTTCAAAGAGTACGGTGCCATTTTAAACTCATGCCAGTAAGATGGGGAATCTGCTTCACTGGGTGCACACTTCTGGCATCACAAACATTCTCTTAAGGCCACAGAGTGCGCTTCATTGAGATAAATTAGAATTTGGTGAACATGAAAATGTCAGACACGCCATCATCTACAGTGGAGGATTATTTCATGAGGGAGGAAGGATGCTAGATAACATCAGGATCAGGCTTGGAGACCCGTTCCTCTATGAGGCTACAGGGAGCAACGTTCGTATTGGGGCATCAGGGAACGATGCTAGTGAGATTTTGTTTTTCTTACCATTATTACTTACAACGGCTGAAACTGTTGTGTACTTAGTTAATTTTTATATATTCTGCATCTACAATTTATGTATCTCATCAAACACTTCATCCGTGTTTGCCCGTATGTGCGTTCCAACCAATCATCATCATCATCATGTGCTCTGCCGCATGGCGTTGGCGATCGTGGCCCTCCATATGCATCTATCCCTTGTCGCTGCAAACACATCTTCCACCCTCTGTGTCCTCAGCCACCCTGCAAGTCTGTCCAATATTTTCTCCCTGGATCTACCTGGTGTTCTCTTTCCCTCCAGCTCTCCTGTTGTGACCAGGTGCTCTAATTCCCCTTTCCTCATACTCTTTCCCTCCAGCTCTCCAGTTGTGACCAGGTGCTCTAATTCCCCTTTCCTCATACCCAATACCGTTTTTAAACTGAGTGATAATCACGCTTAACAGCTAAAATCAGTTCTATACTGAGTGATAATCAAGCTCAACAATAATACAAACTCTGAATTGAGTAATAATTATCCTCAACAACTAAAACCAGTTCTAAACTGAGTGATAATCATGCCCAAGAACTGATACCAATTATAAACTGACTGATAATCAGACACAATTTAGATTTTTTTTGCATAAGAAAGCAATCTCTAAGCCTCTCCCCCCATCATTACTACTAAACATTTAACATTTTTGTCAATCATGTAATACGTAGTATCTGTTTTTCATTGTAATCAGTATTATCTATTATATATTCATCATTTTAATCAGTATTAACTATTATCTATTCATCATTGTGATCAGCATTCTCTATTTATCATTGTAATCAGTACTATTTATTACTGTTTATCTATTATTCATCACAATCAGAATTATCAAATATTATAATCATTATTACGTAGTATCGTAATGAATATTATCTATTACTCTTCTCAGTATCGTTTACATATTATTGCAATCGATATTACGTATATCGTAATCATTATTATCCAAGAATGTAATCAGTATTATCTATCTATTAATGCGATCGTAATTGCAATCAATATTATTCATGATCATAATCATCATTATTTATCAATGTAATCAGTATTGTTAATCTACTACTGTGATCGTAATTGCAATCAATATTATCCATTATTATAATCATTATTATTTATCAATGTAATCAGTCCTGTCTATCTATTACCGTGATCATAATTGCAATGCATATTTACGTTATTATAAGCATCATTACATATCAATGTAATCAGTATTATGTATCTATTACTGAGATTGTTACTGCACTCAGTATTATCCATTATCATAATCATCATCATTTATCAATGTGATCAGTTTTGTCTGTCTATTACTGTGGACATATTGCAATCAATATTACCTATTATTAAAATCACCATTATTTTTCAATACAGTTTTGTCTATCGATTACTGTGATCAAAGTGTTTATCTATCATTGCAATCAGGATTACCATTGGTACATGCAGTGTTATTATCTAACAATATAGTTATATTATTATTTATGTACATTAATTACGTTCTGTCACAATGGATTTACCCTGTGAAACTCAGGCTGCTCTTTCCAAGTGTCTATCTATCAGGGCTTAAAACAGGAGGAAAAAAACCACTGAAACTAGGGAGGGTCCGGGGGCATGCTCCCCGGGAAAATTTTGTTAAAAACCAAGTGTAATCAGTAGTATGATCTATCATTGTAATTAGTATTATCTATTACTGCAATCAGCATTATTGACTCGTTTGATTTTTGTTTGTTTCGTACATGCATCTGGATTTATCTCCCTTTTGCGTCGCTTGTTTATGACCATTCGTTGGTTGTTCTCATGTAGATCGATATGTATCGGATTTTCCCGTTTAGTTATTCTTATACAACAATATACTTTTTGACGAAGAGAGTGTACAGGTAAGAAAAAACACACAAACAAAGAAAATAATAAACTATATGTAATAACAATTTAGGGATGAAAAAAAAAGAAGACAAATTCGACAACAAAGTTGAAGAAGAAAGACTACACCTGCAGCGTTGACAAGTAATCAATTCTTCACTGCAGTCACTCAACAGAAAACATCCACCCACCCTCTCCGCAGTTAGTAATAATAATAAAATATAATAAAACAATAATAATAAAGATAATGATAACAACAACAACAACAACAATATAATAATAATAATAATAAAACAAACAAAAATGATACTACTACTATATAATAATGATAATAATAATAACAACAACAACATAATATCATATAACATTAATAATAATGATAATGATGATGAAAAATAATAATAATAATAATGCTGATAATAATAACAAAACAAAAACAACAACAACAACGACGACGACGACGAGACAACAAAACAACAACAACAACAACAACACAACACCACCACCAATAATAATAATAATAATAATAATAATAATAATATAATAAAGTAATGTAATAATAATAATAACATCAACAACAATAACAAACAAAATAATAATAATAATAATAATAATGATGATGATGATAATATAACAACAACAACAACAACAAACAACAACAACAACAACAACAATATAATTAATAATAATAATAATATAATAATAATAATAATAATAATAATAATAATAAATATCATTTCTATAGCGCAAACAACCCATATCTAAAGCACGCTCTTTAGATTTTCAAAGAAACAGATCATTACCAATTTTTCACACAATGACATGAAACATGTGTACGTGCATTCATACACCAAGCATAAATTATTTATTAAAAAAAATCAACCAGACTACAAAATAAGATAAGAACTAGGTACAACAAACTATAACATGTAATAAGAAATTCGCACACCAGATTTACAAAATAAAACAACAAATAGATACACCAGACTATGAAATAAAACAACAAATAGGTATAACGGACTATAAAATAAAATAAGAAATAGATACACCAGACTATAGAATAAAAAAAGTAGGTATAACACACTACAAAATAAAATAAGAAGTAGGTATAACACACTACAAAATAAAATAAAAATAGGTATAACACACTACAAAATAAAATAAAAGTAGGTATAACACACTACAAAATAAAATAAGAAAGTAGGTATAACACATACAAAATAAAATAAGAATAGGTATAACAACTACAAATAAAATAAGAAGTAGGTATAACACACTACAAAATAAAATAAGAAGTAGGTATAACACACTACAAAATAAAAAAGAAAAGATATAAACATAAAAAATAAAATATAAAATAGGTTACAACAGATACAAAATAAAATAATAACAGATAAAATAAAGAAAAATATGTATAACACACTATGAAAAATAAAATAAGAAATAGTATAACAGACTATAAATAAAAAAGAAATAGTATAACACACTATGAAATAAAAAAGAAATAGATATCACCAGACTATAAAATAAAATAAGAAATAGGTATAACAGACTAAAAATAAAAAAAATATGTATAACAGACTACAAAAATAAAATAGAAATAGTATAACAGACTATAAAATAAAATATGAAAGAGGTATAACAACTACAAAATAAAATTAGAAATAGTATGAACAACTATAAAATAAAATATGAAAAGGTATGAACAAACTACAAAATAAAATAAGAAATAGTATACACCACACTTAAAATAAAATAGAAATAGGTATAACAACACAAAATAAAATAAGAAATAGTATAACAGACAATAAAATAAAATAAGAAATAGGTATAACAGACAATAAAATAAAATAAGAAATAGGTATAACAGACTATAAAATAAAACAAGAAACAGATACACCAGACTATAAAATAAAACAAGAAATATATATATTATATATTTTTATTATTATCGTTGTTTAAAGCCCATCCGACTGCATAGAGCCATATCAGGGCTATAACCTGTTTCAAAACACACAATTCGATACACGAGATTATAAAAATAAAAGAAGAAAAAGGTACCAGAAATACATTATTCACAGAATGCATTAAACATAATCTGATCACAGTCACACCAAACACAAAGACAAAACAATAAAACAAAGCCTTTGCCTAAGCAAAGACACTAGAAAAGAGGGAAGAAAACGGACCAAAAGAAAATGAAGCAACAGAACAGAAACAACACCGTGCTCCACAGACCTTGACAAGCGATGGGGTTACCGGAAAGAACGATAAGGGAGGCCACTGTCAACGTGAGAGATAACTCACTTATCACATTTCACTCCTCTCTGCAGGGGGAAGGAGGGAGGTGAGGACAGGGTGGGGGGAGGGAGGGAGGGGAAAGATAAAGAAAAAAATATTTCAGATAACGTCGTTATTACATCTATTTTAATCCAAACACGTTAAAGACAAGCTGGGGAATAAGAACAAGAAGCCAAAGGGCACACTTTTGAAAGAGACACAGAGAGAGAGTGTATGCGTGTGTGTGTGTGTGGTGTGTGTGGAGAGAGAGAGAGAGATAGAGAGAGAGAGAGAGAGTGTGTGTGTGTGTGTGTGTGCGTATATGTGTGTGTGTGTGTGTGTGTGAGAGAGAGAGAGAGAGAGTGTGTGTGTGTATGTGTACGTATGTGTGTGTGTGTGTGTGCGCGCTCTGTGTGTGTGTGTATGTGTGTGTGTGTGTGTGTGTGTGGTGTTGTGTGTGTGTGATGTGTGTATGTGTGTGTGTGTGTGCGCGCACTTGTGTGTGTGTGTGTGTGTGTGTGTGTGTGTTTTATGTGTGTATGGTATCTGTGTATATGTGTGTGCGTGTGCATGTGAAAGTGTGTGTTGTGTGCTGTTGTGGTGTGTGTGTGTGTGTGTGTGTGTTGTGTTTGTTGTTGTTGTTGTTGTTGTGTGTGTGTTGTGTGTGTGTGTGTGTTTTGTGGTGTGTGTGTGTTTGTGTGTTACGTTGTACTGTGTTGTGTTGAGTGTGTGTGTAAGTGTGTGTGTGTGTGTGTGTGTGCTCTGTGCTCTCTCTCTCTTTCTCTCTCTCTCTCTTCTCTCTTCTCTCTCTCTCTCTCTGTGTCTCTGTTGTGTGTGTGTGTATTTGAGGGGGTGGAGACGAAGGGCATGGGACACAACAGGGGGAGGAGGGGGTGATGTCAGAGAAACGAGAAAATCTTAACAAGCTCATTTCTTCATCTGCCTGATTTATCATTTAAGCTGTCCAGCATTGAGTCCATCAATGAAGAACATAACCATAAACTACTAACTTGATTAAGATTTATCCACCTCTGTCCTGATATTTCCCTTCCAGGAATGATCTTTTTATGATTTATCTATTTTTTTCACTTTTTACAAGAAAGAAATGCATACACACATCTACATGCTTATTACATAAACATACATGCCCAAATATCGTCAAAATATTATCATGCAAATGTTTAAGGTTTACCAAAAGTTCACTACATGTATATCAGTCATAAAAATTATGCGCCTTAAAATTGATACTGATGATAGAGTCAAAATGACATGACATGTATAATTATCAATCATAATCTGCGCCATGAAACAATACTGATGATACATTTTTATTTTGAGCTTTATAGAAGAACTAGTCAGTCTGAAATCTATTGTAGTTCATATTCATAAGTGACATATGTTTTTCAATATCGTACACAATTTTCAAGTATCCCCAGCAACGAATCAATGCGTGGGATACAGTCTTTATATTTGCATTTATAGATGTAGGATTTGGCTTAACAGCATTCCCCTTGCTATATATTATATTATATTATATTATATTATTCAGAATATGTTTTGCATAATTTACCCCCTTTCATTCCTCTCACTGTCTTTTAGAATAACTTGACTGAACAATGTGTGAGTGTGAGTGTGTGTGTGTGTGTGTGTGTGTGTGTGTGTTGTGTGTGTGTGTGTGTGTGTGTGTGTGTGTGTGTGTGTGCGCGTGCATGTGTGTGTATACATGTATTTGTGTGTATGTGTGTGCATGTGTGTGTGTATACGTTCTATTTACGTACATTCACGATAACGTTGCTGTCGTCATTATTCAGAATATGTTTTGCATAATTTACCCCCCTTCATTCCTCTCACTGTCTTTTAGAATAACTTGACTGAACAATGTGTGAGTGTGAGTGTGTGTGTGTGTGTGTGTGTGTGTGTGTGTGTGTGTGTGTGTGTGTGTATGTGTGTGTGTGTGTGTGTGTGTGTGTGTGTGTGTGTGTGTGTGTATGTATTTGTGTGTATGTGTATACATTCTATTTACGTACATTCACGATAACCGTTGCTGTCGTCATAATGATAATGACGAACAGTTAATAATGACAGTAAGAACAATGTAATGATGATGAAGATGATGAAGATGATGAAGGTGATGACGACGACGACTATGATGATACTACTACTACTAATGATGACAATAATGATGACGATAATGATGGATAATGATAATAACAAAACAAATAATAAAATTAAAAAAGTAGTATAATAGTAATAATAACAATAATGATAGTAACGATCATGCTGCTGCTATTGTAATGATAATGATGATGATGATGATGATAACGACGACGACGATGATGATGATTACTATGTTATTATTATGAATAATAATAATAATAATAATAATAAT
>JAPXFY010000014.1:27921533-27941533 GCA_030674185.1 Monoplex corrugatus | reverse complement strand
TATGCGGTTTGCGCTTTCAGCAAGGAGACGAGTTATTATGGACTGGACAGGTGGGAGGCACACCTGAGAGCCAACTGGCAAAGATACAAACCTTGGATCAAAGAAGCAGCCGACGGCGGAAAACACAAGTCAGGAGCTTGGGGGAGGGAGGGGGGATAGGGGGAGAGGGGATGGTGGGAGATAGGGTTAGGGTTGGGTGGGGATTATGAGCTTATTTTGAGGCGGAAGAAGGCATGTGCAAAAGCCCCGGGAAGCTTTCAGCATCCGTCTATTAACCGTACCACCGTTCACCAGTCGCCGTGGTGTAATGGTTAACGCAACAGACTACCGACTGGAAGGTTGTGGGTTCGAATCCCCATCAGTACCTTCAAAAGATCATTGTGGGATTTTCCGGCTCTAACCGGCTCCTACCCAGAGTTGGGCGTGCTATGGGCTCATTGGGAAGACTTGGAACCACACAGTCGAGTCTCATCCACTTCACCGATGCGTCATTGAGGGTGTTGCTCAAATCTTTTGACCAACACCGCAGGTGTCTGTACCTCTCGGGCCTGGTTGACGCTAGGATATATTAAGACAGTAAGCGTAGAGTACAACCCCGTCACGCAGTATCAATCCTAGATGGAACTCCATAGCGTCATGATTATCATCCTCATCGACATCATAATCATCGCATAATAACAACTGTTCCAGCTTCTGTGGCCGTTAAAGTGGTGTAGAGAATGGGACGAAAAAAAAGGTGAGCACAAAGGTAACCTCCCTGAGTGCAATGATCCTAAAAAAAACAAAAGAAAAAAACAAAAAAACAAAAAAAAAACACAAAAAACCCCACACCATTCTCATCACATTTACGGCAAGGTCGAAGACATTTTGAAGTGGCAGCCTGCCTAATTGGCCATTTTCCCCCCTCTCTCTCTTTGAGCGCTGCTGTTAGCTCAAGGTAATTTGGTTTGAACGCGTAATTCATAAATTAATAGAAAGCCAAACGTTGCCCCAGCATTAGACACAGGGGGCATTCCAAGGTTGTGTGCGGTTACAGACTCACATATTTTGGTCGATGGAGGTGTGGCTGACTGGTGCATCGAATTTTCGGACAACTGAATAGCACGAGAGGAGAAGGTGTTGCCAAGTTTACTTCCGGACATAAACCCGCTGAAAGATTGAGAAAAAAAAATCATATTAATTCCTCTCTACAGCAGTTACAACTACGAAAAAAAAAAGTGCCATCACGGAATCACGTGACCTGTGCAAGTATTTTGGTCGTTGCGCTTGCAAGTTGCAGTCGACTATTTGAAAAATGAAACGAAGATTTTGTGTAGACACTTATTTCAATGTCAGGACCCTTCCCCCCTTCTCCTCCTCCTCCGTGGGATGCCGGGGGCTCTTTCAGCATAAATAGTATCCCCACCTTCTGGGAAATTCTGTGCTAGAAATTTCCATTTTTCGGTCACTCTGTTTCTTTCTTCCTCCTTTGCTTTCTGTCATTTCTTCCTATCATTTTCTGCCTTGCTGTCCATTCACTGTATGTGTTTGATAAAGTCTTACGTACTTTCTCTTAGGATTGACAATTGGGTATGTGTATTAAGTGATTATGGCTCTAGGGAAATGAGATATGCGAAAACAATTGTAGGTAATTCAGGCCCTTTTTTTTATATGTTTTAGTGTCCTTAGTTATGTTTAAATTTGTATTCAGGTATGTTTTTTTAAGCCCCTGTGCGATGAACTGGACGGAGCGGTCAACGCCAGGGGCATCGCCTTAGATTATGTGCACGAATGCATTGATACATGATCTAAATTTTCTTTTCTTTTTTTTTCCCGTTGAAGTATTGTGTTTTTTGAAACGGTTATAGCCCTGATATGGATCTACGCAGTCGGCTGGGCTTTAACCCTTTGACTCCTGCATCCTGTCCACCAGCATCTTGCTTTGTCAACCATGATAGCAAAGCCAAAACGTAACCCTTTGACTCCCTAACCCTATCCACCAGCTTCCTGGTGGTGGCTAGGGTGAAGGAGTCAAAGAGTTAAGCTTTTGCAGTTGGTGGATAGGGTGCAGGAGTCAAAAGGTTAAACAAAATAACAATATCAGGAACCCAATTAAAACCCCAAAGTGATCCCCATTTATGTACACATCTGTAGCGAGCCAAAGTTTTCCATAACAGTAGGCACGGAATGTTCCAGAATTATACACACAGTTGATCTTTCGAGGCATTTTGCCAGCGAGTGCTGTGGTTGATAAGAGGCGTTGAAATGTTGACAAAATGAAGGGATGATTTTTGTGATCAATAACCGTAGTTATTTCGATAACAGAAATCCAGAAAAAAAAATGAGCGTAATTTATTCCTTAATTTGCAGAAACCAAGACCTTAATTAACCCTTTAACTCCCGCACCCTGTCCACCAGTATCCTGCCTTGTCAACCGTGCTAGCAAAGCAAAATCTTAACCCTTTGACTCCTTCGCCCCTATCTACCAGCGTCCTGCAGGAAGCTGTTGGATAGGGTGAGGGAGTCCTTGTTATTGTTATTGCTTTTTTTAAAGCCCAGCCGACTGCGTAGAGCCATATCAGGGCTGTAACCGTTTCAAAACATACACAATACTTCAACATGGGGGGGGGGGGGGGGGGTGGAGAAAAGAAAATTAAGAACACACATCAATACATAATCTAAGGACATGTCCCCGACGTTGACCACTCCATCCAATTTATCGCACAGGGCATTTAAAAAACACACATGAATACAAATTTAAGCATACCCAAGGACTCCAAAAACATATATGAAAACGGACATAAATTACCTTTTAATTGCTTCTGCATATCTCACCTCCCTAGAGCCAAAAATGCTCTTAATACATGCACCCAATTACCAATCCCAAGAAAAATTACGTAAGACTTTATCGAACACATGCAGACAGAAAAGAGGAAATTTCTAGCACAGAATTTCCGAAAGGTGGGGATAGTATTTATACTGAAAGAGCCCCCGGCATCCCTGCGGGGGAGGGGAGGGAGAGGGAGTCATCCCCCGTGAGGGAGTTAAAGAGTTTATTAACATGACACATGCAGCAAAATAACAGCAATCCGCACAACCTTGAGACAGGTTGATCCGCACAACCTTGAGACAGGTTGATAAGTTTAAATATCTGGGAACGATCATCTCACCAGACGGCAGATCTACATAAGAAATAGCCAGCAGAATCGGCCAAGCCAAAGACGAAAATCATTCTTACCAGGAAATGCCCATCAATTAACATCAGGAAGAGAGTTCTTGAATGTTAGATAGAACCGATAATGTTATAACGGTTGTGAGGCGTGGACAGTCAACAAGCAAAGCCAGAACAAGATTGAGACAGCCGAGATGTGGTTTCTAAGAAGAACGTTGAGAGTTCCATGGACAGCAAAGAAAACAAACGAGACGACAGTCTTGATGGAGGCAGACACAAGATCATTGATAAGGAAGATTAGGAAAAGACAGGCAACGCTTATAGGCAATTTTATGAGGAAAGGGGAATTAAAGCATCTGGTCACAACAGGAAAGCTGGAGGGAAAGAGAACACCAGGTAGACCCAGAGAGAAAATATTGCAGGGTGGCCGAGGACAGAGAGGGTGGAAGATGCGCTTGCAGCAAAACAAGGGATAGATTAGTATGGAGGGCCATGATCGCCAACGCCACATGGCATGGCACTTGATGATGATGGTGATGATGATGACGATGATGATGCAGCGTTCCCAGGTTAAACAGGGTATGGGTGATGACGCAGAGGATAGGCATTTTTCGCCGCTTTTAGGTTTTTGCCAATTTTATCGCGAACGGTTAAAAAACACTGGCTTTGAAGGACAGCAACAGTGGGTGAGAAGATGTAAGTTATGTTTCTAGGCGTCATCATAAACTCTAATCTTTTGAACCACTGCCCAGGAGTCCAAAACTGGGAAATTACCCACAAAGGGATGTAATCTTTTTTTTTTACATAGATTTTACTTTTTTTTTGAAGGGGGGGTGGGGTGGGGTGGGGGTGGGGGCAGAAGAGGCGAGGGCGGATGGCTGTTCTATTTTCTCTTTCTCTCTAACTTTTTCGTTATTATTATTTGATTTGTTCCCACCTCACCTCTCTCTCTCTGTCTCTGTCCTCTGTCCCTGTCCCTCTGTCTCTGTGTCTGTCTGTCTGTCTGTCTGTCTCTCTGTCTGTCTGCCTCGGTCTCTCTGTCTGTCGTGTCTGTCTCTGCCTCTCTCTCTCTGTCTCTCTCTGTATGTCTCTCCCTCTCTCTGCCTCTGTCTCTCTGCCTCTGTCTCTGTGTCTCTGTCTGTCTGTCCGTCTGTCTCTCTCTCTCTCTGCTACTACTACTTCCTTATCACTTTTCTTTCCCTTGTTCTACGTCGTTTTTTTTCCTTCTCTGTTCTTGTTGCCACATATTCCACATAACTTCAGCAGGCCAGCTCCCACACCGCTCCTTTCGGATTCTGCACCTACCCCACTCAGCCCAGAATCGTTCAGCCAAAGTCTTAGCAAAGACAATACAGAGGTATCAGCCTCTTTGGTCTCAGTGCAAGGAAATACGCAGAAGCAAGCGATGAATCAGCTGCCGCGTGGCCCCGCACCGAAGGAGATTGCACTCTCGCCGAATCACTTCAATAGGGGAGTGCAGCCGTGCATGTTGGGACCCAACTTACTCAAAAGTTTTATATTTCAGTTTTCCAAAGATGACATCTCCGCGGTTGGAATGAATTTCCACGTATGCATTGACGCCACTGGTGTGATGTGATGTGATGAGGAAGATCCAAAATGATTATGGCACAAGCTTTAATTTAAGTCTGCAGATAAAACCGTGAGCTGAACAGGTCCTGAGGTCCCACCTATCGGTTGGGTTTAAATGTCTCATTAATTAAAAAAAATATTCTTCTGTGGTTTCTCAGAAGAATGTTGAGAGTTCCATGGACAGCAAAGAAAACAAACGAATCAGTCTTGATGGAGGCAGACACACACAAGTAGATCACTCATAACGAAGATTAGGAAAAAAACAAGCAACATTTATAGGCCATTTTATGAGGAAGGGAATTTGGAGTACCTGGTCACAAAGGGAAAGCTGGAGGGAAAGAGAGCACCAGGTAGACCCAGGGAGAGAATGCTGGACGGACTTGCAGAGTGGCTGGGGATGAGGAGGGTGGGGGAGATGCTGGGGGCAACGAGAGATAGAGATGGATGGAAGTCCATGGTCGCCAACGCCATGCGGCAGGGCACCTGATGATGATGATGATGATGATTAATTAAAAAAAAGTGGAAATGGACGAAAACAAATTCAGCTCCCCCTCCCTCCCCTCTCTCTTCCCTCCAATATGACTTGAATACACCAATGTCCTACAAAATCATATACAAAACTGCTCCCTAGACAACATGACACACATCTCCTGTCCACTGTCCAACACCAAATATCGTCCCCAACACTTTCGTTCCCTCAGTTCATCTCCCACCTCCGATATACAAACAAACAAACAATCAAAAATCAAACAAACAAACAAACAAACAAACAAACAAACAAACAAACAAACAAACAAACAAACACAGCCACACACACAACAACAACAACAACACAAACAAACACAAAAAGAAAATCATCACTATCGCCAAAAACAATAAAAACAACAACAACAACGACAACAACATCAGCAGCAACAACAACAACAGAACAAACAAACACAAAAAAGAACACCATCATTATCGCCAGCAACAACACCAACAACAGCAACAAAATACCCCAAACAAACAACACGAACATACACTGGAAACAAAACAAAACAAAACAAAACAAAACAAAACAAAACAAAATAACATAAAAGAAAGTAAAATAAAACAAAAACAAACAAGCAAACAAACAAAACAAGACACACAAATTCTTTGCCCACCACAATCTTTCTCACTCTGTCTCTAAATGTCTTAATTATTCAAAAAAATTTTTTTTAGTATCATTGCACTCGGGGAGACTACCTTTTGCTCATCTTTTTTTTTCTTTTCTTCTCCCCCCCCCCCCCCATTTTCAACGCCACTTTAATGGCCACAGAAGCTGGAACACACTTTACAATGTGATGATGATGATGTCGATGAGGATGATAATCATGACGCTATGGAGTTCCATCTAGGACTGAGACTGCGTGACAGGGTTGTACTCTACGCTTACTATCGTAATGTATCCTGGCGTCAACCAGGCCCGAGAGACACAGACACTTGCGGTGTTGGTAAGGTTATTTGAGCAACACCCTCAATGACGCATCCGTGAAGTGGATGAGACTCGACTGTGTGGTCCTAGCCTTCCCAATGAGCCCATAGCACGCCCAACTCTGAGTAGGAGCCGGTTAGAGCCGAAAAATCCCACAATGATTTTTGAAGGTAGTGATGGGGATTCGAACCCACAGCCTTCCAGTTGGTAGTCAGGTGCGTTAACCACTACACCAGGGCGACTGGTAATTCTCTTATTTCTTTCTTTAAATTTCCTGAATCTGTATTTAAAGTAAAGCCCAAACAAAGCAGAATGGAAACTCGAACCACAGGTAGTCACGTGGTGGCGCGGTGGTCAAAACAAAAACGAAGCCAAAAACAAAACAAGTGTGACTGCCCGCGTTCAAATAAACAGGAACAAAAAAAAACCCAAAAAAACAAACAAAACAAAAAACAAACAACCCCACGAATCAGAACGTGTATTTAATACAACCAGACAAGACAGTCGCAAATTGTCGGCCAACTGGCCTTTGTCAAACCTGAATGTAAGATCACAAACAAACAAACACCAAACAGAAAAAAATTAGGAGAAAAAGACTGAAACTTCCCTTGCTTGCTTCGTCCAAAAACAACCTGGCTCAGGCCACAACGTTGGCTCGCACAGAGATCTTTAAGTTCAATGTACACATTAACTCAACTTTCTGAGTAGGTCAGACACACCTGCTAGTTCTATTGTGGCCATTTTCACCTCCAGATTCCGCTGGCAGACTGCTTTTTGTCTGTGTTTTGGATTGCGTAGAGTGGATGGATGAGATAACAAAAACCCGAAAGATAGATGTCTTTTTGTATGCAGCTAGAAAACGGATAACTTGCCCTTTGTTTGATGGAAGAATAGTGCATTGTACTGCGTTGCATCATGTTCTAAAATTTGTTGATTAAACTGTGTTTCAAAAAAGGGGAGTAAATATTCACAAATTTAATAACAAGAAACGGGAATACAAAAGAAAGTAATCTAAAACAACAACAACAACAACAACAACAACAACAAGAACCCCCCAAACCCCCCCCCCTCAAACCACAACCATCACCATAAAACAAACAAAGAAACAAACACACAAAAGCAAATCTAATAGCAACCACAACAATATTAATATTTATAACAATAGAAATAATGATACTACTACTCCTACTGCTACAAGTGATGATGATGATAATAATAATATTAACAAAAACCACCACAAAACAACAACAGCTACAACAACAACAACCACCACAACAACCACCACCACAATAATAGCAATAACAATAATAACAACAATACTGATGACAGTAACAATAACAATAATAATAATAATAATAATAATAATAATAATAATAATAAGAAGAAGAAGAAGAAGAAGAAGAAGAAGAAATAGATAGATAGATAGATAGATAGATAAATAAATAAATAAATAAATAAATAAACAAAAGAAACCCCACCCGAAGATTCCTCAAAAGAATGAAAGAAACAAAACAAAATCCACCGCCCAACAATCCAGAACTGACAGAAAAAGAACTGTTTGACAACTTCACTTGCACAATGCAGAGGTCTACAGATTTTGTTTTACAGTAATTGCATATTCCAGAGGTTCGAAGAGATCGTAAGAAAAAGGCGAAATTACCCTGACTAATTACACACTTTATTCTATTTCATTCATCAGGGTTTTTTTTACATGTTTAATCTGGTACTGTGCTAGAACCAATACTGTGAATATTTTCTAAGTATCTGGCAATGTATTAGACGTAACAGTGTAAATATTCTTACACATCCGGTGATGTACTAAAACAATACTGTGAATATTGTTAGGCATTTGGTTATTTACGAGAATTAGCACTGTGGATACGTTTCAGCATCTGGTAACTTAAGTCAGTAGTATGAATATTTTGAAGCATGTGCCAATGTACTAGAATGAGTACTGTGAATATTTCTAAGCATACAGTGTATGGTAATGCACTAAAACCAATAGTGTGAATATTTTCAAGCATATGGTAATATACTAGAATGAATATTACGATTATTTTTTAAGTACATGGTAATGTATTAAAACCAAGAGTGTGAATATTTCTAAGCATATGGTAAAGCACAAAAACCAATAGTGTGAATATTTTCAAGCATAATTATGGTAACATACTAGAATGAATACTATGATTAGTTTTAAGTACATGGTAATGTATTAAAACCAAAAGTGTGAATATTTTTAAGCATATGGTAATGCACTATAATGAGTAATGTCAATATTTTTAAGCATCTGGTAATGTACTTGAATGAGTACTGAGAATATTTTTTAAGCATCTGGTAATGTACTAGGATCAGTAGTGTGAAACCGTTTAAGCATGTGGTAATTTGAATCAGTAGTGTGAATATTTTTAGGCTTATGATAATGTACTAGGATCAACACTGTGAATATTTTTAAGCATCTGGTAATGTACTTGAATGAGTACTGAGAATATTTAAGCATATGGTAATGTACTATCATGAGTACTGTGAACATTTTAAGCATCTGGAAATATTTTAGGATCAGTAGTATGAAACCGTTTAAGCATGTGGTAACTTGAATCAGTAGTGTGAATATTTTTAAGAATATGGTAATGTACTAGGATCAGCAGAGTGAATATTTTTAAGCATCTGGCAAATTAAATCAGTAGTGTGAATATATTTAAGCATCTGGTCACTTAAATCAGTAGTGTGAATATTTTTAAGCATTTAGTCACATAAATCAGTAGTGTGAATATTTTTAAACATTTAGTCACATAAATTAGTAGTGTGAATATTTTTAAGCATCTGGTCACTTAAATTAGTAGTGTGAATATTTTTAAGCATCTGGTCACTTAAATCAGTAGTGTGAATATTTTTAAGCATCTGGTCACTTAAATCAGTAGTGTGAATATTTTTAAGCATCTGGTCACATAAATCAGTAGTGTGAATATATTTAAGCATCTGGTCACTTAAATCAGTAGTGTGAATATTTTTAAGCATTTAGTCACATAAATCAGTAGTGTGAATATTTTTAAGCATCTGGTAATGTACTACAACAAGTAATGTAAACATTTTAAGCGTATGGTAAATTATCAGAACCAGTAAATCAAATGTGACCTCCCACCACGAAATCAGTCTTTGTGCATTTTGAGATATACATATCACTGGAAAGTGTACATTCTGCTGATTATTTTGGCACTTAAATAAATCTTGTGCTCAAAAACATGTATAAGTTATGTATGTTTAAAGTCAAAGTTGTATGACGGCCATTTTGAGAAAACGGCCTCTAAAGTTTGTGTGTGCTCTCCTACACATTTTCCTTAAATTTCTTTATTTGGTGGCTTAAACTTAGTTTGTTTCTAATTTTCGCTATGATTATCTGAAAGGTGCACCAAAGAGCTTTCCATCAGTATATTACATGTGCGGGTACTGTACAGGTTACGGTTCATAACAAGAGACAAATATAAGTACTTTTGGTAGGAAACTGCGTTCTTTCTGTTGCGATCAGTGCATTAAAATACCATTTTTAATTGATTAATATTATTTTTTCAAGAAAAAAAAATCTGTGGGGGATAGATTATAGTCTACAGAAATCAATTTTGAGAAAAAGTCAAAACACCCCAGACAGACCCTCAGTCACCTTTTCAGCTCCTAGTGCTGTTCGACTGACTGCGAGTTAAGACTGATTTCGTGGTGGGAGATCACAACTATTTTAAGCGACTGGTAATACATTAGAATCAGTACTATGAATAGTCTGAAGCATATCTGGATATTTTCAAGCATCTAGTTATGTATTAGAATCAGACTGAATATTTTTAAGCATACTCAGAATATTTTTTAGCATCTGGTAATGCATTAGCGCTGATAAAGTGAATATTTTTCAAGCATCTAGCAATGTATATACGTGCGTATGTGTGCGTGTACGTGCGCGTGCGTGCGTGCGTGTGTGTGTGTGTGTGTGTGTGTAGGTGTGTGTGTGTGCGTGTGTGTGTGCGTGTATGTGTGTGTGTTTGAGTGCGCGCGTGCGTGCGTGCGTGCGTGCGTGTGTGTGTGTGTGTGTGTGCGTGTGTGTGCGTGTGTGTGTGTGTGTGTGTGTGTGTGTGTGTGTGTGTGTGTGTGTGTGTGTAAAAGTATGTGTTTCAGTTTCAGTTTCTCAAGATGACGTCTCCGCGCTCGGAACCGTGCTCGGGCCGATTTCCATATGCACTAATGTCACAGGTGCCATGTGTATGGTGATCATGGCACAAGCCTTAAGCCTGAACGTAAACCCACGAGCTGGCCTAAAGTATGTGTGTGTGTGTGTGTGTGTGTGTGTGGTGTGTGTGTGTGTGTGTGTGCGTGCGCGCGTGCGTGCGTGCGCGTGTGTGTTGTGTGTGTGTGTGGTGTGTGTTTGTGTGTGTGTGTGTGTGCGTGTGTGTGTGGAAGTATGTATGTGTGTGTGTGCCTGTGTGTGTGTGTGTGTAAACGTATGTGTTCGTGTGCGCCCGCGCGACAGTACATACACGCAAGCACAGTACTCCACACCAACGCATATGTCCGTTCATGGAGCTCTTACACGCACAAGTATACAGTATATCAATGCATGCATGCTTGCCAGTGCGTGGGCGACATGTGTGCACTGGGACAGAAGAATCCTAATCATTTGTGTCAAGAACAATCCCAGTGTAGTAAAAAGAATAAAAATCCGCAGTAAAACAGAGGGTGTGTTGTGTGAAGGAAGGCAGCAATTACCCCTGGCCTCTGAAATAAACATGGGATGGTGATGAAGCGGTGAGTTACGGAAACACTTCCTCTTTATCTACTAGGGCCGGTAACCATCAGCAGTTGTTTTAATTCATTACTCACAGTACGCTCCCCTGTCGCCTCTTCCTGCTTATGTCGTGATCAATGTTTGGTTTCACTAATGAAGCAACTTTACATTGGTATTCAACGTGATTTGTTTTTGTTTTGTTTTTTGTTTTGTGATTTTTGTTTAGTCAATGTTTGTTAAAAAGACGATGTTATTAGAATAAAAAGAATAAAAGAAGAATCTGAATAGAGGAAAACAACAATGAAGGAGGACTAATCTAGACACATCTATGTTGTTTATCTGTGTCCGTAGGAAAAAATGTAGAAGCAGGTAGAAAATGTCGAAGATGGATATTTTTCTTGTTGAAAAAAATGTCTAGGCCAGTTTATCACCTGGTGTGCTCTCTGCAAGAACATCTGCAAAGGAAATCTGAAGTCCTGCCTTATCAATCACAGGGACTGGAAGACCCTTGCTGAGGATAACAGCACCTGTGTGTAAAGGAATCACCTGAACAGACGAGGAACGGAACCAAGACACTGCCCACAAGATGGATTGACAGAAGCAGTATCCTGTTATCCGTCAGCTGTTCAGTTCGTGTGCTCAGATTGCGATAGGAAGCCGCTTACGGAGTGGCTTGCACAACCACACTTAAATCCGTCTGCACTGATTAGTACAGGTCACAACAAGCATTGGCTGGCTGTCCTAACATATGTGACCCCCCCCCCCCCCACCACGAAATCAGTCTTAAATCGCAGTCAGTCGAACAGCACTAGGAGCTGAAAAGGTGACTGAGGGTCTATCTGGGGTGTCTTGACTTTTTCTCAAAACTGATTTCTGTAGACTATAATCTATCCCCCACAGAATTTCTTTTTTCTTGAAAAGATAATATTAATCAATTTAAATCGGTATTTTAATGCACCGATTGCAGCAGAAAGAACGCAATTTCCTACCAAAAGTACCTCTTTTTGTCTCTTATTATGAACCCGTAACCTGTACAGTACCCACACATGTTTCATACTGATGGAAAGCTCTTTGGTGCACCTTTCAGATAATGACAGCGAAAATTAGAAACAAAATGAGTTTAAGCCACCAAATAAAGAAATTTAAGGAACATGTGTAGGAGAGCACACAAAAACTTTAGAGGCCGTTTTCTCAAAATGGTCGTCATACAACTTAATGACTTCAAACATACATAACTTCTACATTTTTTTGAGTACAAGCTTTGTTCGAGTACCAAAATAATCAACAAAATATACACTTTCCAGTGATATGTATATCTCAAAATGCCAAAAATGCTAGTTAAGACTGATTTTGTGGTGGGAGGTCACGTATTCCATATCCCTACTATCATACGGGGCATAAGTGACTTCTCTTATGTATTATTCAACAGTAGGATATTTTATATTGCCAGACCTACTCTTAGCTAGTGCATCATAGTTTTAAATTTTAGCCCTGGACCCTCTTCAGGCTAAAACAATATTGATATGGCATGACCAATTTTCAAATTGCAGAATTCATCTCACTTCCACTCTGACACCATATTTACTCACAAACGCATTATGATGTCATTTTAGTCAGTCTAGTACTTTTCTCCCACTAGACGAAGCAGCAGGGAAGTTCAAGTCTTTTTCTCCTATTTTTGTATTTGGTGTTTGTTCGTTTGTGATCTTACGTTTACGACTTGACAAAGGCCAGCTGGCCGAAAATTTGCACCTGTTTTGTCTGGTTGTATTAAACACGCGTTATGATTCTTTGTTCGTGTTATTTTCTGGTTCCTGACTTCTGTTTTAGTTTCCTTCTTCATCTCTGGTCAATGTTTGAATTGTGGCAGGTCTTTACGCTCGTCTAATCCTACTTTCAGTTTCAGTTTTAACCCTTTGACTCCCATAGCCTGTCCACCAGCATCCCGTATTGCCAACCGTGCTAGGAAAACAAAAACTTAACCCTTTGATTCCCTCACCCTATCCATCAGCTTCCTGCAAGAAGCTGGTGGATAGTGTGAGGGAGTCAAAGGATTACGTTTTTGCAGTTGGTGGATAGGGTGCAGGAGTCAAAGGGTTAATTTCAGGGCGTACTAGCTGAGATACTGGTCAGTGGGTATTTATGACGTTGCTTGCAATCATGTCTGTGTGTGTGCCATCATACATGTATGAGTAGTGTGTGTGGTTAGTTGCTCGCGTGCGAGGGTGTAGGCATAACTGTGTGCTCAGCGAGAAGAATTACGTATCTCCTATGTCATCATCACTGAACTTGCAAAAAGACAGACAACCAACCAACCAACCAACCAACCAAAGAAGCAAGCAAGCAAGCAAGCAAACAACAAACAAACAAACAAACAAACAAACAAAACAAAACGAACGACTAGCCAACCAACCAACGAAGCAAGCAAGCAAGCAAGCAAGCAAGCAAGCAAGCAAGCAGGCAGCAGGCAAGCAAGCAAGCAAGCAAGCAAGCAAGCAAGCAAAACAAATCCCCAACAACAACAACAAGAACAAGAAGAAGCAAACAAATGACAGTAAGGTAGCCAGCGTTTTGTGCGAGGGAACGGAGCAATTAGCGCCGGCCTCTGAAATAAACAAAGGCTGGTTATATAACAGTTTGTTCTGGAAAGACTTCTCTCGTTATCTCCTAAAAAACGGTAATCGTGTGCAGCTGTTTTAATTCGTTACTCACAGTTCGCTCCCTGTCGTTCTTTCTGTTACTTGTCTAAATACTGCCTTGATTTGCTAATGACTTTTGTTTAAAACATCTGCCCTTTTAATCTCCATTTAAAAAGGACCAAGACGGAGAGGGAGGAGGAAGTAGAAGATGAAGAAACAGACAATGACTATGATGAAGAAAATGCAGAGACTAAGCAAGACTAAGATAAGAAGCAAAGAAGAACAAGGAAGCTGAGAAAGAGAAAGAGAAAAGAAGAAGCAAATGAAGAAGAAAAGAGAAGAAGAAGAAGAAGAAGAAAAGAAGAAGAAGAAGAAGAAAAGAAAAGAAAAAGAAAAGAAGAAGAAGAAGAAGAAAAAGAAAAAGAAAAGAAAGAAAAGAAGAAGAAGAAGAAGAAAAGAAGAAAAGAAGAAGAAGAAGAAGAAAAAGAAAAAGAAAAGAAAAGAAGAAGAAAAGAAGAAAAGAAAAAGAAAAAGAAAAGAAAAGAAAAGAAGAAGAAGAAGAAAAAAGAAGAAAGAAGAAGAAGAAGAAGAAGAAGAAAAGAAGAAGAAGAAGAAGAAGAAAAGAAAAAGAAAAGAAGAAGAAGAAGAAGAAGAAAAAGAAAAAAGAAGAAAAAGAAGAAAGAAGAAGAAGAAGAAGAAAGAAAAAGAAAAAGAAAGAAGAAGAAGAAGAAGAAGAAGAAGAAGAAGAAGAAGAAGAAGAAGAAGAAAAGAAAAAGAAAAAGAAAAAGAAAAAAGAAAAGAAGAAGAAGAAGAAGAAGAAGAAGAAGAAGAAGAAAAAAGAAAAAGAAAAAGAAAAAGAAAAAGAAAAAGAAAAAGAAGAAGAAGAAGAAGAAAAAGGAGAATGAGAAGGAAAGAGAAGGAAAGAGAAGGAGAAGGAGAAGGAGAAGAGAAGGAGAAGAAGAAGAAGAAGAAGAAGAAGAAGAGATGATGACGATGATGATGAAGAAGGAGTAGGAGAAGGTCAAAGTGGAGGCGAAGAAGAAGAAGGAGGAGGAGAGAGGAGGAGGAGAAGAAAGAAGAAGAAGAAGAAGAAGAGAAGAAGAAAAAGAAAAAGAAAAAGAAAAAGAAAAGAAAAGAAAAGAAGAAGAAGAAGAAGAAGAAGAAGAGAAGAAAGGTCAAAGTGAGGCGAAGAAGAAGAGGAGGAGAAGGAGAAGGAGGAGGAGAGAAGAAGAAGAAGAAGATAATGAAGCAGATGAGGAAGAAGAAGAAGAAGAAGAAGAAGAAGAAGAAGAGAAGAAGAAGAAGAAGAAGAAGAGAAGAAGAAGAAGAAGAAGAAGAAGAAGAAGAAGAAGATAATGAAGCAGATGAGGAAGAAGAAGAAGAAGGAGAAGATCAAAGAGGAGGAAGAGAAGAAGGAGGACGAAGATGAGGACGAGGAGAAGCAAGAAGAAAAGAAAGAAAGAAAGAAAGAAAGAAAGAAAGAAAGAAAGAACGAAAGAAAGAAAGAAGAAAACGACAACGACGACGACGAAGAAGGATAAGAAGAGCAAACCAAATTGACTTGCAGAGATTGTCTAGGCATTTGTGCAAAAGCGTCAGCAAGGATTGTTGGAAGTTATGTCACATGCATGTCTGTGTGACCTATCTAATAACTAAACATTTTAGGGTCAAAGAAGAAGACTTCAATAACATCTACCCTATCTCTGGGTGCAATGAAGATTTCAGTGACATCTAGCTTATCTCTGACCAGAGCTTGCAATATGGTAATCTGCACTTTTGGCCACTCATTTTTCAGTTTCAGTTCGTACCTTCTGATTGTTTTATGCATCGCAAATCGTTCTTGCACAGCGCTATTCTCCTTAAATCATTTGAATTCATTGTGCATAATACATAAAACAGAGATATTAATCATCATCATCATCATCATCATCATCATCATCATCATCATCATCATCATCATCATCATCATCATCATCATCAGGTGCCTTGCCACATGGCGTTGGCAATCATGGCCTTCCATCTGTTTCTATCCCTTGTTGCCGCAAGCACCTCTTCCACCCTCTCTGTCCTCAGCCACTCTGCAAGTCCGTCCAATATTTTCTCCCTGGGTCTACCTGGTGCTCTCTTTCCCTCCAGCTTTCCTGTTGAGAGACATTAATGGCCCACGAAAAATTCAAGCTGTTAGACCAGCTGACCACATTCCACTACATTTTGACGTTCGCCTGCCAATAACTAAACTCGAGGTTCCTGGGTTCGTTCCCGTAGAGGCCTCGGTTTTTTCTCCTCGGTTTGATCGGAAAATCGAACTGAACGTCTAGTCCTTGGAAAGGGGACGTGTGCCCTCTGGCTGCGCACGCTGAAGATCCCACAGCAGTTGAAAATTGTGAAGAGCAGGGTATTTACATGCTGCCTTGGTATAAAACATGGGAGAGATAGGTTGATTTCCCAGGTCCCACCCCTTGAAGACCTATCAGCCTTCTTGCTTTTCTGAAGTCTTGATAAAAAATGTTAATATGAATATGAATTTGAAGCGAGGGAGAGGGGATGGGCGCTGCCTCATAATGCGGGCGCTGCCCTCATAATGCTGGCCCTGGGAAAAGTTGAGGTCTCTCGTCACCTCATTTCCCTACGACCTCAGGGTTATGGAACTATCTAGGTAGGACCTCAGGACCTGGCTAGCTCTTGGGTTTAAGTGAGGCTCAAGGCTTGTGCCGTTGATCATTCTGGATCTTCTCCATCACATGGCACCTGTGACGTTAATGCATATGGAATTCATTCCGAGCGCGGAGACCTCATCTTGAGGAACTGAAACTGAAACTGTTGCACAGGTTGCATCTTTGATGTATATGCATGCTGGGTGTTGTTTCTATCAGCCAGCCACTGACACGACTTACAGGAACTTAAATGTACACGTTTGACATTCTGCATGCTTATACACACGAAGGTATGGGTAAATACCTAGCTATGGGTAAATAGCTCAGCTCCACTGCCTTGAGGACATCTCGGGAGAGAATAAGGCTAAGGGAGTAAACCCTGAAAAAAAATCACCCTACTGTCTTGTAGGTTGTCGTGGGAACGACAAAGGCTAACGGAGAGACCTTAAAAAACACACACAAAAAACCCCACAAAAAACACAAAAACCGATGGAAGGCAACGGGAAACCACCATCGTACTTTCCCAAGAAGAATCATGGCCAGACTTTCATTCATAAAGAAGATTAGGAAATGACAGGCAACATTTCTAGGCCATTTTATGAGGAAAGGGAATTGAAGCACCTGGTCACAACAGGAAAGCTGGAGGGAAAGAGAGCACCAGGTAGACCCAGGGAGAAAATATTGGACAGACTTGCAGAGTGGCTGAAGACAGAGAGGGTGGAAGATGTGCTTGCGGCAACAAGCGACAGATGCATATGGAGGGCCATGATCGCCAACCCCATGTGGCAAGGCACTTAATGATGATAATGATGATGATGATGATCATGATGATGATGGTGATGATGATACACACGAGGGGAATTTAGACACTGGCAGGTCTGTACACATGTTGGCCTGGGAGATCAGAACATTATCTCCCTTTATCCACGAGGTGATGGTGTCCAGGGGTATCAAACCCAGGACCTTCAAAACTGAAATCCGATATTTACCCACTTAACTACCTCGCCCTACGTTCCATTGGCTACTCAACCCTTTGACTCCCGCACCCTGTCCACCAGAATCCTTTCTTTTCAACCATGCTTGCAAAGCAAAAGCTTAACTCTTTGACTCCCTTACACGTCCCTGCAGGAAGCTGGTGGACAGAGTGAGGGAATCAAAGGGTATATTTTTTTGTAGTTGGTGGATAGGGTGCAGGAGTCAAAGGGTTAAAACATTGCAAAACAACCAGCTACCTGCGTATGTGTTTGTGTGCGTGTACTGCCCGTTTGTGTGTCTGCTTAAGGGTATACGTGATGTGTAGGCGTGAAGGGTAAGCTGAGACAGAAGAATGTAAATCTCCTGTGTCACGGACATTCCTGGGTTAAAAACACAACAAAGAAAACAAAGAAAAAAAAAAAGAACCCGTAGCGCAGTAGACTATTGTTTTGTGAAGGAAGGCAGCAATTAGCCTTGGCCTCTGGAATAAACATGGGGTGGGTGATGAAGCAGTGAGTTACGGAAACACTTCCTCTTATCTCTTAGGGACGATAATTGTCTGCAGCTGTTTTAATTCATTACTCAAAGTTCGCTCCCCTGTCGCCTCCTTACGCTCATTTCCTGAACACTGTTTGTTTGGCTAATCACCTCCCCTTGTACCTGTCTATCATCTTTAATCATTCTTAAAAGAAATGCGGAGATGATGCGAATAAAAAAATCTGAATACGATGAGCAGGAGGAAGAAGAAGAGAAAGAAGAAGGAGAAGGAGTAGAAGAAGAAGGATGTAGAAAAGGACTAAATCTGTCAAGGGCATTAGTGTGTCTCTGCGGGAATAAGTGTCGAAAGATTATTCAGCTCTTTGGTTGTATATGTCTCACATTTTTATTGCATAACCGACTGTTGTAAAGACATGCATAAAAATCCCTTTGGTTACAGTTCCCATCATTTTTGCCCAGGATTTGGATAGTTGGTATCTTCGTCTTTGTTGTCTACTAGTCTTAGTCATCATCATCATCATCATCATCAGGTGCCCTGCCGCATGGCGTTGGCGACCATGGACTTCCAACCATCTCTATCTCTCGTTGCCCCCAGCATCTCCCCCACCCTCTTCATCCCCAGCCACTCTGCAAGTCCGTCCAGCATTCTCTCCCTGGTGCTCTCTTTCCCTCCAGCTTTCCCGTTGTGACCATGGACAGGAGAAAAAGAAGAAAGTTAACTAGTCTTAGTGTCAGTTCGAATACTCCAAAATTGTTCTTTGGAATTTACAGACTGGGCATTGCACCAGATCTATGCTCACTTGCAGAAGGAGTCTTGTTGGGCATCCAAGATATCAACCTAATCTCTTCATCAGATGAAAATATAGTCATCATCATCATCATAATGAGCCCTGCCGCATGGCGTTGGCGATCATGGCCCTCCTTGTCGCTGCAAGTACGTCTCCCACCCGCTCTGTCCTCAGCCACCCTGCAAGTCCGTCCAATATTTTCTCCCTGGGTCTACCTCGTGTTTTCTTTCCCTCCAGCTTTCCTGTTGTGACCATGTGCTCTAATTCTCTTTCCTCATAAAATGTCACATAAATGTGATAATATAGTGCATAATGTATGATATAGTGAATAATTCATAATATAGTGAATAATGTGATAATATAGTGAATGATGTAGATCTATAATAATGTGAATAAAGTAAATAGCAAAGTTGGAAAATAACCGTCATGTTTTGGGTTTTTTTTTGGGGGGGGGAGGGGAGGGGAGGGGAGGGGAGGAGGGAACCAACCAGTAAAAATTGTGTCAAGAATAAAGTATCAGTTGTATTGCAATCATTTTAATGACATTTATATTCAAAAAAGAAAACAATTTTTACATGCAATCTCATTCATTTGATAAAGACCGCATATTAAAGATCAGGATGTCTGACGTTCATTCCCAGACTGCAACATAAAGACTGTCTTATTCCTTGCCCAGCTTAATGTGCTGATCATTCTGGTGATCTGATACCAGAATCACCAGACTTGCAGATGCACATCAGAAATAGCCAGCAGAATCGGCCAAGCCAAAACAGCATTCAAGAAGATGAAAAGCGTTCTTACCAACAAATGCCTATCAATTAACATCAGGAAGAGAGTTCTTGGGTGTTACATAGAACCGATACTGTTGTACGGTTGTGAGGCGTGGACAGTCAACACGCAAAGTCAGAACAAAAAAATGCGGCAACTGAAACGTGGTTTCTAAGAAGAATATACAGAGTTCCATGGACAGCAAAGACAACAAACGCGACAGTCTTGAAGGAGGCAGACACAAGAAGATCATTAATAAAGAAGATTAGGAAAAGACAAGCAACATTTAATAGGACATTTTATGAGGGAAGAGAAATGAGAGCACCTGGTCATATTAGGAAAACTGGAGGGAAAAAGAACATCAGGTACACTCAGGGAGAAAATATTGGACGGACTTGCAGGGTGGCTGAGGACAGAGAGGGTGGGAGATGTGCTTGCAACAACAAGGGATAGATTCGTATGGAGGGTTATGATCGCCAACGCCATGCGGCAGGGCACATGATGATAGATGATGATGATGATGATGATGATGAATATCAGAATCTCAAATCCGCCCACTCTTTCATCTCAAAATCCCCCAGTGGTTTGTGCCCTTATCACCATTTTTCCAAATGATTACCGGCAGATTAGGGTGAAACACATACAGACCAGCGCCTCCGCTAAACGTCCTTTACGGGCAAAATGCGCGCCTGTGTCTCTGTGTGTGCAAAAGAAAT
>JAPXFY010000014.1:27911533-27916533 GCA_030674185.1 Monoplex corrugatus | reverse complement strand
TGTTTCTATAAAGCCACACATACTTTCTCGTAGGATTGATGACTGTGTACGTGCATTAACTGCATGTTTAGCTCTAAGGAAATATGCTGTGCATGAGCATTTTTAGGTTATACAGGCCATTTTTATGCATCCTTTCGCGTCCTTAGATATTCACATTTGTATTCAGGTTAGTTTTTTTGAAAATCCGCTGGTGATTTTTTTTTCTCGAAAATAACAGTGAGAACAGTCCCCAAAATAACGGTCCCAGTGAAAATTTCCCAGAGGTAATAACAGTCTCAGTAATAACACTCCCAGGGACAACAATCCCAAAATTAACAGTCACAGAAATAAAAACAGTCCCAGTGATATCAGTCCCCAAACTAATGATCCCAATGAAAACGGTCCCCAAAATAAGAACAACAGTGCCAGTGATAACAGTCCAAGTGATAAGAATCACAGTGACAACAGTCCCAAAAAATAACAGCCACACTGAAAACGATCCTAGTAATAATAACAACATACCCAGTGAAAACAGTCCCGGGACAGAAAAACAGGCTACATGAAACCGGTTCCAGAAATTCCAATAGTCCCAGTAAAGATAATCCCCAAAATAATAATAAGCCCAAGGAAAATGACAGATTCAGTAAAAATAGAGTTCCCAGGATGATAAACAGTCCCAGTGAAACTCCCCCCCCCCCCAAAAAAAAAAAAAGCCCAGGTAAAAAAAGTCTCCAAAAATAAAATAATCCCGATGAGAAAAATCTATTGCTTAACTGTCCCATTGACAATGTTCCAAGAAACAATAGTCCTAAGTGAGAAACGATTGTCATAATTCAATATTCCAAATGAGAAATGATTGTCATAAAACAATAGACCCAGTGATAAATGACAGTCACACAAACAATAGTCGTAATGAGAAATGATTGTCACATAAACAATAGTCCTATTTAGAAATGATTGTGACACAAACAATAGTCCTATTGAGAAATGATTGTCACACAAACAATAGTCCTATTGAGAAATGATTGTCACACAAACAATAGTCCCAGTGACAGATGGCTGTCACACAAACAATAGACCCCAAAACAAATGATTGTCACACAAACAGAACCAAAGAGAAACGATTGTCACACAAATAGACCCAATGAGAAATGATTGTCACAGAAACAATAGTCACAATGAGGACAGATTGTCACACAAACAATACATCTAGTGAGAAATGATTGTCATATAAACAATAGCTGCAGTGAAAAATGATTATCATACAAACAATATTTCTAGTGAGAAATGATTGTCATACAAAAACTACACCCAGTGAGAAATGATTGTCACACAAACAATAGTCCAGTGAAAATTGATTGTCACACAAACAATAGTCCCAGTGAGAAATGATTGTCACACAAACAATAGTCCCAGTGAGAAATGATTGTCACACAAACAATAGACCCAAGAAAAAATGATTGTCACACAAAAAATAGACCCAAAGAAAAATGATTGTCTGTCACACAAAAAATAGACCAAAGAAAAATGACTGTCACACAAAAAATAGTCTCAATGAGAAAATGATTGTCACACAAAAAAAACCAAAGAAAATGATTGTCACACAAAAAATAGACCCAAAGAAAAATGATTGTCACACAAAAAATAGACCCAAAGAAAAATGATTGTCACACAAAAAATAGACCCAAAGAAAAATGATTGTCACACAAAAAATAGACCCAAAGAAAAATGATTGTCACACAAACAATAGTCCCAGTGAGAAATGATTGTCATACAAACAATAGTCTCAGTAAAAATGACCGTCACACAAACAATAAATCCAAAATTTAATGATTGTCACACACACAATAGACCCAAAGAGAAATGATTGTCATACAAACAATAGACCCAGTGAGAAATGATTGTCAAAGAAACAATAATCCCAACGAGAAATCATTGTCACGCAAACCATAGTCTCAACGAGAAATAACAGTCACAGTAAATAATTGGAGATTGTAAGAGCAGTATATAGTCGTGGAAAAGCAGACCTAGAGAGACTTAGTCTTCCAGGAAAAGTCACAATGGGCACAACCTCAGCAACACTAGTTCCAGAAAAAAAAAAATCCCCGGAGAGAACAGACACACACCAAGAATTTAACCCTTTGACTCCCGCACTGCATCACCAATCGCAAAAAAATTAACCCTTTGACTCCCTCACTCTATCCAGGAAGCTGGTGGATATGGTGAGGGAGGCAAAGGGTTACGTTTTAGCTTTGCTGGCTCGGGTGACAATGCAGGATGCTGGTGGACAGGGTGCGGGAGTCAAAGCGTTAACCAGCATCCATTGATCATGAGAGATCAGGAATTGTGCGGTGGGGGTGGGTTTGAAATGCATGTGTAAGTAGTCTAGGAGAGGAATGAAAAGCCAAGAAACAAATTGCAAAAGAAATAGAATGCAATACCTTCGACAGAATTAATTATCATATCTTACATACATAAAATTGCAAAAGAAATACAATGCAATGCCATCGATAGAACTAATTATCATATCTAACATACATAAACTGTTGACCAACATATGAAGCGGAAAGTCCCTAAATATTAATTTCAAGATCGAACTCTATTCGATCTCGCGGACGCATAAAAATATCGGATGCGTACACCGGACTGTGCGGAGTGATTGTCATGGCTACCTTCTGTGATAATCACGTTGACATAAAACAAAAACAAATACCCCCCCCCCCCACCAAAAGACAAACAAACAAACAACAAACAAACAAACAAACAAACAACAAACAACAACAACAACAACAACAACAAAACGCTTTACAAACTTGTTACTGGACAGTAACAGTACAGCTGCCGATTGGTGAGGACAAACTGTCAGCTGCTGCAGCAGAAAAGCGAGTTCGCAGAAAAGGGATGAAGCCAACAGACCGCATCAGCATACACATGCGACCGCTGCGACAGAGACTGCCTCTCTCGCATTCGTCTCTACAGTCACAGATGACGCTGCTTGGACCAAGCAGACAGCCCATCTAGACATTAGAACGGATGTACTTTGTCCATGGTCAGCCATGACCGAGGGAGGCCTACTACTACTACTGGACAGTAAACTATTTGTATACAACATGGCAACTTCAGCCTGTCTGTGTTGGTCGAGTACATTATCATAATACATATCATGATGTTACAATAAAAACAATTTCTTGTCTCAAAGAGTTTGCACTCCAGCACACAAGCCTGGCGGGGATATATGAAAGACCAGCTCTTTACCCACATAGCAGGTCTCCCATCTCTGTTTATTTACTTATCTATTTCCTTTTCCCCCTTTGGAAGGGGACGACAGACTCGAGGGGTTATGATTAAGGAAATATTTTCATCTTGTTGATAGGCAGCAGAGGCTTTGTGTATTGATCGGAAGGGGTGGGGGCTTATGTGATGCAAAGAAAATGTTGTACTTTTTGGATAGTTGTGTTTTGATCCTGTACTTTAATTATTCATTTATTCTATCTATTCTTTTCTTTGAAGACAAGATACACAGATACACACGCTGTTTACATGTACCAAAGATTGTTCCAATGATAGACTGATACAATACAAGTGTAAACTAGTAATAATGAAAATAATGATATAATAATAATAATAATAATAATGATAATAATAATGATAATAATACAATAATAAAACACAGGTTAGATAGGACCTCAGGACCTGGCCAGCTCATGGATTTATGTGCAGGCTTAAGGCTTGTGCCATGATCATTCTGGATCTTCTCCATAGGCTAGGTAGGACCTCAGGACCAAGCTAGCTCACGGGTTTATGTGCAGCTTAAGGCTTGTGCCATGATCATTCTGGATCTTCTCCATCACATGGCACTTGACGTTATTACACATGGAATTCATTCCGAGCACGGAGACATCATTTTGAGAAACGAAAACTGAAACGGAAATTCAACATCACTGATGAAATCCAAAGGAAACGCATAAGTCTGTACAACAATAAGAACAGTACTGGCACTAACAAACCTATAACCCCTTGATTCCCGCACTCTCTCTCATCATCATCATCATCATCATCATCAAGTGCCTTGCCACATGGCATTGGCGATCATGGCTTTCCATCTGTTTCTATCCCTTGTTGCCTCTAGCACCTCTTACCCCTCTTTGTCTTCAGCTACTCTGCAAGTCCGTCCAATATCTTCTCCCAGGGTCTACCTGGTGCTCTCTTTCCCTTCAGCTTTCCTGTTGTGACCAGGTGCTCCAATTCCCCTTTCCTATAAAATGGCCTATAAATGTTGCCTGTCTTTTCCTAATCTTCCTTATGAGCGATCTACTTGTGTCTGCCTCCATCAAGACTGTCTCGTTTGTTTTCTTTGCTGTCCATGAAACTCTCAACATTCTTCTTAGAAACCACATCTGTGGCTGCCTCAATCTTGAGGTTTGCTTGTTGGCTGTCCACGCCTCACAACCGTGTAACATTATAGGTTCTATAATAACATTCAAGAACTCTCTTCCTGATGTTAATTGATATGAACTGCGAAAACTTTAACCCTTTGATTCCCTCACCTATCCACCAGCTTTCTGCACGAAGTTGGTGGACAGGGTGAGGGAACCAAAGGATGGAGATTTTGCTTTGCTCACATGGTTGACATTGCAGGATGCTGGTGGACAGGGTGCGGGAGTAAAGGGTTAAAGAAACGCCTCAAAAAGAACAACCAACCACTCTTGGATGAGTTCAAACAGCGACAACAGTCCCAGTACAAATAATCCCAGCCAGAGGCCCTGTAAGAAATGTGTACTATGCGGATAAACACGAAAAAAGAAGAATCAGAACATGTATTTAATACAACCAATCTGACTAAGCTTTTTTTTTCTCCGGGGACTCCGGTTTTCCCTTCAGCTCCTTGGCTGTTAGTTTAGGATGTTTTTCTTCCTACTCCAAGGTCAACCGGATTCGTTGCACTAGGCACGATCCATTTACATCAGCCATACCTCTTGATTATATATTTTTTTTCCATTCAGTCGATCACAATGCTTATA
>JAPXFY010000014.1:27881533-27884033 GCA_030674185.1 Monoplex corrugatus | reverse complement strand
ACTGCAGATCAATCCATTCAAACCTAGTGTTGCTTCAACAGTATTTATCAAAAAAAACAATCATTGCGTTTTAGCGCTGCAATCTCTTAATGTTGTCAAACATAAGCTTCCAAAATTGCCAAATTATTTTTATCCTCCGCTATTTCAATGTTGTAAGGCAAATAACAAGATACAGGTTGCCATATACATCCGATGTGATCTGGATTACTCGTCCTTTGTGGATTTCCCCGATCCCAGCAGATACAAAAGACATCTATCACACAGAGGAGCAGTTGTCAGAGTCAGTACAACTGTTAATGTAAGTCTTATTTTTCATGTACTGACTCTAGAGATATTACTGATATTATTTCGGTAGTCCAGCTGATTCTCAGATCCCCTGTTGGCAGATTGTTATGAAGAGTTAATTAATTGTTGTCTGTTATTAATTGACACTGTTAACTTAATGTTCTGAATTCTTAATTGCAATTGTTCCCCTTCTTACATTCAAACTTCCACTACCCCTTCCCATTCCCGTCCCCCACCTCTTTTTTTTCCCCCTCTCCCTGTGTGTGTGTGTGTGTGTGTGTGTGTGTGTGTGTGTGTGTGTGTGTGTGTGTGTGTGTGTGTGTGTGTGTGTGTGATGTGTGTGTGTGTGTGTGTGTGTGTGTGGTGTGGTCTTTGATTTAATGTCTATTCACTAAAGTGATTTTAGCCAAAAAAAAAAAAAAAAAAAAAAAAAGGGATACATGAGAAAAGTAGGATTAACGATTGAAACAGCAAAACTGGCTAACCATAACATTGAACATGAGAAGTAACAGAACGTTAAAGATAATTCGCTATAGGACTTTTTGACAGGCTAACAAAAAATTCATATGTTAAGGATGATGAGGCAAATATGTGAGAAATTGTCTTCGTTAATAGTGTAGGTATATGTCGTTTTACCCGAACACATGAATGAATATGACTATGTGTTATCTTCTTTCCACACGGGATACACTACATTCCTAGTGTATTTTGTTTTGAATGCATCAAGTTTCCACCTATACATAAGGGATTGTATACTTCTGCTGGCAGGAAACTGCTTCGGTGTTTTGCTAATTTCAAAGTTCATGTAACATTTTTCATACTTTTTCTGTTTATCTTGAAACTGCTTCCATACGTAGGTGTCCACTAAGGGATAACACTCATGCAATGAGAGGGAAATTTGTATATGATTTGAATCTGGTGAGCTCTTTGCCCCCCGTTTGGCAGCCCTATCAACCATATCATTGTAATAAAAAGAACTATGAGATGGTATCCAGCAGAAAGTAATGTCAGTGCCTCTTAAGGATAAACTATTAATCAAGTGAGTAATTTCCAATATCATTTCAGATCTTGTTTGTAATTTTGATAATTCAAGAGCTTGAAGTACAGATTTTGAATCAACGCAAAAAAGTATCTGGGGAATCGTGTGTGTGTGTGTTGTGTGTGGTGTGGTGTGTGTGTGTGTGGTGTATGTGTGGTGTGTGTGTGTGTGTGTGTGTGTGTGTGTGTGTGTGAGTGTGTGTGTGTGTGTGTGTGTGTGTGTAAAATCACTATTGTGAACAGACATTAAATAAAGATTCCATTCCATTCCATCCATTCAACTCAAGATCTGAGGTTTCAAGTTCAATCCCAGCCCTCAACATCAAAACTGCTTAGTTCGCTGTCCATCTTAATGCTTCAATCATTCCTGTCATGTCTGCTTAATGTTTTGATAGGTCTCATTATCCTCATCCCCCAACCCCCCCCCCCCACCCACCACACACACACCCTCCCTCTCACTGAAGGTCTTGCGATCGCACAAGAGCAAAGCAGAAACAAAGAAAGTGACAGAACAGAACAAAAATTTTTAGCACAGAATTTCGAGACGGTGGTGATACTATTCATACTGAAAGAGCCCCCCCCCCCCCCCCTGCATCCCCACCGGAAAAGATGATGGTTAGGTGATTGGTTGGTTGTCTGGATAGTTTGTTCATTCGGTTGGCTGCTTGCCTGGCTAGGTGCTTGGTTTTGTTGGCTGATTGGTTAAGTCTACATTTCTATTACCCTGTCGTGTGAGCTTTACACAAACTAACGTAATGAATTAATCAGATGGTATGAACTCGTGTTTTTTTTTTTTTTTGCGTGGCTAAACAAACACGCACATGATGTGCATGTGAAAATACTTGCATGTGAAGTTGCTCTGTGATACAACATGAACTCCTCTCTCTCTCTCCTCTCTCTCTCTCTCTCTCTCTCTCTCTCTCTCTCTCTCTCCATCTCTCTCTGTCTGTAATTGTCTCTCTCCATCTCTTTCTTTCTCTTTCTCTCTCTCTCATATCTCTCTTCTCTCTCTCTCTCTCTCTTTCTCTCTCTCCTCTCTTCTCTCTCTCTCTCCACCTTTCTCTTTCTCTCTGTCTATCCGTCTCTCTTTCTCTCCCCATTCTCTCTCTCTCTCTCTCTCTCTCCATCTCTCTCTCTTTCTATGTCTGCCTGTCTGTTTCTCTTTCTCTTCTCTCTC
>JAPXFY010000014.1:27874033-27876533 GCA_030674185.1 Monoplex corrugatus | reverse complement strand
CAAACATTATACAGCTGTCAGACATATATATACAAACATCATACAGCTGTCAGACATATATATATATATACAAACATCATACAGTTGTCAGACATATATATACAAACATTATACAGTTGTCAGACATATATATATATATACAAACATCATACAGCTGTCAGACATATATATACAAACATTATACAGCTGTCAGACATATATATACAAACATCATACAGCTGTCAGACATATATATATATATACAAACATCATACAGTTGTCAGACATATATATACAAACATCATACAGCTGTCAGACATATATATATATATACAAACATCATACAGCTGTCAGACATATATATATATACAAACATCATACAGCCGTCAGACATATATATACAAACATTATACAGTTGTCAGACATATATATATATACAAACATTATACAGCTGTCAGACATATATATATACAAACATTATACAGCTGTCAGACATATATATATATACAAACATAAAGCTGTCAGGCACATATATATATACAAACATTATACAGCTGTCAGACATATATATACAAACATTATACAACTGTCAGACATATATATATATACAAACATTATACAGCTGTCAGACATAGATATATATATATACAAACATTATACAGCTGTCAGACATATATATACAAACATTATACAGCTGTCAGACATATATTATATATACAAACATCATACAGCTGTCAGACATATATATATACAAACATTATACAGCTGTCAGACATATATACAAACATTATACAGCTGTCAGATATATATATATATACACAAACATTATACAGCTGTCAGACATATATATATATACAAACATTATACAGCTGTCAGACATATATATATATACAAACATCATACAGCTGTCAGACATATATATATATATACAAACATTATACAGTTGTCAGACATATATATATATACAAACATTATACAGCTGTCAGACATATATATATATACAAACATTATACAGCTGTCAGACATATATATATATACAAACATTATACAGCTGTCAGACATATATATATATACAAACATCATACAGCTGTCAGACATATATATACAAACATCATACAGCTGTCAGACATATATATACAAACATCATACAGCTGTCAGACATATATATATAAACATCATACAGCTGTCAGACATATATATATATACAAACATCATACAGCTGTCAGACATATATATACAAAATCATACAGTGTCAGACATATATATATACAAACATCATACAGCTGTCAGACATATATATACAAACATCATACAGCTGTCAGACATATATATACAAACATCATACAGCTGTCAGACATTATATATACAAACATCATACAGCTGTCAGACATATATATACAAACATCATACAGCTGTCAGACATATATATACAAACATCATACAGCTGTCAGACATATATATATAACAAACATATACAGCTGTCAGACATATATATACAAACATATACAGCTGTCAGACATATATATACAAACATCATACAGCTGTCAGACATATTATATTACAAACATATCATACAGCTGTCAGACATATATACAAACATATACAACTGTCAGACATATATATACAAACATCATACAGCTGTCAGACATATATATACAAACATCATACAGCTGTCAGACATATATATTACAAACATTATACAACTGTCAGACATATATATACAAACATCATACAGCTGTCAGACATATATATACAAACATCATACAGCTGTCAGACATATATTATCAAACATATACAACTGTCAGACATATATATACAAACATCATACAGCTGTCAGACATATATATATACAAACATCATACAGCTGTCAGACATATATATACAAACATCATACAACTGTCAGACATATATATACAAACATCATACAGCTGTCAGACATATATATATACAAACATCATACAGCTGTCAGACATATATACAAACATCATACAACTGTCAGACATATATACAAACATCATACAGCTGTCAGACATAATATACAAACATCATACAGCTGTCAGACATATATATACAAACCAATATACAGCTGTCAGCAATTATATATAAACATCATACAGCTGTCAGACAATATATACAAACATCATACAGTTGTCAGACATATATATACAATATCATCATACAGCTGTCAGACATATATATAAACATCATACAGCTGTCAGACATATATATATAAACATCATACAGCTGTCAGACATATATACAAACATCATACAGTTGTCAGACATATATACAAATATAACAATACAGTGTCAGAACATATATATAAAACATCATACAGCTGTCAGACATATATATACAAACATCATACAGCTGTCAGACATATATACAAACATCATACAGCTGTCAGACATATATATCAAACATCATACAGCTGTCAGACATATATATATACAAACATCATACAGCTGTCAGACATATATATACAAACATTATACAGCTGTCAGACATATATACAAACATC
>JAPXFY010000014.1:27864033-27869033 GCA_030674185.1 Monoplex corrugatus | reverse complement strand
CCATTTAATACTGATGACACCGTTTGTTCAAACGGAAGCGATGTGAAGCGGTGGGAAGAGAGACACGTTTCACGGGTAAACACAAACCTCAAAATCCGCAGCGCCCACCGCTTGGAATCCATAGAGTGTTATGTTGCACGTAATCATCGTCAGCATCTGATCCACACCCTGAACTTCTAGCGGCGGTGCTTTCTGGTTCCCCCATCCAGTGCACCTTGCCTTCTCTGTTTGTTTGTTCCTGTTTGTCTGTTTCTGTCTGTGTTTTTGTCTGTGTCTGTGTCTGTGTGTCTTCCGTGTTTGTCTGTGTATGTGTGTCTGTCTGTTGTTTCTGTCTGTGTCTTCTCTGTCTGTGTTTTTGTCTGTGTCTGTGTGTCTGTCTTTTGTTTGTTGTTGTGTGTTCTGTCTGTATTCTGTCTGTGTTTCTGTCTGTTTTGTGTCTGTACTATAATGTATGTATGTAGGGTATGTATGTATGTATGTATGTATGTATGTATTATGTAATGTATGTATGTATATATGTATGTATGTTATAATGTATGTATGTATATATGTTATGTATGTATTATGTATGTACATAGTATGGTAAATTGTATGTATGTATGTATGTAGTATGTATGTTTATGTATGTGTGTATGTACGTATGTATGTATGTATGTTGTATGTATGTATGTTATATATAGTGTATATATTTATGTTGTGTATTGTATATTATATGTATGTACGTATGTATGATGTATATGTGTGCATGTATTATTATGTAGTATGTATGTATGTTGTATGCTATTATGTATGATGTATGTATGTATTATGTGTGTATGTATTATGTATGTATAGTATGTATATATGTATGTATGTATGTATGTGTGTATGTACGATTTATGTATGTATGTATGTTGTGTGTTTGTCTATTGAGTATGTTGTTTATGTATTATGGTGTTGTTTTGTTGTACGTCTGTATGTATCTGTTATTATTATGTAGTATGTTGTAATGTTTGTATGTTGATGTCTTGTACTGTTTGTGTTGCTGTTTTTGTCTGTGTTGTGTCTCTGTAGTCGTATTCATATGTTGTATATGTCTTTACTCTATGTATAGTGTTGTCTGCATTATGTTGTATGTAGTCCTGCTGATCTTCTGTGTCTTTGTCTTGCATGTTGTTTCTGTCTTTGTTCTGTCTGCCTGTCTGTTTTTCTCTGTCTTTCTGTCTCTGCTGAATCTGTCTCCCTGCCCTCTTTCTGTTCTGTCCGTCTTTGTGTCTGTCTGTTTCTGTCTGTGTCTGTCTGTCCCTGTCTGTGTCTGCCTGTTTTGTCTGTGCCTGCTATCTCTGTCCGCTTTGTTCTGTCTGTTTCTGTCTGTGTCTGTCTGTCCTGTCTGTTGTCTGCCTGTTTGTCTGTGCCTGCTTCTCTGTCCGTCTTTGTGTCTGCCTGTCTGTTTCTGTCTGTGTCCGTCTGTCCCTGTCTGTGTCTGTCCTGTTTTGTCTGTACCTGCTATCTCTGTCCGTCTTTGTGTCTGCTGTCTGATTCTGTCTGTGTCGTCTGTCCTGTCTGTGTCTGCCTGTTTTGTCTGTGCCTGCTATCTCTGTCGTCTTTGTGTCTGCCTGTCTGTTTCTGTCTGTGTCTGTCTGTCCCTGTCTTGTCTGCTGTTTTGTCTGTACCTGCTGTCTCTGCCCTGTTGAATCTGTCTGCCTGTCTGTTTTCTGTCTGTGTTGCCCTGTCTGAATCTGTCTGTTGTTTTCTGTCTGCTGTCTTTCTGTCTGCTGAATCTGCCTGCTCTTCTGTGTCTGTCTGTGCTGTCTGTTGAATCTGTCTGTCTGTTTCTGTCTGTCTGTCTGTTGAATCTGTCTGCCTGTCTGTTTCGCTGTTGTCTGTCTGTTGAATCTGTCTGCCTGTCTGTTTCTGTCTGTGTCTGCCTGTCTGTTATCTGTCTGCCTGTCTGTTTCTGCTGTTCTGTCTGTCTGTTGAATCTGTCTGCTGTCTGTTTCTGTCTGTGTCTGCTGTCTGTGTCTGTTGAATCTGTCTACCTGTCCTGTCTTCTGAACTTCTCCTAATCAGTAGACGAAGTTTCGATCAAGTTGTTCGAGTTGAAATCTGCGTTCTTGTGTTTCTGCCAAGCTAACGTCTGCCACGTTGTCGTTTTCAGGAATCTAGTCGAACTGTCTGTTGCGCCTGTCTGTTTCTGCCTGTGTCTGTCTGTCTGTTGAATCTGCCTGTCTGCCTGTTTCTGTCTGTGTCTGTCTGTCTGTTGAATCTGTCTGTCTGTGTGTTTCTGCCTGTCTGTTGAATCTGTCTGCCTGTCTGTTTCTGTCTGTGTCTGTCTGTTGAATCTGTCTGCCTGTCTGTTTCTGTCTGTGTCTGTCTGTTGAATCTGTCTGTTGAATCTGTCTGTTGTCTGCCTGTCTGTTTCTGTCTGTGTCTGTCTGTTGAATCTGTCTGCCTGTCTGTGTCTGTCTGTTGAATCTGTCTGTTGAATCTGTCTCTTGTCTGCCTGTCTGTTTCTGTCTATGTCTGTCTGTCTGTTGAATCTGTCTGCCTGTCCGTATCTGCTGTCTTTGTCTGTCTACTGAATCTGTCTGCCTGCCTGTTTCTGTCTGTATCTGCTGTCTTTGTCTGTCTAGCGAATCTGTCTGCCTGTCCCTGTCTCCTGTCTCTGAAACTTCTCCAAATCAGAGACGAAGTATTTGACAAAGTTGTATCGAGTTAAAATGGCGTTCTTTAGACTAGCCAAGGCAAACGTTACACAGACGTTATCAGGAACAAGACGGCACTGTGCAGTCTACGCCTTTTTTCCAACATCTGATAAGCAAAAACAGCAAAAACTCTCAATGATCTTCACCTCACATCCGTTTCAGAAGTATTGTGTAGCATTCCTTGTGTTCCACACTGACAAATCTGACCTCACAGGTTCAAACGGCTCTCCTTAACCCTTTGACTCCTGCACCCTATCCACCAACTACAAAAACTTAACCCTTCGACTCCCTCACCCTATCCACCAACTACAAAAACCTAACCCTTTGACCCCCGCACCCTATCCACACTACCAACTTACCTCACCTAACCAACACAAAACTAACCCTTTGATCTCCCTCACCCTATCCCACCAAACTTCCTGACTCACAGGAAGCTGGTGGATAGGGTGAGGGAGTCATAAGGTTAAGTTTTTGCATTGCTAGCACTGTTTACAATGGAGGATGTTGGCGGACATGGTGCGGGATTCAAAGGGTTAACCATACGAGTAGATCTTCTCGTGTGTCAGCTGCTTTACAATCAGAAACAACATGATATTTGGGGAAAGAAATGTTGATCCACAGAAAGAACAGGCAGTTACGTTCCTACACTGTTAATATTTTATAGGACATTTCATGAGGTAAGAGAAATTAGAGCACCTGGTCACAACAGGAAAGTGGAGGGAAAGAGAGCACGAGGTAGACCCAGAGAGAAAATATTGGACGGACTTGCAGGGTGGATGAGGACAGAGAGGGTGGAAGATGTCTTGCAGCGACAAGGGATAGATTCTATTGAGGGCCATGGTCGCCAACGCCATGCGGCAGGGCACATGATGATGATGATGATGATTGTTAATACATGTTGTTGTTACTGTTGTTATTTAAAGCCCAGCCGACTGCGCAGAGCCAATCAGGATGTAACCATCTCAAAATGTACTCCGTACCTCACTAGAGAAAAAAAAATTGGAAATGAAAATGAAGTACACTTTTATCAATGCATTCGCGCACAAAATCTAAGGAGATGCCCCTGACGTTGACCACTCCATCAATTTATCACAAGGGGATTTTTAAAAATCAAACCTGAATACACAATTAAACAGAACACTAAAACATATAAAAACAAGCCTAAATTACGTAAAACTGCTTCCGCATATCTCATTTCCCTAGATCCAAAAAGTGCACTTAACGTATGTACCCAATTATCAATCCTAAGAGAAAGTATTTAAAACTTTACAGAACAGACGTACAAGGTGAATGGACCAGCAAGGCACACAGAACACATACAGGTGAATGGACCAGCAAGGCACACAGAACACATACAGGTGAATGGACCAGCAAGGCACACAGAACACATACAGGTGAATGGACCAGCAAGGCACACAGAACACATACAGGTGAATGGACCAGCAAGGCACACAGAACACATACAGGTGAATGGACCAGTAAGGCACACGAACACATACAGGTGAATAGGACCAGGCAAGGCACACAGAACACATACAGGTGAATGGACCAGCAAGGCACACAGAACACATACAGGTGAATGGACCAGCAAGGAACAGAAAATACATGATCAGTAAGACAGACGGGGCCATAAAACGCCACAAAGGACCGAAGAAAGAAAACAAAGGAGTAGTTGACAGCAAGCACAGACCATACAGGTGAATGAAGAGGACGAACGTGATGACCAGCACACAACACATACAGTATGCAGGGAACAGAACATACATGTCCACAGACCAAGGTGATGGCGAAGGGTGCAATTACAGAAGGATCTAGCACAATTCGAGTGGAAGAAGTACTGCCTGGCATCCCCACGTTGGGGGTGGGGGGAGGGGTGGGGGGGGGAAGGGGAGCAATACATGTTACAACCAGTGGATGCGAGTTTGAAACAGAAGCATGCAGCCATGGCTCCACCACCTAAATCTGGTCTGGCGTGTAAAATAGCAGGAACGAAGGTTTTGTCTTTCGGAGGAGACAATGGGAAAACCATATAATGGCGATCAAACAGGATTTGGTGTGCTGGGTGCGTATAAATCATCTGATAGCAGAACATACAAAAGACTTCAGGAGATGGGAACGCGGAAATCTCTCACTGACTTTCTCTGTCTCTCTGTCTCTGTCTTTCTGTCGTTCATCTGTCTGTCTGTCTGTCCACTCTCTCTCTCCCCCCCCCTCTCTCTCTCTCTCTGCCTCTGCGTGTGTCTCTTTCTGTCTAGGTCTGTCTGTCTATCTCTGTCTCTCTCATTGTTTCTGCCTGTCTGTCTGTCTCTCTTTCCT
>JAPXFY010000014.1:27851533-27854033 GCA_030674185.1 Monoplex corrugatus | reverse complement strand
CTGGAAATTCTGTACTAAAAAGAAATAATTTCCTCTTTTCTGTCACCCCACTTTGTTTCAGCCTTGTTCCTTTTGCTTTCTGTCATTTCTTCCTATCGTTTTCTGCCTTGCTGGTCCATTCACGTGAATGTGTTCGATAAAGTCTTACTTACTTTGTCTTAGGATTAATAACTGGGTACATATATTACTTGTATTCTTGGACTCTACGGAAATGAGATAAACGGAAGCAATTTTAGGTAATTGAGGCCAGTTTTTATATGTTTTAGTGTCCTTAGGTATGTTTATACTTGCATTCATGTATGTTTTTTTAAATCCCCTGTACGATAAATTGGGTGGAGTGGCCAACGTCAGGGGCATCTGCTTATATTAGAAGCGCGAATGCATTGATATGTGTACTTAATTTTCTCTTCCTCTTTTTTCCTGTTGAAGTACTGAGTGATTATTGAAACGGTTATAGCCCTGATATAGCTCTACGCAGTCGGCTGGGCTTTAAGCAACAAGAACAATCAGGAGTCTTCTGTTTTTGCTACATGTAGGCAACCATAGACTATTCTGATGCATGAGCGGTTTTCTTCTTCTAGTTTTGTGTGCGCGTGTTGCGCGTGTGTGTCTTTTTGTCTTGTCAGTTTTGTCCAGCAGTTGCGTTTGTCAGTCGGTGCAGAAGGAAAAGATATTCTGTTTTTATATCATATTTTTCTCTGTCTCTCTATTTGTCAAATCGCTGTCTCTGTCTGTCAGAGAGTCTTTGTCTCTGCATCTCTGCAGATTTTACACTACTAGTACGTTAAGAACTGGCTTTGCTAAATCTTGTATGAGTTTAAATGACTGAAATTAGTTCATAAACCAAAAAATGTACAAATAAGATGTAAGAACATGCGCTTTTTGTGAAAAAGTCTTAAATAAAATTTATTTTCTAATGGGAATACAACTTAACGAAATAAAGTTTTCTAATGAATGTACCTTGTATTAATTTTCTAATGAATGTAACTTTATATTAATTTCCTAATGAATATAACTCGTATTAATTTTCTAATAAATGTAACTCGTATTAATATTCTAATGAATGTAACTCGTATTAATTTTCTAATGAATGTAACTCGTATCAATTTTCTAATGAATGTGACTCGTATTAATTTTCTAATAAATGTAACTCGTATTAATTTTCTAATAAATGTAACTCGTATTAATTTTCTAATGAATGAAACTCGTATTAATTTTTTAATGAATGTAATTCGTATTACTTTTCTAATGAATGTATCTCGTATTAAATGGCTAATAAATGTAACTCGTATTAATTTCCCAATGAATATAACTTGTATTAATTTTCTAATGAATGTAACTCGTATTTATTTTCTAATAATGTAACTCGTATTAATCTTCTAATGAATATAACTCGTATAAAATTCCTAATGAATGTAACTCGTCATATATTTTCTAATGAATGTGACTCGTATTAATTTTCTAATAAATGTAACTCGTATTAATTTTCTAATGAATGAAATTCGTATTAATTTTTTAATGAATGTAATTCGTATTACTTTTCTAATGAATGTATCTCGTATTAAATTTCTAATAAATGTAACTCGTATTAATTTCCCAATGAATATAACTCGTATTAATTTTCTAATGAATATAACTCGTATTAAATTTCTAATAAATGTAACTCGTATTAATTTCCCAATGAATATAACTCGTATTAATTTCCCAATGAATATAACTCGTATTAATTTTCTAATGAATATAACTCGTATAAATTTCCTAATGAATGTAACTCGTCATATATTTTCTAATCAATGTAACTCGCATCAAAACAGAAATCATTTTCTAATGGAACATAACCTGTATGAACAGGAAAGAGAAAACTATACCTTCAAGCCCTAAAAGAACAGACTTACAAATGACCACACTATGGACATTTTGCTACAAAGTGATCAGAGGACATTCACAATAAAGACGTTTCCATGTTCACTCACCATGCTGTACGTGTCAGAGTAAAACAGCTCTCTCAATTAACAGCAATTTCAGTGCCATGATGGTGGACGTTTACTTGTCTGTGTTTAGTTTTTATGTCCTTTTATTTATGTGCCACAAATGATGATGATGATGGTAATGCTGATAGTGATGATAGTGATGACAACAACAACAACAACATTAAAAATAATAATAATTATTATAATGATGATAATAATAATAATAATTATAATATGATAATAACAATATAATAATAATAATGATAATAATAATGATAATAATAATAATAACAATAATAATAATAATAGAAAAAGAAAGAAGAAGAAGAAGAAGAAGAAGAAGAAGAAGAAGAAGAAGAAGAAGAAGAAGAAGAAGAAGAAGAAGAAGAAGAGAAGAAGAAGAAGAAGAAGAAGAAGAAGAAGAAGAAGAAGAAGAAGAAGAAGAAGAAAATTAATAATACTAATAATAATAATACTAATGATGATAATAAAACCAACAACAGCAACAACAACAGCAATAACATAACAAT
>JAPXFY010000014.1:27841533-27846533 GCA_030674185.1 Monoplex corrugatus | reverse complement strand
GAAAGAAAAGAAGAAGAATTTGAAGAAGAAGAAGAAGAAGAAGAAGAAAAAAGAAAAAGAAAAAGAAGAAGAAAAAGAAGAAGAAAAAGAAGAAGAAAAAGAAGAAGAATAAGAAGAAGAAGAAAAAGAAGAAGAAGAGAGAGAGTAATCAATCATTGCTTTTAAAGATTTGATGCCGCCAAGTCTGCGATCAAAAATTAGGTCATGATAGACCTGAGAGAGAGAGAGAGAGACAGAGAGAGAGACAAGAGAGATAGAGAGACAGAGACAGAGACAGAGAAAGGAAAGAGAGAGAGATAGAGACAGAGACAGAGAGAGAGAAAAGAAAGAGAGAGAGAGAGACAGAGACAGAGAGAGAGAAAGGAAAGAAAGAGAGAGAGAGAGAGAGACAGAGACAGAGAGACATAGAGAGAGAAGAGAGAGAGACAGACAGACAGAGAGAGAGAGAGAAGGATTTGCCCATACTGCGCAACCCCTGGGAGAGAGAAGAGTATGGGAGATTGCACTGAGAGAGAGAGAGAGTAAAACAGACAGAATGAGCGAGCGTGTGTGCGTGAGAAAAGACGGTGAGCGTACTTCTTTATGATGCAAAGAGAACAACAGCAACAACAACAATTATGACGACAACAACAACAGCAATAACAATATCAGCAACAGGAACAACAACAACAGCAGCAGCAACAGCAGCACAGCAGCAACAACAACAACCACAAAGGAAAAAAAAAAAAAGATCATGTCTTGTTATTTATTGCATCCTCCATTCAAACTCTTTTCAGTGTGCTGTATATATGTGTCTATACTTGTCTGTAAAATCACCACGCATCCTCTCTTTCTCTTCTTCTTCTCTCTCTCTTTCTGGTCTGTGTTTTTTCTTCTTCTTTTTCTTCTTCTTTTCTTTTCTTCTCTTCTTCTTTCTTCTTCTTTTTTCTTTCTTCTTTCTTCTTCTTCTTTTTCTCTTTCCTTCTTCTTCTTTTTCTCTTTCTTCTTCTTTTCCTTCTTCTTCTTTCTTTTCTTCTTCTTCTTCTTCTTCTTCTTTCTTCTTCTTCTTCTTCTTCTTCTTCTTCTTTTTCTTTTTCTTCTCTCTTCTTTCTCTTCTTTTTTTTTTCTTCTTCTTCTTTCTTCTTCTTCTTCTTCTTCTTTTCTTCTTCTTCTTTCTTTTTCTTCTTCTTCTTCTTCTTCTTTTCTTCTTCTTCTTCTTTTTCTTCTTCTTTTCCTTTTTCTTCTTCTTTTTCTTCTTCTTCTTTTTCTTCTTCTTCTCTTTTCTTCTTTTTTCTTCTTCTTCTTCTTTTTCTTTTCTTCTTCTTTTTCTTCTTCTTCTTCTTCTTCTTTTCTTCTTCTTCTTCTTTTCTTCTTTTCTTCTTCTTCTTTTTTCTTTTCTTTCTTTTTCTTCTTCTTCTTTCTTTTTTCTTCTTCTTTCTTTTTTCTTCTCTTCTTCTTTCTTCTTTTCTTCTTCTTTCTTCTTCTTTCTTCTTCTTCTTCTTCTTTCTTCTTTTTTTTTTTTCCTTCTTCTTCTTCTTCTTCTCTTCTTCTTCTTTCTTCTTCTTCTTCTTTTCTTCTTCTTCTTTCTTCTTTTTTTCTTCTTCTTTCTTTTTCTTTTTCTTCTTCTTCTTCTACTTTTTCTTTTTCTTCTTTCTTCTACTTTTCTTTTCTTCTTCTTCTTCTCTTTTCTTTTTCTTTCTTCTTCTTTTTTCTTCTTCTTCTTCTTCTTCTTTTTCTTCTTCCTTTTTTTCTTTCTTCTTCTTCTTCTTTCTTCTTCTTCTTCTTCTTCTTCTTCTTCTTTTTCTTTCTTCTTCTTCTCTTCTTCTTTCTTCTTTCTTCTTCTTCTCTTCTCTTCTTTTCTTTTTTCTTTCTTCTTCTTCTCTTCTCTCTTCTTTCTTTTTTTCTTCTTTCTTCTTCTTTTCTTCTTCTTCTTCTTTCCCTTCCTTCCTTCTTCCCCCTTCCTTTAGTACTGCTGCTTCTTTTTCTTCTTCCTTTCTTTTCGAAAGAGACATGTGTATACATTTGTGTGTCCTGCCCGCGCGTGCGAGTGCGCGTGCGCGAGTGTGTGTATAAGTCCGTGCATGTGTGTGTGTGTGTGGTGTGTGGTGTGTGTGTGTGTGTGTGTGTGTGTGTGTGTGTTGTGTGTGTGTGTGCGGGTGCGTGTATGCATGTGTGTGAATGTGTGTGTGTGCTATGTGTGTGTGTTGTGTTGTATCGTGTGTACGTGTGTGTGTGTATGTGTGTGTATGTGTGTGTGTGTATGTGTGTGTGTGTGTGTGTGTGTGTGTGTGTGTGTGTGTTGTGTGTGTGTGTGTTCGTGTTGTGTGTATGCGTGTACGTGCGTGCGTGGTGTGTGTGTGTGTGTGTGTGGGGTGTGCGTGAATATCTGTGTGTGTGTATGTGTGATTGTGAGTGTGTGCGTGTCTGTGCCTGAGCCTGTGTGTATGTGCGTGTGTGTGTGTGTTCCGCGCCCGCGCGCGCCTATAAGTGTTGATATCACAGCTGTTTCTTAATGGATCTTTGTCAATATTTTGTCAAAAATGTGGACCTTTGACAAGTGATAATGCTTCAGTTTAAAGGAAAGGACAAAGTGGTTAAGGTCAAGGTCACAGGTACTAACAACTGCTTACAAATCAACCCTTTTGAGGACGTTGTGTAAACAGTGTTGTGTCCGAAACCATTTTTGCAATATTCATTTGCATTCTGCCAGAACAAGATTGAGGCAGCCGAGATGTGGTTTCTAAGAAGAATGTTGAGGGTTCCATGGACAGCAAAGAAAACAAACGAGACAGTCTTGATGGATGCAGACACAAGTAGATCATTCATAAGGAAGATTAGGAAAAGACAGGCAACATTTATAGGCCATTTTATGAGGAAGGGGAATTTGGAGCACCTGGTCACAACGGGAAAGCTGGAGGGAAAGAGAGCACCGGGTAGACCCAGGGAGAAAATGCTGGACGGACTTGCGAATGGCTGGGGACGGGGAGGGTGGGGGAGATGCTAGGGGCAACGAGATATAGAGGCAGTTTGGAAGTCTGATGATCGCCAACGCATGCGGCAGGGCACCTGATGATGATGATGATTCTGTTTTCACTGCAGTAAGCGTCTACCATTGTCCACGATGCACATTAACCTTTGAGTCCTGCGCCCTATAGCCACCAAACGCAAAAACTTAACCCTTTGACCACCCTCACCCTATCCACCAGCTTCATGCAGGAAGCTGGTGGATAGGATGAGGATGGTCAAAGGGTTAAGTTTTTGCTTTGCTAGTATGGTGGATAATGTAGGAAGCTGGTGCACAGGGTGCGGGAGTCAAAGGGTTAAGCTTTGGATTTGCTAGCATGGTTGATAACGTAGGATGCTGGTAGACAGGGTGCGGGAGTCAAAGGGTTAAATGATATTCCAACTGAAGCCTTTTTCAATGTCACAGTGACTTTAATTTAAAAATTGGCACAATTTTGAATTTTCTGCAACAAAAATGGTTTATCAAATAAACTTGAGAGTATAAAAAATGGAGATTGTCGGAATGCATTGACGGTCTTCTTTTCCTTTTAAAATTTTTTTTTTTTATCTCTTCTCCTCCTCCGTTTTGTCAGAATGTTTTCATATTCTTGTTTCCTTTCTTTTTCTCCTCCTCCTCCTCCTCTCTCTGTCAGAATGTTTTGACGTTTTCCCTTTTTGCATCTCCTCCCCCCTCCCCCTCCCCCTTCTCTGTCAGAATGCCTTGACATACTTCTTATTTCTTTTTTTCTCCTCCTTCTCTTCTCGCCTGTCTGTCAGAATGTTTTTGAATTCTTGTTTTTATTTTTGTTGTTGTTGTTCTTCTCCTCTCTCTGTTAGAATATTTTGACATTTTTCCTCTTTTTTTCTTCTCTTCTTCTCCTGTCTGTCAGAATGTTTTGACTTTTTTTTTTTCGCCTCCTCTTCGTCTGTCAGAACGTTCTGACATTTGACTTTTCTTTCTTTTTGCTCCTTCTCTAGCTCTGTGTCAGACTGTTTTGACATTTTTTCCCTTCTTTTTTTTTCTTCTTCTCTTCCATTTTCTGTCAGAATGTTTTGACATTCTTGTTTACAATTTCTCCTCCACTCTATGTCAGAATGTTTTGACATCCTTGTTTACAATTTCTCCTCCACTCTATGTCAGAATGTTTTGACATTCTTGTTTACAATTTCTCCTCCACTCTATGTCAGAATGTTTTGACATCCTTGTTTACAATTTCTCCTCCACTCTATGTCAGAATGTTTTGACATTCTTGTTTACATTTCTCCTCCACTCTACGTCAGAATGTTTTGACATTCTTGTTTACATTTCTCCTCCACTCTTATGTCAGAATGTTTTGACATTTCTCCTCCACTCTATGTCAGAATGTTTTGACATTTCTCCTCCACTCTATGTCAGAATGTTTTGACATTTCTCCTCCACTCTATGTCAGAATGTTTTGACATTTCTCCTAAACTCTATGTCAGAATGTTTTGACATTTCTCCTCCACTCTATGTCAGAATGTTTTGACATTTCTCCTCCACTCTTATGTCAGAATGTTTTGACATTTCTCCTCCACTCTATGTCAGAATGTTTTGACATTTCTCCTCCACTCTATGTCAGAATGTTTTGACATTCTTGTTTACATTTCTCCTCCACTCTATGTCAGAATGTTCTGACATTCTTGTTTACATTTCTCCTCCACTCTATGTCAGAATGTTCTGACATTCTTGTTTACATTTCTCCTCCACTCTATGTCAGAATGTTTTGACATTCTTGTTTACATTCTCTCCTCCACTCTATGTCAGAATGTTCTGACATTCTTGTTTACATTTCTCCTCCACTCTATGTCAGAATGTTTTGACATTCTTGTTTACATTTCTCCTCCACTCTATGTCAGAATGTTTTGACATTCTTGTTTACATTTCTCCTCCACTCTATGTCAGAATGTTTTGACATTCTTGTTTACATTTCTCCTCCACTCTATGTCAGAATGTTTTTGACATTCTTTTTTTACAATTTCTCCTCCACTCTATGTCA
>JAPXFY010000014.1:27831533-27834033 GCA_030674185.1 Monoplex corrugatus | reverse complement strand
CGAACGTACCAGTGGTGGTGGTGGTGGTGGTGGTTAGTGCGAGTCAAAGAGAGTACTCTCCTTTTGGTGTGTGGTGTAGGCCGAGCGATGTTTCTCTCTCTCTCTCTGTCTGTCTGTCTCTTTCTCTCTCTCTCTTTCACACACACACACACACACACACACACACACACACACACACACACACACACACACACACACACACACACACACACACACACACACACACACACACACTCTCTCTCACGCTCTCTCTGTCTCTCTCTTTCTCACGCTCTCTATTTCTCTTTCTCTCTTCCTCTCTGTCTCTCTCTCACATGCTCTCTGTCTCTCACTCTCTCTCTCTCTCTGCCTGTCTATCTGTCACACACACACACACGTGCGCGCACGCTCTCTCTCTTCCTCTCTCTCTCGCTCTCAGTCTCTTCCTCTCTTTGTCTCTCTCACGCTCTCTCTCTCTTCAACACACACACACACACACACACACACACACACACACACACACACACACACACACACACGCTCTCACTTTCTCACGCTCTCTCTCTCTCTCTCTCTCTCTCCGCTCGCTCTCTCTCTCTCTCTCTCTCCGCTCGCTCTCTCTCTCTCTCGCTCTTTCTCTCCATCACTCGTTCTCTCTCTCTATCTGTCTGTTAGTCTGTCTCTCTCTGTCTCTGTCTCTCTCTCTCTCTCTGTCTCTCTCTCTGTCTCTCTCTGTCTCTCTCTCTTTCTACCCTTCTACCCCTCTTCTTTCTGATCAACATCAGCTGCTAAACCTAAAGGATGGACGCTCTGACTTAACTTCAGATTGGAGGTGGAGGTGGCAGTGGTTATAATGGTGGTGCGGGGGATAGGCAGCGTTTCTTGGCATTTCACTATTAGTCTCCATTCAGATTATGTTCATTCTGTAACAACGTTGAACTCATGGTTATCTTCCTCTAGAAATTACATCGATTTGACGAGTATTTTTCATTTGTGTTTTCTTGTATACTTTTCTCTCTCTCTAAAGAATGAAAGTATGCTTGTCTTTGAGTCAATGGAAGTTTTGATTCTAGAAAACGATCACTTATAGGTTATCTTCCTCTAGATATTACATCGATTTGACGAGTGTTTTTTATTTGTGTTTTCTTGTATACTTTTTTCTCTCTCTAAAGAGTGAACGTATGCTTGTCTTTGAGTCAATTGAAGTTTTGATTCTAGAAAACGATCTCCAAGGTCAAGGTCAATAAGTGTGCAGACCTGTTTGTACATAACCCTTTTACTCCTTCACCCTGTCTTCCAGCATTCTGCATTGTCAACAATGCTAGCAAAGCAAAAAACTTAACCCTTTGACTCCCTCGCCTTGTTTACCCGCACCCTGCATTGGAGTCAAAGTGTTAAGTTTTTTGCTGTTGGTAGTAGATATGATGCTGGAGTCCAAGAATTAAACCCTCTTGTGTTCCACCCTCCTCATCCCCAGCCACTCTGGACGGACTTGCAGAGTGGCTGGGGATGAGGAGGTGGGGGAGATGCTGGGGGCAACGAGAGATACAGATGGTTGGAAGTCCATGGTCGCCAACGCCATGCGGCAGGGCACCTGATGATGATGATGATGATGTGTTTCCAATGATGGATTGAAACAATACTAGTATAAAACATAGACTAAGTTAAACATAGTCTAGGTAGGGTCTCAGGACCTGGCCAGCTCATGGGATTATGTGCAGGCTTAAGGCTTGTGCCATGATCACCATACACATAACACCTGTGACGTTAAGTGCATTGTATGTAATTCGTTTCGAGCGCGGAGACGTCGTCTTGAGAAACTGAAACTGAAACTGAAACTGAAACTGAAACACGCACGCAGAACATCAAATATGCACGTTAAAGATCCTGGTAAGTCATGTCAGAGTCGGGTGACTTTGGGAAACCACTTAAACACCCTGAAGGCAAACCCACCGGAGATGGAGTATGCAGACTGTGCAGCAACATACTGCCCGCGCAGTGTGGACAAAAACAAAGTGCATTCACGCATCTAAGAAATTCGGAATGCTAAGAAAAAAACAAAGGAAACATTTCATATAAGTATGGTAGAAAATCTGAAGTGAGAAGGTGTAGATAGGTCACACTACGCAATTTAACCCTTTGAATCCCCGCACCCTGTCCACCAGCATCCTGCATTGTCAACCATGCTAGCAAAGCAAAAACTTAACCCTTTTAATTCCCTCACCTATCCACAACCAAAAAATAAAACTTAACCCTTTTAATTTCCTCACCCTACCCACCAGCTTCCTGCATGGAGCTGGTGAATACGGTGGGGGAGTCAAAGAGTTAAAATTTTTGCAGTTGGTGACTAGGGTGCCGGAGTCAAAGGGTTAAAAGAAATGGACTCCTATGTCGTCTGATATCCATTCCAGAGTAACATCATTGTAAACTGAACATACAGATGTGATGTCTCAAACGAGACAACACTCAGTAACTGTGTATTATTATCATCATCACGTCTCACACAATCATTTCTCTGGCT
>JAPXFY010000014.1:27824033-27829033 GCA_030674185.1 Monoplex corrugatus | reverse complement strand
GAGAGAATGAGAGAGAGAGAGCAGAGAGAGAGAGAGAGAGAGAGAGAGAGAGAGAGAGAGAGAGAGATGATCCTAAAAAAAATAAAGTTTAAAAATCAACATTTTCTGTGATGTTTGTAGTATTCAAAAAGGGGAGATTGTTAGAATGGCTTGGAAATGATTAATTTTGGTTGTTTGTTTGTTGTTGTTTTTTTTTCTCTAAAGGATGAAAATATACTTTGTTTCTGATTCCATACAAATATTTCGATTTGAGAAAACATTTAACAACTGCGGCAGAAAATCTGTGGCTGACAACATAAAGATAAAATTACATTTCAGTATGTGAAGTCTTCCACCACCACGTCGAGAGTGCAGTCACCAATGGAGATGCGAGGAGCCGAGCTGACATCTTGACCCAGGACGTTGGTCTTCTTTAGGCTGATCGTGAGGCCAAATTCTTTGCAGGCATGAGCGAGAACGGGTTTTTACAAGACTAGAGATAACGTTTAGCTTACAGATTATCTCTCAATTCACTTCGAACTAAATTTAGTAAAACCATCAAAATGTATCTGTAGTGATAACATAAACAGTTAAAACACTTTTGTGTTGTCAGCGAATGCGACCTTATTTCCCTGCATCATTTATAAATCTAAAACAGATACATACTGATTTCACTCTGTATTTACACATTGCGAGGCACTTACTGCACAGTCCTGTAGGTCGTTTTCTTTGATTAAAGCATGATTGTTGTATACCTGTAAATCCCACCTGCTCCTGTTTGTTTGTTGTTAGATTTTTTTCTTATTCCGTAAAGGGCCTGTTTCAACGCATTTTTTCCCCAGTCTAAAAGCACATATGTGAATAGACGTTAAAAAAAATAACGAACGAACATTTCAATACAATATCTATACATATATTTAAAACAGTCCAGTGGAATGAAATGCATTGTAAACAGCTGAAGTTAGCAATGTAATGTCAGAAATGAAGTTACATGTATTGTCAAATCTCGTACAATCCTTTCCTTTTTCCATTTTGTTTAAAGCCCAGCCGACTGCGTAGAGCCATATCAGGGTTATAACCGTTTCAATACACCACACAGTACTCAACAAGTGGGGAGGGCGGCGGGGGCGGGTGGGGGAGGAAAAGAAAATTAAGTACACATATCAATGCTTCGCGCACGTAATCTAAGGAAATGCCCTGGCGTTGACCGCTCCATGCAATTTTGTCACACAGGAGATTTAAAAACACACCTGAATACAATTTAAAATTACTAAGGACACTAAAACATATGTAAATGGGCCTAAATTATCTGAAATCGCTTCCACATATCTCATTTCCCAGAGCCAAAAATGCACTTAATATATGTACCTAACTATCAATCCTAAAAGAAAGTATTTAAGTAAGACTTCATCGAACAATACAGGTGAATGGACCAGCAAGGCAGAAAATGACAGGTAGAAATGACAGAAAGCAAAGGAACATGGCAGAAACAAAGAGAGTGACAGAAAAGAGGAAATTTCTAGCACAGAATTTCCAGAAGGTGGGGATACTGTTTATATTGAAAGAGCTCCCAGCACCCCCACGGGGGGCTTGTACAATCGATTTCCTTTGATACATAGTAAAGGCTGCACATTTCACCATCTACTGACAACAGTAAACATCTGTCCAGCTCAACGAAACGTAAGGAAAGTCATGCTGGTGTTGACTTGATCTTTGAGTAATGATAATAATAATAATAATTACAATATTTATATAGCGCTAAATCTTGATAAAAATGAAATCTAAGCGCTGAACAGACACACACGCACGCACGCACACACACACACACACACAACACACACACACACACACACACACACACACACACACACACAACACACACACACACACACACACACACACACACACACTCATGGCTATAAATGGGGAAAAAGAAGAAAAGTAATGGAAAATTATAGAGAGCATATTATATACAATTATATATTACAATGTGATTCCACTCCGAGCGGAGACAGGCTGCAGAAGGGGGTTGATTGAAGTCAGGATTTTATGCAGAGGAGAAAGGTGTAGTTTTGAGAGCGGACTTGAAGGAGACAAAAGCAGGTTGCTGACGGACTGAGAGAGGAAGTTTGTTCCAGGAGAGTGGACCAGAAACAGAGAAGGCTCGTGGACCATAGGTATTGAGCTTAGTGCGTGGAAAGCGAAAAGTCAGAGGATCGGAGGTAGAGCGGAGGGTACGTGAGGGAAGATAGATCTCAAGTAGGCTTGACAGGTAATCGGGGGCTGCGTTATTGAGGCTTTTGTAGCACATGGTGTCTAGTTTGTACTGTATGCGCTTTGATACAGGGAGCCAGTGAAGTTGTGCCAGGAGAGGAGATATGTGGTCAGCTTTTTTTTTTTTTTGAGTACAAGGCGTGCAGCATTGTTTTGAATGCGCTGTAGGATGTGAATGGTGGAGGCAGGAAGACCGACAGGAGTGAATTGCAATAGTCAATGCGAGACATTATGAAGGAGAGAACGAGTTTTGCAGTTGTTTCACAGAGAGATACTTCCTGATCAGGCTTATACCTTGTTTCTTTGTTGTCTTTTTGTGCACGCCGGATAGAGAGAGGTCAGCTGACCGAACATTTGAGGCCTGCCTCGTTTTGCGAATGAAATGCACGTTCTCAGTCTAGTTTCACGAGTTCTTGGTTTCTGAGAATGAAGATCACACCCACGTTCTCTGATCTGTACGCTAGTTATTCACGAAGACAGTGATGCTGAATGATTCTCGTTTGTTCCTCGCATGCCTGGCTAGAAAACCATGGTGCTCTGTGCCTGTGAGAATGAGAGCACAGTGTAGTTCAGTGTACACTGGCCTTACTCTGCTCTCTCTGATCACCTTCAGCTGCAAATGATCGCCACTTTTGACTTATGTAAGACGATGGGGAGGCAGGAAGGGGAGAGAGTTATTATTAGTTTGGTTCAAAGCCCAGCCCACTGCGTAGAACCATATCAGGGTACAACCGTTTCAAAACATACACAATACTGCAACACACACACAGACACACACAGACACAGACACAGACACACACTCACACACACACACACACACACACACACACATACACACACACACACACACCGCGCGCACGCAACAACAACAACAACAACAAAAAACAAACAAACAACAAACAACAACGACAAACAGACAAACAGACAAACAAACAAACAAAACAAAACAAACAAACAAACAAACAAACAGGAAAAGAAAACCAAATACACATATCAATGCACCCGCGCACACAATCCAAGGAGATACCCCTGCCGTTGACAACTACGTCCAATTTATCACACAGGGGATTTAAAAACACACCCCAATACAAAGTTAAACCATACCCAAGGACACCAAAACATATACAGGCGGGTGCAAAAGTAGGTATACAGTTATGAAAAAAGAAAACACATACAATACTCATTGCATTTATTATATTGTACAAACAAATGAATATTGCATATACATGTAATAACAAGCACAGCCTTAATCCCTCAGATACTCAAACTGCTTGCCGTCGGTATTCGCACACTCCTCTAATCGAGAGCGGAATTAAGCATTATAATAATGATGTGATACTTACTGTATACCTACTTTGCACCCCCCCCTGTATAAAAACAAGCCTAAAAACCTAAAATTGCTTCCGCATATCTCATTTCCCTAAAGCCAAAAATGCACTCAATACACGTACTCAATTATCAATCCCAAGAGAAAGTAAGTAAGACTTTATCGAACACGTACAGATGAATAGACCAGCAGCAAGAAAATGATAGGAAGGCATGACAGAAAGCGAAGCAAAGGCGGAAGGAAGAAACAAAGAGAGTGACAGAAAAGAGGAAATTTCTAACACAGAATTTCCAGAAGGTGGGGGATAGTATTTATACTGAAAGAGCCCCCCCCCCCCCCCCCCCCGGCATCCCCAACAGGGAATCTTGAATCAGGTGAAGTCACCACCGACAACGACACGTGCAACACAAGCACAGTACCAAAGGACCTCAGTTTGACACGGCACATAATGGGACAGAGACAACAAAAGCCCACAGAAAGGGACAATAATTATTGATAACAATGGTTCTTGCATGGCGTTGACTACTGCCTTATTACCACCCAGTCCATTGTTTCTCTTCTCTCTCGTCCTGTCTCTGTCTTTGTGTGTCTCTCCCTTCCTCTCTCTGTCTTGTGTTGTCTCCCTTCCTCTCTTTGTTTCTCTCTCCTTCTCTCTGTCTGTGTGTCTCTCCCTTCTCTCTCTGTCTTGTGTGTCTCTCCCTTCTCTCTCTTCTTTGTGTGTCTCTCCTTCCTCTCTCTGTCTTGTGTGTCTCTCCTTCCTCTCTCTGTCTTTGTGTCTTCCTTCCTCTGCTCCTCCTCTCTCTCTGTCTTCTGTGTCTCTCCCTTCCTCTCTCTGTCTTTGTGTGTCTCTCCCTTCCTCTCTCTGTCTTTGTGTGTCTCTCCCTTCCTCTCTCTGTCTTTGTGTGTCTCTCCCTTCCTCTCTCTGTCTTTGTGTGTCTCTCCTTCCTCTTCTCTTTTCTCTTGTCTTTGTGTGTCTCTCCCTTCCTCTCTGTCTTTGTGTGTCTCTCCTCCTCTCTCTGTCTTTGTTGTCTCTCCCTTCCTCTCTCTGTCTTTGTGTGTCTCTCCTTCCTCTCTCTGTCTTGTGTCTCTCCTTCCTCTCTCTGTCTTTGTGTGTCTCTCCTTCCTCTCTCTGTCTTTGTGTGTCTCTCCTTCCTCTCTCTGTCTTTGTGGTCTCTCTTCTCTTCCTCTCTCTCCTCTTCTGTGTTGTCTCTCCCTTCTCTCTCTGTCTTTGTGTGTCTCTCCTTCCTCTCTCTGTCTTTGTGTGTCTCTCCCTTCCTCTCTTCTTTTGTGTGTCTCTCCTTCCTCTCTCTGTCTTTGTGTGTCTCTCCTTCTCTCTTTGTATTTGTGTGTCTCTCCTTCCTCTCTCTGTCTTTGTGTGTCTCTCTCTTCCTCTCTTTGTATTGTGTTCTCTCCCTTCCTC
>JAPXFY010000014.1:27811533-27819033 GCA_030674185.1 Monoplex corrugatus | reverse complement strand
TAGAGAGCATATTATATACAATTTTCATAAACAATCAAGAAATTCTTTGTAACCCACTTCTTTTCATTAACTCTTTTTTTTTTTTTTTATATAAGATCTAAATCTTTGATGTGAAAAAGGCCATACAAACTTGAAAATATAAACTTTATTCATGGTCAACTAAATCTCTACATAAAGTTTTGGGATAGAAACAGTCATATCTGTAACGAAAAATGAAACAGACAAAAGGCTCAACAGACATACCGTTATTGTTATTTGTTTGTTTAACCCTTTTGTCTCCTGCACCTGACCACCACCTCCGTCTTGTCTCTCTCTCGCTCTGTGTCTTGTCTTCTCTGTCTCTGTTCTACTCTCTTTCTCTTTTACTTATTATCATTTTTGTTTTTAACAATCTCTCTGTCTGTCTCTCTCTTCTCTGTCTCCATCTGTCTCTCTGTTTGTCTGTGTCGTCTGTCTGTCTCTGTCTCTCTGTTGTCTCATCTTTATCATCTATCTATTATTATCTATCTATCTATCTATCTATCTATCGTCTATCATATCTATCCTGCAGGAAGCTGGAGGATGGGGCGAAGAAGTCAAAGGGTTAAGTTTTTGCAGTTAGTGGACAGGGTGCGGAAGTCAAAAGGTTAAAGCCCAACCGACAACGTAGAAGCATATCAGAGCTGTAATCGTTTCAAAATCTACACAATACTTCAACAGGAAAACTATATATATATATATATAATATGAAAAGAGGAAATTAAGTACACTTATCAATGCAATCGCGTTCATAATCTAAGGAGATGGCCCTGGCGTTGACCACTCCGTCCAAGTTATTTACACAGGCGATTTAAAAAGCATACCTGAATACATATTTAAACATAACTAAAGACAGTAAAAGATATATAAAAAACAGGCCTAAATTACCTACGCAGTAAGTAGCTTTGCACTGAGAGACAAGTTTAGCCAGGTAGCCATTTTACCTAAAATTGCTTCCGCACATTCTCCACCTCCCTACAGCCAAAAATACACTTAATACACGCACCCAATTATCACTACTAAGAGAAAGTATCTAAGAGTTTATCGAACACATACAGGTGAATGGACCAGCAAGGCAGAAACTGATAGGAAGAAATGGCAGAAAGCAACGAGAGAGTGACAGAAAAGGGGAAATTTCCAGCACAGAATTTCCAGAAGGTGCACACTATTTAAACTAAAAGAGCCCCCGGCATCCCTACAAGGGGATAGGGTGTGTGTGTGTGTGTGTGTGTGTGTGTGTGTGTGTGTGTGTGTGTGTGTGTGTGTGTGTGTGTGTGTGTGTGTGTTGTGTGTGTGTGTGTGTGTGTGTGTGTGTGTGTGTGTGTGTGTGTATGTGTGTATGTGCGTGTGTGTGAGTGTGACAGAGAGGAAGAGAGAGCCTGCGTGTGTGAGAGACAGAGAAAGAGACAGAGAGAAAGAGAGAAAAAGAGAGAGACAGCGTGAGAGAGAGAGAGAGAGAGAAGAGAGAGAATTTGTGTGTGTGTGTGTGTGTGTGTGTGTGTGTGTATACGTGCGTGTGTGTGAGTGTGACAGAGAGAAAGAGAGAGCGTGCGTGTGTGAGAGACAGAGAAAGAGACAGACAGGAAGAGACAGAGAAAGAGACAGACAGGAAGAGAGAGAGAAAGAGAGAAATAGAGAGATACGGCGTGAGAGAGAGAGAGAAGAGAGAGAATTTGTGTGTGTGTGTGTGTGCTGTGTGTGTGTGTGTGTGTGTGTGTGTGTTGTGTGTGTGTGTGCGTGTGTGTGTGTGTTGTGTGTGTGTGTGTGTGTGTGTGTGTGTGTGTGTGTTCGTTCGTTCTTTAATTTAACGTCTTTTCACTATAAGTGATATTAGACGGGGGAGGGGGGGGAGGGGAAATTATTAAAAAAAAAAAAAAAAAAAAAAAAAAAAAAAGTGAACAAAATAAAATGTAGAACGATAGTTGGACGGGTTGGATTTGGGCAGAGGGAAGACAGAGGAAAAAGACATTAGCAGGTGGGGGAACAGTAAAATGGAACGAGAACTTAACACTAACAATTAACTTCAATAACGTGAAGGGAAATTGTAACACTAAAATACAAACCGAATAAAGTTAAAGTAATGCATTAACAGGACTGTGAACTAATGATTCTGAAATTCTAACTAACAACGTTTGATCTGATGTAATTTTCTGGAAATGATTTTCAGAATACTTTTCTTGAGTAAACATTTTCGGTAAAAAAGAACGTAGCATTTTGCAGTAGAATAAACAGTGAAACAGTGTGAACTGTTCGCCGCAAATACACTTGACATTTTTACAATATTTTGTTCTCAATGCGTTTAGCTGAATACGAAAACAAACAGCAACAATCGATCTCAAATGATACATAGAAGAATACTGCAATTTTTTACATACATTTTGAACGGTAAGTTTTATCATTTGTTGTGACACAAACTGTTCATCTGAATGTTCAAGAAATCGAGTCCATGAGGCTGATTCGAGCAAGTTGCAAGCTTCTTTTACGGAGGTATGAACATGTAATTCTATAGCATTATCAGCATTCTGGGCGCCTTGCTTAGCTGCTCTGTCAACTACTTCGTTGCCGTGAAGACCAACATGAGAAGGCACCCAGCATAAACTGATATCTGTACCTTTGACCCTTAAACGATGTATAAGATGATTTGCCTCAGTAATTAAATCAGGTCTTGTGTCGGCATTAAAAGACCGTAAGGCATATAATACAGATTTTGAGTCAACAAAGAGAACTACTTTGAAAGACATGGTTTTAAGATTTACTAGATAATGCAATGCTTGATTAATAGCGACTAATTCCGCTGTAAAGATCGATAAGTTTGCCCCAACGAAAAATGACTTTTTTATCTTAAATTTTGGAACATAAAAAGCTGCTCCAGCACATTTATTTTCTAAGACTGATCCATCGGTAAAAATGTGAAGATGGGTACGGTATTTTTCATCGATGTGTTCTCTTGCTGTGGATATCGAAATGTTGACGTTTTCAGATTTCTTAGCGTCTGTATAATCAATATCAAAAGAGGCTTTTTGCATTTCACATGTAGGGATAGGCGTTGTTGATGGTGTCTCAGCTATTTCATCCATATTTATGTTAGACTGTTTGACCAAGTCAGATATGTAAGTTGAAACAGTCATTTGTGATGAAATGCTTTTTGCTCGCTTTGGAAAGTCAACATCAGACCTGATTTTAATTTCCTTACTCACAAAATTGTCCGTTTGTGAAGTAGTTCTAACTGCAAATTTTGCTGTCGCTAGCTCACGATAGTTGTTCAGAGGCAGAATTCCAGCAACTTTGTACGTTTCCAGATTAGAGGCATGAGTAGGGACACCTAGAGCAATTTTAATACTTTTGCAGTCTAAGCTTTGTATCTTCTTTAATAAATATTTTGGTGCACTGAAAAACACTTCTTGCGCATAGGATAATTTAGATCGTACAAGTGCTGTTGACAGATGAATTAGTATGTTCGTATCCATTCCCCAAGGTAATCGGCTTATTATCTTTAGAAAATTTAGGGCTTTTCTTGCTTTTGTTGAAATATAATCAAAATGGACATTCCAGTTTAATTTCGATGTCATAAAGACTCCCAGAAATTTTACAACCTGTTTGTAATGTAACACTTCACCAAGCAATCTGAAAGTAGGCAAGTTACTTAAAGTACCACCAGAATTAAATAGCATCATGTTAGTTTTTTCCGCTGACAACGACAGACCATTTTCTAACATATAGTTTCCAAGATTATCAAGATCAGATTGATACAATTTCCTAATGTAATTCTGTGCTCTCTGTGGAGTTGTCTTTTTTAAAGTAATATTCATCCAAATACATATATCATCAGCATACTGTGCCAAAACAACACGATTTGAGAGTGCTTTAGGAAGATCCTGTATAAGGATATTAAATAAAAGCGGTGCTATCACTGAACCTTGTGGAATTCCCATATCAAGATGTCGTGAAGTAGAATAACTAGTTCCCACTCTTGCCTGAATAGTTCTATTGGCTAAAAAAGACTTAATGTAATCATACATATTGCCAGATAAACCAATAGATTTCAGCTTGTACAATAAACGCGTATGCCAAACTTGATCGTAAGCTTTTTTCACATCAAAAAATGTAGCTAAAAGACTTTTTCTGCGGGCAAACTCTTTCTTGATGTGAGTGGTAAGTTTAACCAGGTGCTCAACTGTAGATCTCCCTTTTCTAAAACCAGCCTGATTTACTGGAATAACGTTATTTTTATCACAGTAATGTACAAGTCTGTTTAATACCAATTTTTCCAATAGTTTGCTCGTATGGGACGTTAAAGCAATAGGTCTGTAACTGTTTTTATTGTTTTTAGGCTTTCCTGCTTTTAATACTGGTATAACAACAGACGTTTGCCATAATTGTGGTATAGTTCCACCAGCCCAGCATTTCTGAAAAATTTTGTGTAAAAAAATAATATAGTTTTCTGGAAGATGTTTAATCATTTCAGTTGAAACTGCATCAACACCTACCGAACTCCTTTTGTTGCGCAGAGACAAGATAGTGTTTTTTAACTCTTCTAAGGTGATTGGAGAATTAAACCAGAGATCATTTTGAGGTATTGGATCAGTGTAGATAGGGTTGTTAGCTGCCATTTCCCTGTAGTGTTTGCAGGTAGGAGTCAAACCATCTACTTTACTATTTTGGGCAAAAAGTTCCACAAAAGTTTCAGCTTTGTCCATGTCGGAAAGAAATTTGTGACTTGTATCAATCATTATTGGACACCTAGGTAAGTTGGCTCCATTTTTCATTTGATTCATTTTTGTCCATACTTTATGGAAATCCTTGAAATCTGAAATTTCTTTTGTGCAGTATGATGCCCAGTAATTTTTCTTTGCTTCAGCGATGATTTTATTACACTGGGTGTTAGCTTTTTTCATTTCCATATGATCTTCAGGTTTCCTGCTTTTGATGTAGATTTTGTATTTCTCTTTTTTATACTGAACTGCTTGCTCACATACCTCCGTCCACCAAACATTACCCAAACGGTTATTAGACTTAAAAGTTTTGAGTTTCGGGATGGAAAGGTCTGCAGCAGCTAGAACTGACTCCTGGAATTTAGAAAACATAACGTCTACATTTTCACTTTCATAATGTGTGAAATCTCGAATAGAAAGAACAGTCTGAAACAAGGACCAATCAGCGCGTGTATAATTATATTTTGGTATAATATCAGGAATGCTGTCTTTCATCCTGATGTTTTCGTTAGTTAGTGTTATGAGGATAGGTAAGTGATCACTTCCTAAAGTATCTCTGTGAGTGTCCCAGGTACAGCAGGGTACTAATTCTGGTGAGATTAAAGACAGATCGATGGCTGTTGCCCGATGTTTGGAAATATCAGGAATTCTAGTGACACTCCCATCATTCAAAAGGTAAAGCGAACTGTCAACTATATTTTCTACTAAACGATTGCTTGTCACAGTACAGCAATCTTTTTCCCAAAACGGGGAGTGGGAATTAAAGTCTCCACCTATTAGCCATTTACCGTGCAGCAGATCCGGAATCGTGCGCAGCCATTCTGTGTTGTGGACATTTGGACCTGTTGGCAGGTAGACTGACAAAACGTTCAGGATAAAAGAATTACTGAATTGTACTGTAGCGGCACAAGCGTGTAAGTCTTCAGTTGACGTTAAAACTGGGGAAGTAAATATGTGATATTGTAACTCTTTAAGTATGTATATCGCAGTGGCTACTTTCTTCCCGGGATTCCCATAGGCATACACTGGTGGATAATAGTAATTTTGGAAATTGGGAAGTTTGGTTGGTATAACATTAAGCGACTGCAGAATCAAGACTTCACACTGATTTGAGGCAAGGAAATGTTCCAGGTATGCTGAATTGGTGGAAATAGACCTACAATTCCACTGTAAAAAATTGATTTTCATAGTCGGCTAATCCCTTATTTTCAATTAACGGTGATTTGTTTGAAAATCACGTATATTTGGTTTTCCGTGTACGAGGAAAATGGGGAGGGGGGGGGGGGAATGATTACTTTTACTACAAAGTAAAGGTAGAAACAAAAAATGAGTAAAACTATGGAGAAAAGAAGTCCTACTAATCAAGATAAGACTTTTGATCTAGAACAGAAATAAATTATAAATAAATTAAATAATAGTATACACGCCTTCAAATGTACAGAGATTATAGTCTGAGTCCTGACTGACTAATTCCTAGCGTTTATACACTTTCACCAAGAGAACTGTCAGAGATGACGAGGAAAAAGTCCTGTGACATGAAACGTTGGTCACTGTAGATCTACTACTATTCATTCAAAACATGTTGTATGACAGCCACCACGGTTCATAGCTGTCAAAATAGGGGAACGGTCCTCGGGAGAATCTAGAGGCGTGTGGCCGTGAAGGTCGTGATCCTCCTGGTCTTCTAGGCGTCTCCCAAAATAGATCCCGAATGTGTCTTCCCAGGTTCCCCGCTATCACGCTGCTTCCTCTGGCGGTGGGGTGAATATTGTCCTGTAGAAACTGCTGGTTAGTTCGAAGGTTATCATGGGAGACAAATGAAAGATTTTTTATGTTAACAAGTTCAGCAGATAAAAAGGCGTTAAACAAATTCCGCCGAACTTCCATACGTGACTGTCGTACAGGGGCGACCTTGCTGATGACTATCTTTGTGTTTGGATATTTTTGTGTTATATGATTGATGGAAGAAGCTAAATTTTGTGTTGTTGCTTTGAGATCTTTGCTATTCAGTTCGTGGACACCACAGTGTAAAACAATACAGTCTGCAGGACTGTCAAAGTTGGAAAGTGACTTGTCTAAAGATTTTTGTATGTCATGAATGTTATTCACAGTACTTGAGTCTCCTTCAAAACCATAAGATCGTCCCAGTCGTCTCGAGTGGACACCTTTCAACACTGAATCATGGATAGTCAGAACATAGGGAAGGTCGTGGTTTGTTTTACGTTGTTCTGAAATCTTTTTGGTGTGTGACGTTGCGTCCTTGAGCTGTGATGTGACGTCTTTAGCTTTTTTGATGTCATGGTGTTCTTTCCCGTCTTTGGTTTTCTTTTCAAGCTCTGTTTTCGCTCGAGTATTGCTGCTAGTTTTTGTTGTGTTTGATCGTTGTGCCTGTTGGACGTCCTGCCTGCGTGTGTGCTTTTGTTTTAGAACGTCTGCGTACGTGGGAGTTGTTGTGGAATTATCTGTCTGTGTATGTGCGTGTGTGTGAGTGTGACAGAGAGAGAGAGAAAAGAGAGAGAGAGAAAGAGAGAGTGTGTGTGTGTGTGTGTGTGCGTGTGTGTGTGTGTTTCTGTGTGTGTGTATTGTGTGTGTGTTTTATGTGTGTGTGTGTGTGTGTGCGTGTGTGTGTGTGTGTGTTGTGTGTGTGTGTGTCTGTGTTGTGTGTGTGTGTGTGTTGTGTGTGTGTGTGTGTGTATGTGTATGTGTGTGTGTGTGTGTGTTGTGTGTATGTGTGTGTGTATTTGTGTGTGTGTGTGCGTGTGTGTGTGCG
>JAPXFY010000014.1:27779033-27794033 GCA_030674185.1 Monoplex corrugatus | reverse complement strand
GTGTAACACCTGTGTTTACCTGACACCGTTGCTCGTCTGTTTATTGATCTAGTCGTCCCTTTGGTAACACTATGGCGCAGGGGCCATACCTTTCCCATGTAGGTATGAGTGTGGTAAGAGAGTTGTGTGTGTATGTGGGGTGGGGGGTGGGGGGTAGGGTGGGGTGTGGCGATGCTGTGTCAGTCTGCTTGTTAAGTGTCTAAAAGTACGTATTTTTTTTGCTGCCTGCCTGTCTGCCCGCCTGCCTGTCTGCCTATCTGTCTGTTTGCCTTCCTGTCTGTCTGTCTGCCTTCCTGTCTGTCTGCCAGACAGGAAGGCAGGCAGACAGACAGGAAGGCAGGCAGACAGACAGACAGGAAAGCAGGCAGACAGACAGGAAGGCAGGCAGACAGACAGGAAGGCAGGCAGACAGACAGGAAGGCAGACAGACAGACAGGAAGGCAGACAGACAGACAGGAAGGCAGACAGACAGACAGGAAGGCAGACAGACAGACAGGAAGGCAGACAGACAGACAGACAGGAAGGCAGGCAGAAGGGCAGGCAGACAGACAGGAAGGCAGGCAGACAGACAGGAAGGCAGGAAGGCAGACATATAGAAAAGACGGACTGATGGACAGGAAGGCAGACAGACAGACAGGAAGGCAAGCAGACACGCAAGCAGACAGACAGACAGGAAGGCAGACAGAAGCGCAGACAGACAGGAAGGCAGACAGACAGACAGGAAGGCAGACAGACAGGAAGGCAGACAGACAGACAGGAAGGCAGACAGAAGGGCAGACAGACAGACAGGAAGGTAGACAGAGAGACAGGAAGGCAGACAGACAGACAGGAAGGCAGGCAGACAGACAGGAAGGCAGACAGACAGACAGGAAGGCAGGCAGACAGACAGGAAGGCAGGCAGACAGACAGGAAGGCAGATAGACAGACAGGAAGGCAGGCAGACAGACAGGAAGGCAGACAGACAGACAGGAAGGCAGGCAGACAGACAGGAAGGCAGACAGACAGACAGGAAGGCAGACAGACAGACAGGAAGGCAGGCAGACAGACAGGAAGGCAGGCAGACAGACAGACAGGAAGGCAGACAGACAGGAAGGCAGACAGACAGACAGGAAGGCAGACAGAAGGGCAGACAGACAGACAGGAAGGTAGACAGAGAGACAGGAAGGCAGGCAGACAGGCAGGCAGGCAGGCAGACAGACAGGAAGGCAGACAGATAGGAAGGCAAACAGACAGACAGGAAGGCAGACAGACAGGAAGGCAAACAGACAGACAGGAAGGCAGACAGACAGGAAGGCAAACAGACAGATATGCAGGCAGACAGACAGACAGGAAGGCAGACAAACAGACAGGAAGGTAGACAGAGAGACAGGAAGGCAGACAGACAGACAGGAAGGCAGGCAGACAGACAGGAAGGCAGACAGACAGACAGGAAGGCAGGCTGTCTGTTTGCCTTCCTATCTGTCTGTCTGCCTTCCTGTCTGTATGTATGCCTGCCTATCTGTCTGTTTGTCTTCCTGTCTGTTTGTCTGCCTTCCTGTCTGTCTGTCTGCCTGCCTATCTGTCTGTTTGCCTTCCTGTCTGTCTGTTTGCCTTCCTATCTGTCTGTCTGCCTGCCTATCTGTCTGTTTGCCTTCCTGTCTGTCTGCCTTCCTGTCTGTCTGTTTGCCTTCCTGTCTGTCTGCCTTCCTGTCTGTCTGTTTGCCTTCCTATCTGTCTGCCTTCCTGTCTGTCTGCCTGCCTGCCTGCCTGCCTGTCTGCCTGCCTGTTTCTTTAAATGAGCAATTTCTGCTGTTCCCCCTTCAGTGTTCTCTGTGTCGAGTTGTGTGTGTTGTTTTGAGTCATCTGGTATAGCTGATAATTTAGTTACGTGTAGTACTGACCTTGCTTGTGCGGGCTCTGAAATGCTTGCAGTTTTGCTCATTGTGTTTTTCCCAAAAATAAAATTCTGACTTAGGTCTCTGTCCCTGTTTCTTTCTCTATCTCTGTCTCTATCCCTTTCTGTCTCTCTGTCTGTCTGTCTGTCTGTCTGTCTGTCTATTTCTCTGTGTCTCTGTCTGTCTGCCTGTCTGTCTCTCTGTCTCTCTCAGTGCTACTTTGTTTGTGTATTAATTTTCAAAATAGTTTTTCAAATCACGAATTTTTTTCACTCCAGAATTTCCTTTCTTTAAATCTTTCTTTCAATTCAAATCTCGTGAATATAATGGAAACAAAAAGCAGAAATAAAGGGCTGGAACTGAATATCAAGAAGACTGAAGTCATGGTCATCAGTGAAAAACAAGAAAAATAGCAAATGGCACAACAATGAGACAATCTGATACGTTTGAACATTGGGGAACAATCATCTCACCAGACGGCAGATGCACGTTAGAAATAGCCAGCAGAATTGGCCAAGCCAAAACAGCATTCCAGAAGATGAAAGGCATTCTTACCAACAAATGCCTATCAATTAACATTAGGATGACAATTCTTCAGTGTTACATAGTACTAATACTGTAGTATGGATGTGAAGCGTGGACAGTCAACACGCAAAGTCAGATCAAAATTGAGGCAGCTGAAATGTGGTTTCTAAAAAGAATGTTGAGTTCCATGGACAACAAAGAAAAGAAACGAGACAGTCTTGAAAGAGGCAAACACAAACAGAACATTAATGAAGAAGATTAGGAATAGACAAACAACATTTATAGGACAATTCACAAAGCAAGAAAAATTAGAACACCTAGTCACAAAAGGAAAGTTGAAGGGAAAAAAGAGCTCTGGGCAGACCCAGGGAGAAAATATTGGACGGGCTTGCAGAATGGATGAAGACAGAAAGGGTGGGAGAAGTGCTTGCAGCAACAAAACATAGATTCGTATGGAGGGCCATGATCGCGAGCGCCATGCAGCAGGGCACATGATGATGATGATGATGATAATGATGATGATAATGATGATGATGATGATGATGATGACTCCAGAATTTCAAAACATTTTTTTCCTAGTTCTTTTGCACTCATGACATCGCCTTATCGTCTCATCCAAAAGAATCATCATCATCATCATCATCAAGTGCTATCCCTTGTTGCCTCAAGCACCTCTTCCACCCTCTTTGTCTTCAGCCACTCTGCAAGTCCGTCCAATATCTTCTCCCTGGGTCTACCTGGTGCTCTCTTTCCCTCCAGCTTTCCCGTTGTGACCAGATGCTCCAATTCCCCTTTCTCATAAAATGGCCTATAAATGTTGCCTGTCTTTTCCTAATCGTCCTTACGAATGATCCAAAAGAATGTGGAGATGAAATGACTAGACTTACCATAACCCTAGGTGATTCAGAGCATCAAAACACTTTCAATCAATCTGGGAAGGGTCCTCAAACATTCACCACTTTGCTCTCTCACATTCGTCCTGCCAGATTTCTACACTGTTTATAAACCAGCTGACGTGTTCTTTATACATTTGAAGCTCTGGTTCTCTTTTATGCTGCCTCTCTTTTGTTCTGTCTCCCATGCTGTTTCCGACAGACAGGTAGACTGACGAGCTGGCCGTGTTAGGCTTCTGGGCCATATAAATATTGTAATTATTATTAAACTCATGCTTCACATCTCACGCCTCATGCTTCACGCCTCACATTTCATGCACTGAGCCACAGGAGCTCACGCCTCACTGCTCACGCGTCTGTTTTGTGTTGACGGTGCCAGAATACAGTGCTGTTTGCTCAATTGATCAGAGACAATATTCGTGGTTTGTTTCTCTTTCCGAAGATGGATTTTTTTCCGATGAAGAAGACCTGATTTTGCTTTTGTTCAGGAGTAAGCGAAAGAGACAAAGCATATGGTGCCAAGGACATTTCTTACTTACAGAATTACGAGGAGAATTCCACCGTACATTCCATCATCTCCTTAACTTTGGGTTCGTTCAGAATCTTCGCCAAGTCTTCCCAAACTTGTGGTTTTTTTTTCCCTGTCTTTGTCCTTGTAATCAGGCACACGCGGATTCCAGAGGAGGGGCCTTGCCCTGACCAACTCGATCAATTTTTCTTTGCAGTCATCCATCCTGCATGTGGGGAGAATTGAAATGGCCAATGGTAACCAGGAACTTCAACTTCACGCATCGAAAAAAGTGATCTGTCCTTGGCCCTGTTCTTTTCACTCTTTACACCTCCCCCCTGTCCACCATCATCAACTCCCACTCTATAAAACACCACTTCTATGCTGATGACACCCAACTTCTAGACAGTGACACACCAAACAATATACAGCGCCTCTTGACTCGCACCACTGAGTGTTACTCGGACATTAAGAACTGGATGACGTTAAACAAACTTCAGCTTAATGACGACAAAACAGAAGCTATCCTCATTGGCACCCGTCAGAAACTTTCTCAGCTGCCTCCTCTTTCTCTCCCATTATGTAACACATCAGTCCCAATTTCTGATTCAGCTAAAAACCTTGGTGTCTGCATTGACTCTATCCTCTCCATGAACAACTTTGTTTCTCAAACTGCCAGATCTTGCTACTATCACCTCCATCGTATAAGCTTGATCAGGAAGTATCTCTCTGTGGAAACAACTGCAAAACTCGTTCTCTCCTTCATAATGTCTCGCATTGACTATTGCAATTCACTCCTGTCTGGTCTTCCTGCCTCCACCATTCACATCCTACAGCGCATTCAAAACAATGCTGCACGCCTTGTACTCAAAAAGAAAAAAGCTGACCACATATCTCCTCTCCTGGCACAACTTCACTGGCTCCCTGTTTCAAAGCGCATACAGTACAAACTAGACACCATGTGCTACAAAAGCCTCAATAACGCAGCCCCCGATTACCTGTCAAGCCTACTTGATATCTATGTACCCTCATGTACCCTCCGCTCTGCCTCCGATCCTCTGACTTTTCGCTTTTCACGCACCAAGCTCAATACCTATGGTCCACGAGCCTTCTCTGTTTCTGGTCCACTCTCCTGGAACAAACTTCCTCTCTCTGTCCGTCAGCAACCTACTTTTGTCTCCTTCAAGTCCGCTCTCAAAACTCACCTTTTCTCCTCTGCATAAAATCCTGACCTCACTCATCCCCCCTCTGTAGCCTGTCTCCACTCGGAGGGGAATCACATTGTAATATATATTTGTATATAATATGCTCTCTATAATTTTCCATTGCTTTTATTCTTTTTCCCCATTTATGGCCATGTGTAAGTGTGTGTGTGAGTGTGTGTGCGCGCGTGCGTAAGTGTATGTTCAGCGCTTAGATTTGATTTTTATCGAGATTTTGCGCTATATAAATATTGTAATTATTATTATTTAACACTCCCACTTCTCCGCTCACGCGTGAACCGTGAACCATGAAGCGTGAAGCGTGAGTGGGAGTTGTATGGCCCCGCGCAAGAGAGACCTCATCTGTTCATTTTTCTATTCACGCGTGAGGCGTGAAGCATGAGGCGTGAGACGTGAGGCGTGAGCGTCTATGGCCCAGCAGCCTTTGAGACAGACATACTGACAGACATTTGAAGCTCTCTCTTCACACACGAGTACCACTGCAGGTATTCACGTTCTCTCCTTCTCACCTGTCTGTCCTTTCTTTGATCTGTTCCTGAACTGATTTCAAACAGACAAACTGATTGACTGTTGATATTGTTATTATTGACAGACTAACTGACTATTGTTATTGTTATTATTGACGGAATAACTGATTATTGTCATTGTTATTATTGACAGACTGACTGACTATTGTTATTGGTATTATTGACAGACTGACTGACTGTTGTTATTGTTATTATTGACAGACTGACTATTGTTATTATTATTATTGACAGACTGACTGACTATTGTTATTGTTATTATTGACAGACTGACTGTTGTTATTGTTATTATTGACAGACTGACTGACTATTGTTATTGTTATTATTGACAGACTGACTGACTATTGTTATTGTTATTATTGACAGACTGACTGACTATTGTTATTGTTATTATTGACAGACTGACTGACTATTGTTATTGTTATTATTGACAGACTAACTGACTATTGTTATTGTTATTATTGACAGACTGACTGACTATTGTTATTGTTATTATTGACAGACTGATTGACAATTGTTATTGTTATTATTGACAGACTAACTGACTATTGTTATTGTTATTATTGACATACTGACTGACTATTGTTATTGTTATTATTGACAACCTGACTGACTATTGTTATTGTTATTATTGACAGACTGACTATTGTTATTGTTATTTTTGACAGACTGACTGACTGTTGTTATTGTTATTATTGACAGACTGACTGACTATTGTTATTGTTATTATTGACAGACTGACTATTGTTATTGTTATTATTGACAGACTGACTATTGTTATTGTTATTATTGACAGACTGACTATTGTTATTGTTATTATTGACAGACGACTGACTATTGTTATTGTTATTATTGACAGACAGACTGACTATTGTTATTGTTATTATTGACAGACTGACTATTGTTATTGTTATTTTTGACAGACTAATGACTATTGTTATTGTTATTATTGACAGACTAGACTATTGTTATTGTTATTATTGACAGACTGATTATTGTTATTGTATATATGTTATTTATTATTGACAGACTAATGACTATTGTTATTGTTATTATTGACAGACTGACTATTGTTATTGTTATTATTGACAGACTGACTATTGTTATTGTTATTATTGACAGAACTGACTATTGTTATTGTTATTATTGACAGACTAGACTATTGTTATTGTTATTATTAGACAGACTATGTACTTATTATTACAGAATGATATGTTATTTTATTATTGACAGACTGACTATTGTTATTGTTATTATTGACAGACTGACTATTGTTATGTTATTTGGGTATATGTATTATTGACAGACTAGACTATTGTTATTGTTATTATTGACAGACTGACTATTGTTATTGTTTATTATTGACAGACTAATGACTATTGTTATTTTATTATTGACAGACTGACTGATTTTTTAATTGTTATTTTGACAGACTGACTGACTATTGTTATTGTTATTATTGACAGACTGAACTGACTATTGTTATTGTTATTATTGACAGACTGACTATTGTTATTGTTATTATTGACAGACTGACTATTGTTATTGTTATTATTGACAGACTGACTATATGTTATTGTTATTATTGACAGACTGACTATTGTTATTGTTATTATTGACAGACTGACTACTATTGTTATTGTTATTATTGACAGACTGACTATTGTTATTGTTATTATTGACAGACTGACTATTGTTATTGTTATTATTGAGATACATGTTATTGTTTTATACAGACTGATTTGTTATTGTTATTATTGACAGACTGACTATTGTTATTGTTATTATTGACAGACTGACTGACTATTGTTATTGTTATTATTGACAGACTATGACTATTGTTATTGTTATTATTGCAGACAGACTAGATGACTATTGTTATTGTTATTATTGACAGACACTGACTATTGTTATTGTTATTATTGACAGACTAATGACTATTGTTATTGTTATTATTGACAGACTGACTGACTATTGTTATTGTTATTATTGACAGACTGACTATTGTTATTGTTATTATTGACAGACTGACTATGTTATTGTTATTATTGACAGACTGATTGACTATTGTTATTGTTATTATTGACAGACTGAACTATTGTTATTGTTATTATTGACAGACTACTGACTATTGTTATTGTTATTATTGACAGACTGACTATTGTTATTGTTATTATTGACAGACTGACTATTGTTATTGTTATTATTGACAGACTAATGACTATTGTTATTGTTATTATTGACAGACTGACTATTGTTATTGTTATTATTGACAGACTGACTATTGTTATTGTTATTATTTGAAGACTGACTATTGTTATGTTATTATGACGACTGACTATTGTATTGTTATTATGCACATATTTTATTGTTATTTGACAGACATGACTATTGTTATGTTATTATTGACAGACTGACTATTGTTATGTTATTATTGAAGATATGACTATTGTTATTGTTTTATGAAGACTGACTATTGTTTGTTTTTGAAGACTGCTATTGTTATTTATTTTGACAGACTACATATGTTATTGTATATTGCAGACTGACATTGTTTTTTTTATTGACAGACTGACTATTGTTATTTATATTGACAGCTTAATGTTATGTTTTTGACAGACTGACATTGTTATTGTTATTATTGACAGACATATGTTATTGTTATATTAATATTTGAAACTGACGACTATTGTTATTGTTATTATTGACAGACTACTATTGTTATTGTTATTTGACAGACTGCGACTTTGTATTTTATTATGACAATAACGATTGTTATTTTATTATTGACAGAACGATATTGTTATGTTATTATTGAAACGACTATTGTTATTGTTATTATTGACAGACTGACTATTGTTATGTTATATGACAGACTAACTGACTTTGTTATTGTTATTATTGACAGACTGACTATTGTTATTGTTATTATTGACAGACTACTGACTATTGTTATTGTTATTATTGACAGACTAACTAACTTTGTTATTGTTATTTTGACAGAACTGACTATTGTTATTGTTATTATTGACAGACTGACTATTGTTATGTTATTATTGACGACTAACTGACTATTGTTATTGTTATTATTGACAGACTGACTATTGTTATTGTTATTTAGACAGACTGACTATTGTTATTGTTATTATGACAGACTACTGACTGTTGTTATTGTTATTATTGACAGACTAATGACTATTGTTATTGTTATTATTGACAGACTAATGACTGTTGTTATTGTTATTATGACAGATACTGACTATTGTTATTGTTATTATTGAGAGACTGACTATTGTTATTGTTATTATTGAAGACTGACTATTGTTATTGTTATTATTGACAGACTAACTGACTATTGTTATTGCTATTATTGAAGACTGACTATTGTTATTGTTATTATTGACAGACTGACTATTGTTATTGTTATATTGACAGACTAATTGACTATTGTTATTGTTATTATTGACAGACTGACTGACTATTGTTATTGTTATTATGACAGACTGACTATTGTTATTGTTATTATTGACAGACTGACTATTGTTATTGTTATTTTGATAGACTGACTGACTATTGTTATTGTTATTATGACAGACTGACTATTGTTATTGTTATTGTTGATAGACTGACTGACTATTGTTATTGTTATTATGACAGACTGACTGACTATTGTTATTGTTATTATTGACAGACTGACTATTGTTATTGTTATTGTTGATAGACTGACTGACTATTGTTATTGTTATTACTGACAGACTGACTGACTATTGTTATTGTTATTATTGACAGACTGACTATTGTTATTTTATTATTGACAGACTGACTGACTATTGTTATTGTTATTATTGACAGACTGACTGACTATTGTTATTGTTATTATTGACAGACTGACTATTGTTATTGTTATTGTTGACAGACTAACTGACTATTGTTACTGTTATTATTGACAAACTGACTGACTATGTTACTGTTATTATTGACAGACTGACTGACTGTTGTTATTGTTATTATTGACAGACTAATGACTATTGTTATTGTTATTATTGACAGACTAACTGACTATTGTTATTGTTATTATTGACAGGACTGACTATGTTATTGTTATTATTGACAGAAGAACTGACTATTGTTATTGTTATTATTGACAGACGACGATTGTTATTGTTATTATTGACAAGTAACTGACTATTGTTATTGTTATTATTGACAGACTGACTATTGTTATTGTTATTATTGACAGACTGACTATTGTTATTGTTATTATTGACAGACTGACTATTGTTATTGTTATTATTGACAGACTGACAATTGTTATTGTTATTATTGACAGACTGACATTGTTATTGTTATTATTGACAGACTGACTATTGTTATTGTTATTATTGACAGACTGACTGACTATTGTTATTGTTATTATTGACAGACTGACTATGTATGTTATTGAATGTATTGTATTATTATTGAGAGACTAACTGTCTATTGTCATTGTTATTATTAACAGACTGACTGACTGTTGTCATTGTTATTATTGACAGACTGACTGACTATTGTTATTGTTATTATTGACAGACTAACTGTCTATTGTCATTGTTATTATTGACAGACTGACTGGCTATTGTCATTGTTATAGGGATAAGAGGAGTATTCTCGCATAAAAAACCCCAAAAAAACCGAGGGGAAGAAAAGAAGAATAAGGAAGGGACAGATGATTCATACAACACTACTTAGTCTTTTGATTCCCACACCCTATCCACCAACTGCAAAAACTTAACCCTTCGACTCTCTCACCCTATCCACCAGCTTCCTGCAGGAAGCTGGCGGATAGGGTGAGAGAGTCGAAGGGTTAAGTTTTTGATTTTTGTTGGCATGGCTCACAAAAAAGCAGGATGCAGTGGACACGGTGCGGAAGTCAAAGGGTTAATACACTTTCAGTGTAGATTAAATGTGAGCATATCGTTACTTTCAATTTAGTTTAAATACGGAACCACAGCACTGTATCTGGTATTTGTCAAACACTGGTTGAACACAGCTCTCTCTCTGTCTCTCTGTCTCTCTCTTTCTTCTTTCTCTCTCTCCTCTCCCTCTCTCTGTCTCTCTCTTTTTCTCTCTCTCTTTCTTTCTCTCTCTCTCTCCCTCTCTCTGTGTCTCTCTCTTTCTATGCCTCTCTCTGTGTCTGTCTGTCTGTCTGTCTCTTTCTCTCTCTCTCTCTCTCACTCTTTCCCTCTTTCTCTCTCTCTCTGTCTCTCTCCCTGTCTCTCTCTCTCTCTCTGTTTCTCTCTCTCTCCCCTCTCTCTCTTTTTCTATCTCCCTCTTTCACTCTCTCTCCCTCTGCCTTTCCCCTCTCTCTCGCTCAATCTCCCTCCCTCCCTCCCTCCCTCTCTCTCTCTGTCTCTCTCTGTGCCTCTCTCTTCCCCCTCTCTCTCCCTCTGTCTCTATCCCTCTTTCACTCTCTCTCTCTCTCTTGCTCCATCTCCCTCCCTCCTTTCCTCTGTCTCACTATGTCTCTCTCTTTTCTCTCTCTCTCTCTCCCCCTCTCTCTCTCTTTCCCTCCTTCACTCTCTCTTCCTCTGTCTTTCTCACTCTCTCCCTCCATCTCCTTCCCTCCCTCCCTCCCTCCCTATCCCCACCCCCCTCTCTCTCTCTGTCTGTATGCAAAACGAAGAATCGTCATTATTTCCCTCTTGCCCTTTCATGTCCCTCGCCTTTCCACTCTGTCTTTGATAGTCAAACACCTGTGTTTACCTGGCACCGACCCTCTCCTGTTTATTGATCTAGTCGTCCCTTTGGTAACAATATGGGTAGAGCCAGACTCCTCCGTTCTGAGTACCGTAAGAGTGTGATGGCAAGAGTGGGGTGGGAGGGGGGGGAAGAATAGTGGTGATGTAGATGTGCCTGAGTATTAATGTTTTGTAAACTTCTTTTGTGTGTACCTGTGTATTCATCTGATTGTAAACCTCTTTATGTGTGTACCTGTGTGTTCATCTGATTAAACTTCTTTATGTGTGTACCTGTGTGTTCACCTGCTTGTAAACCTCTTTATGTGTATCTGTGTGTTCACTGATTGTAAACCTCTTTATGTGTATCTGTGTGTTCATCTGATTGTAAACATCTTTATGTGTGTATCTGTGTGTTCATCTGATTGTAAACTTCTTTATGTGTGTATCTGTGTGTTCATCTGATTGTAAACTTCTTTATGTGTGTATCTGTGTGTTCATCTGATTGTAAACTTCTTTATGTGTGTACCTGTGTGTTCATCTGATTGTAAACATCTTTATGTGTATCTGTGTGTTCATCTGATTGTAAACATCTTTATGTGTGTATCTGTGTGTTCATCTGATTGTAAACATCTTTATGTGTGTATCTGTGTGTTCATCTGATTGTAAACTCTTTATGTGTGTATCTGTGTGTTCATCTGATTGTAAACATCTTTATGTGTATCTGTGTGTTCATCTGATTGTAAACTTCTTTATGTGTGTATCTGTGTGTTCATCTGATTGTAAACATCTTTATGTGTATCTGTGTGTTCATCTGTTTGTAAACATCTTTATGTGTGTATCTGTGTGTTCATCTGATTGTAAACATCTTTATGTGTGTATCTGTGTGTTCATCTGATTGTAAACTTCTTTATGTGTGTATCTGTGTGTTCATCTGATTGTAAACTTCTTTATGTGTGTATCTGTGTGTTCATCTGATTGTAAACATCTTTATGTGTGTATCTGTGTGTTCATCTGATTGTAAACATCTTTATGTGTATCTGTGTGTTCATCTGATTGTAAACATCTTTATGTGTGTATCTGTGTGTTCATCTGATTGTAAACATCTTTATGTGTGTATCTGTGTGTTCATCTGATTGTAAACATCTTTATGTGTGTATCTGTGTGTTCATCTGATTGTAAACATCTTTATGTGTGTATCTGTGTTTCATCTGATTGTAAACATCTTTATGTGTATCTGTGTGTTCATCTGATTGTAAACATCTTTATGTGTGTATCTGTGTGTTCATCTGATTGTAAACATCTTTATGTGTGTATCTGTGTGTTCATCTGATTGTAAACATCTTTATGTGTGTATCTGTGTGTTCATCTGATTGTAAACCTCTTTATGTGTACCTGTGTGTTCATCTGATTGTAAACATCTTATGTGTGTATCTGTGTGTCATCTGATTGTAAACATCTTTATGTGTGTATCTGTGTGTTCATCTGATTGTAAACATCTTTATGTGTGTATCTGTGTGTTCATCTGATTGTAAACTTCTTTATGTGTGTACCTGTGTGTTCATCTGATTGTAAACATCTTTATGTGTGTATCTGTGTGTTCATCTGATTGTAAACCTCTTTATGTGTACCTGTGTGTTCATCTGATTGTAAACTTCTTTATGTGTGTACCTGTGTGTTCATCTGATTGTAAACATCTTTATGTGTGTATCTGTGTGTTCATCTGATTGTAAACATCTTTATGTGTACCTGTGTGTTTCATCTGATTGTAAACTCTTTATGTGTGTATCTGTGTGTTCATCTGATTGTAAACAGCTTTGTGTGTACCTGTGTGTTCATCTGATTGTAAACAGCTTTGTGTGTACCTGTGTGTTCATCTGATTGTAAACATCTTTATGTGTACCTGTGTGTTCATCTGATTGTAAACAGCTTTGTGTGTGTATCTGTGTGTTCATCTGATTGTAAACATCTTTATGTGTGTACCTGTGTGTTCATCTGATTGTAAACATCTTTATGTGTGTACCTGTGTGTTCATCTGATTGTAAACAGCTTTATGTGTGTATCTGTGTGTTCATCTGATTGTAAACATCTTTATGTGTGTACCTGTGTGTTCATCTGATTGTAAACAGCTTTGTGTGTGTACCTGTGTGTTCATCTGATTGTAAACCTTTATGTGTACCTGTGTGTTCATCTGATTGTAAACATCTTTATGTGTGTATCTGTGTGTTCATCTGATTGTAAACATCTTTATGTGTGTACCTGTGTGTTCATCTGATTGTAAACAGCTTTGTGTGTTACCTGTGTGTTCATCTGATTGTAAACATCTTTATGTGTGTATCTGTGTGTTCATCTGATTGTAAACATCTTTATGTGTGTACCTGTGTGTTCATCTGATTGTAAACAGCTTTGTGTGTGTACCTGTGTGTTCATCTGATTGTAAACATCTTTATGTGTACCTGTGTGTTCATTGATTGTAAACAGTTTTGTGTGTACTGTGTGTTCATCTGATTGTAAACATCTTTATGTGTATACTTGTGTGTTTATCTGTTTGTAAACCTCTTTATGTGTATCTGTGTGTACATGTTTGTAAACATCTTTGTGTGTACCTGTTTTCATGTTTGTGTACCTCTTTGTGAAGAGTGTGATGGCAAGAGTGGGGAGGGGGGGGAGTGGTGATGTAGATGCGCCTATCTTTTCATTTAGTGTCAGCAACTTTTATGATTGTTTTTTCTTTTATTTTCAATTTTTTCCAATGGACTTTAGTTATATTCTGTATACCAAGCACCTATGTATGTACTCTCTCTCTCTCTCTGTCTCTCTGTCTCTCTCTCTGTTTCTGTCTTTCTGTCTCTCTGTCTACATAACTGCTATTCTCTATCATCTCTCTTCCTCCTTGGTTCCCACTTTACCTCTTTCAGACATTTTCCATCTTCTTTCTACTGTGTACATTGACGTGTAAACTATTTTGTGTATACAGCTTACCTTTTGCCAAACTGTAGTAGCGTCGCTCCTTCATTCTTTCCTTTCATGCCTATGAGTCATTTTCAATCAGGTTTTACTTTTTTGCAGAATATATCTGAAAACACTTTTTAAAAAATTATTTTTCTATTTCTTATAAAAAACAAACTTTTTAGGATCATCGCACTCAGGGAGGTTACCTTTGTGCTCACTGTTTTTTTTCGTCCAATTTTCTACGCCATCTTAATGGCCACAGAAACTGGCACAGTTTTTTTCAACAATGCGATGATGACGATAATCATGATGCTATGGAGTTCCATCTGGGATTGAGACTGGGTGAGAGGGCTGTACTCTACGCTTACTATCATAATGTATCCTGGCGTCAACCAGGCCCGAGAGATACAGACACCAGCGGTGCTGGTCAGAAGATTTGAGCAACACTCTCAATGACACATCCGTGAAGTGGATGAGACTCGACTGTGTGGTCCCAGTCTTCCCAATGAGCCCATAGCACGCCCCAACTCTGGGTAGGAGCCGGTTAGAGCCGAAAAATCCCACAATGATAATTTTGAAAGGACTGATGGGGATTCGAACCCACAACCTTCCAGTCGGCAGTCCGTTGCGTTAACCACTACACCACGGCGACTGGTTTACTTGGAAACACCTTTGTTGCCTTGACTTTCTTTGCACTCATGACCTGACCTTATTTGTCATGGGAAAAACCCCACAGACTGCGCAGACTGAAGGAGTAGACGGAACATAACAATGGGTGTTTTCGAGC
>JAPXFY010000014.1:27774033-27776533 GCA_030674185.1 Monoplex corrugatus | reverse complement strand
GCGCCTTTGTTTTCTAGTTGTGCGAACACCGTTTGTACCTCCAGGCTTCTCTCTCTCTCTCTCTCTCTCTCTCTCCCTCTCTCTCCTCTCTGTCTCTCTCTCTCTTCCCCCCCCCTCTCTCTCCTCCTTTTGTTCTTTTCTACTTCTGGCTCTCATGGTCGGTATTGTCAGAGAGAGAGAGAGAGAGAGGGAAGAAGGGAAGGAGCGAGTGCGGATCTGAACGACTCACATTTGTCAAGTAAATGCGAATGGACGTTGCTGTCTGAACAATTTATGTCGACTTTGTGGTTTTACTCCTTTTGTGTTCGAATGAACGCTTATGCTACAAAGACTTGTGGTTGTATTTTTTTTAACTGTCGTTTCCCTCAACTTCGTCACGGTCGTTTCTTAGCGTGGGTGGGTCGATTACGGTTGCTTGGGTGGTGGATGGTGGGTGGTTGGTGGTTGGTAGGTGGTTAGTTGGGTGGGGCATGGTTGGTTGTTGGTTGGTTGGGTGGTTGGTTGATTGGGTGGTTGGGTGGTTTGGTGTGGTTGGGTGGTTGGTTGGTTGGTTGGATGGTTGGGTGGTTTGTTGGTTGGTTGGTTGGGTGGTTGGGTGGTTGGTTGGTTGGGTGATGATTGGTTGGGTGGTTGATTGGTTGGGTGGTTTGTGGTTGGTTGGTTGGGTGGTTGGTTGAGTGGTTGGTTGGTTGGGTGGTTGGATGGTTGGATGGTTAGTTGGCTGGTTGGTTGGTTGGTTGGTTGAGTGGGTAGTTGGTTGGTTGATTGATTGGGTGGTTGGTTGGGTGGGTGGTTCGCTGGGTGGTTGTTTGGTTGGTTGGTTGGTTGGGTGGTTGGGTGGTGGGTTGGTTGATTGGGTGGTTGGTGGGGTGGGTGGTTGGGTGGTTGGTTGGCTGGCTGGTTGGTTGGTTGGTTTTGCTTTCATGTCCATATTTTCCTAAAACGTTAAGCAATCAGCAAACACACTCAAACAGAACTTGCCATTTTCACTTTTTTCCTTTCGTTCAATTTTCAATTTTGATACTGTTGATGCCCCAACTGAACACAAAAGCAATTCTAGGGCTGATTCGTTTTCGTTTAATAATGATTTTTTGCATAACATTAAGCTGCAGTTATTGTGCTTTTCTTGCTTTCGTTTTTTTATATTTTTGTCTGTCTCATTTCTGGTCTAGTATATATCTTGAGGTTTATTCCAAGGGACATCTGATGAACTCTACCCTTAACTGACTTTTAGTTTTGTCCTTAACACAGTTTTTCACGTTTGTCATGGGAGTAAATAGTGAAAATATTTCGTCTAGAGGACTTCTGATTTGGCGCTAACTGGTTGAATGAACAGACAGTGTGTGTGTCTGCAGTGAGGTGAAATTAAGAGCAGCATCTGTCTAATTGAAATTATTTCCATGAAAAATACCCTGGGTCTGTTTAAGAAATCGGGAAAGGGCACAAAAACAAAGCTGGAAAAAAAAAATCCTCAATCTTTCACCAAGTTAGAAACGTCATTGCCTACTACTACAGTAGTCAAAGTGCTAGAAACAGTTTTGTGAAAGCTGTTTTATGCCTTACCTCAGATACAATAATAATAATAATAATAACAATAATAATATATGTAGTGTATACTGTAATCATCAAAATTATTATCATTATTATTATATTATATTATTATTATTATTATTATTATTATTATATCCGAGGCAAGGCATGAAACAGCTTTCACAAAAAAGTGTTCCTGCACTTTTGATTACTGTAGTATATATATATATATATAATATATATATATATATATATATATATATAATATATATATATATATATATATATTACTTATATTTATATATGTGTGTGAGATTATACACATATATATATATATTTTATACATACATACATACATACATACATATATATATATATATTATATATATCGCCAAATCTTGACAATTCAAATCAAGATAGACAGACAGACAGATAGATAGAGACAGACAGACAGACAGACAGACAGACAGATAGAAACCCATTAAAACCAGTACACAAAAACCATTCAGGAAGAGAGTGGCACTTTACTGTGGCAACACTCTTCCTACAGACAGAGACAGCCAGCCCAAATACCCACAGACGCTGGGCAGTGACAAGCTGCAATATAACCAAACTACTATAATCGAGACTTCAACCAGGCAATAAAGACAGCCGCACTATTTATTAACCAGAGAAAATAATGCAGATCTGTAAATTTTTAGAGGACCTCTCAATTACAGGCTGAGTCATTGGAAAATCAGCAATCTGTGTGTGGCATCTAACATGCAGCAGCACAATACATTCTCTGACACCACTGCCTGCCTTCACTGGCTGAGGAGGCTGATGACGACCTGTGCTTAGTGTGGCGTGTAAAGATGATGGGGGGCAGGTTATTGTAAAAAAACCTGTGGTTTGGTTTTGCTTCAAAAATACTATTGGAGAATCAGAGTGAAAGCAAGTCATCTCTTAGCTCTCTCTGTGATTCCGCCTC
>JAPXFY010000014.1:27756533-27759033 GCA_030674185.1 Monoplex corrugatus | reverse complement strand
ACAGAGAGAACAGAGAGAGCAGAGAGAGAGGGAGAGAGGAGAGAGAGAGAGGAGAGAGAGAGAGAGGGGAGGGAGAGAGAGAGAGCAGAGAGAGAGGGAGAGAGGGAGGGAGAGAGAGAGAGAGAGGGAGAGAGAGGCGAGAGAGAGAGGAGAGAGAGAGAGAGAGAGGGGAGAGAGGGAGAGAGAGAGAGAGGGAGAGAGAGAGGGAAGAGAGAGAGAGGAGAGAAGAAGAGAGAGAGAGAGAGAGAGAGAGAGAGAGACAGACAGAGAGAGAGAGCGAGAGAGAGAGAGGAGAGAGAGAGAGAGAGGAGAGAGAGAGAGGAGGAGAGAGAGAGAGAGAGGGAGAGGAGAGAGAGAGAGAGAGAGAGAGAGCAGAGAGAGAGGGAGAGAGAAGAGAGAGAGAGAGAGAGAGAGAGAGAGAGAGAGAGAGGAAGAGGAGAGAGGAGGAGAGAGAGGAGCAGAAGAGAAGAGAGAGACGAGAGGAGAGAGGAGAGAGAAGAGACAGAGAGCGAGAGAGAGAGAGAGAGAAAGAGAGAGAGAGAGAGAGAGAGAAGAGAGAGAGAGAGAGAGAGAGAAGAGGAGAGAGAGAGAGAGAGAGAGAGAGAGAGAGAGAGAGAAAGAGAGGGAGAGAGAGAACTCACAACTAAAAACCCAAGACATAAACGTACTTCATTAACACAAGGGTGTGGGTGGAGAATGGACGAGAGGGCGCAAGCGAGGGAGTGACAGACTGACCAACAAACGCTATCACTGCTTGTTGTCCACCTAATTATTTTCTTCAATCGAGACGATAAACCGAGATCCCATGCGTGCAGCATGCATTCAGCGCATGTATTCATTCTCTCTCTTCTCTCTCTCCATTCTCCTTTTCTCTCTGCTCTCTCTCTCTTCTTTCTTTCTTTCTTTCTCTCTGTCTCTCTCTCTTTCTCTTTTCTCTCTTTCTCAATCTCTCTCTCTCACTCTCTCTCTCTCTCCGCTCGCTCGCTCTCTCTCTTCTCTCTCTCTCTCTCTCTTCATTGTCTGTCTGTCTTTCTTCTATCTTTCTCTCTCTTCTCTCTCTCTCAATCTCTCTCAATCTTTCAATCTCTCTCTCTCTCAATCTCTCTCTCTCTTCACTCTTTCTCTCAATCTCTCTCTCTCTTCACTTTTTCTCTCTCTCTTCTCTCCCTCTCTATCTTTTTCCTCTCTCTCTCTCTTTCTCTCTCTCTCTATGTGTCTTAACCTCTCTCTCTCTATGTGTCTTAATCTCTCTCTTTCTCTCTCTATTTGTCTTAATCTCTCTCTCTCTCTTTCTCTCTCTCTATGTGTCTTAATCTCTCTCTCTCTATGTGTCTTAATCTCTCTATCTCTTTCTCTCTCTATGTGTCTTAATCTCTCTCTCTATGTGTCTTAATCTCTCTCTCTCTATGTGTCTTAATCTCTCTCTCTCTTACTACTTTTACCCCAGTCTCACAAGAAGAAATTCTCAACACAATCAGATCCATGTCGTTCAAAACCTGCGAACTGGATCCTCTTCCAGGTTCTGTCTACGCCGACTGTCTCCCTACTCTCCTCCCATTCATCACTGACATCATCAACACTTCTCTTCAAACTGGAACTGTCCCAGATTCTTTCAAGTCTGCTATTGTTCACCCTCTCCTCAAGAAACACAATTTAGATCCAAATGAACTGAAAAATTACCGGCCTATCTCTAATCTCTCTTTCTTGTCAAAACTCCTTGAAAAAGTCGTCCTCAACCAGCTGAACTCTCACCTGTCTGCCAACAATCTCCTCAATCCTTTCCAGTCAGCCTACCGCCAGTGTCATAGCACTGAAACTGCCCTACTACACATTCTCAACAATCTCCTCCTTGCAACTGATACTGGCAAAGTCTCTCTCCTCACACTCCTTGATCTGTCTGCAGCCTTTGATACCATTGATCATGGTATTCTCCTTTCTAGACTTCATCATACTTTTGGCATCTCTGACATTGCTCTGTCTTGGTTCACTTCATACCTATCAAACAGAAAACAAACCGTTCTCATCAATGGCACTTACTCTCAACCTGCATACCTGACCTGTGGTGTTCCACAAGGATCTGTCCTTGGCCCTGTTCTTTTCACTCTTTACACCTCCCCCCTGTCCACCATCACCAACTCCCATTCTATAAAACACCACTTCTATGCTGATGACGCCCAACTTCAAGACAGTGACTCACCTGATAATATACAGCGCCTGTTGACTCGCACCACTGAGTGTTACTCGGACATTAAGAACTGGATGACACACAATAGACTTCAGCTTAATGACGACAAAACAGAAGCTATCCTCATTGGCACCCGTCAGAAACTTTCTCAGCTGCCTCCTCTTTCTCTCCCATTATGTAACACATCAGTCCCAATTTCTGATTCAGCTAAAAACCTTGGTGTCTGCATTGACTCTACCCTCTCCATGAACAACTTTGTTTCTCAAACTGCCAGATCCTGCTACTATCATCTCCATCGTATAAAGCTGATCAGGA
>JAPXFY010000014.1:27749033-27751533 GCA_030674185.1 Monoplex corrugatus | reverse complement strand
TAACCCTTTGACTCCCGCACCCTATCCGCCAGCTTCCTGTGAAGGGTGAAGTTTTTGCTTTGCTAATATGGTTGACAATGCAGGATGCTGGTGGGCAGGGTGCGGGGAGTCAAAGGGTTAAACTTATGTCAGACATCCATCTTCTCTCTCACGTTTGCATGTATGGGTTATTATTGTACGTATATGTATGGATGGATAATGGACTCACGTGACAATGGTCAATGTGAATAATTATGTGTTATCGTGTCTTATACTCTCAAGGATCATTTACAAACAAGGTATTTTTTTAATATTTTGTTTTACCCTAAAGATCCAGCAGTCATATTTTGTTTTACCCTAAAGATCCAGCAGTCATATTTTGTTTTACCCTAAAGATCCAGCAGTCATATTTTGTTTTACCCTAAAGATCCAGCAGTCATATTTTGTTTTACCCTAAAGATCCAGCAGTCATATTTTGTTTTACCCTAAAGATCCAGCAGTCATATTTTGTTTTACCCTAAAGATCCAGCAGTCATATTTTGTTTTACCAAGATCACACATATTTTTTTTACCCTAAGATCCAGCATCATATTTGTTTCCTAAAGATCCAGCGTCAATTTTTTTTACCCTAAAGTTCCAGCAGTATTTTGTGTACAAGATCCAGCAGTCAATATTTTGTTTAACCCTAAAGATCCAGCAGTCATATTTGTTTACCTAAAGATCCAGCAGTCATATTTTGTTTTACCTAAGATCCACAGTCATATTTTGTTTACCCTAAGATCCAGCATCATATTTGTTTTACCCTAAAGATCCAGCAGTCATAATTTGTTTTACCCTAAGATCCAGCAGTCATATTGTTTTACCCTAAAGATCCAGCAGTCATATTTTGTTTTACCTAAGATCCAGCAGTCATATTTGTTTTACCCTAAAGATCCAGCAGTCATATTTTGTTTTACCTATGTGTAACTGTAGTGGTATCGAAAACGCCATCGGGCCGTATGAAGACCTCCTGACCTCAGTGAAAAGAGGCAAACTGAGGTGGTACGGGCACGTCACACGATCATCTGGACTGCCAAGACCGTCTTGCAGGGAACAGTTCAGGGAGGGAGACGAAGAGGCAGACAGAGAAAAAAGATGGGAAGAAATATCGAGAGTGGATGGCTTGAATGAATATTCATCTGCGAAAGCGAGGACCGTGAGGAGTTGGAGGAAGTTGGTTGGTTGCAAAATGCAGTGTGCCCAACGGTTCAACAGACTAACGGTACTGATGATGAAGTTGGAAATGTGTGAATATCATGCCGTTGTTGTAAGGTGTTAGAAAGTTACATTATACATGTTAATACTGTGTATAGTCGATAGCCTTTCAATAAAAACAGTCTCTCCTCTCTGTCTCTCTGTTTCTCTGTCTCTGTCTGTCTGTCTGTTGTGTTCTGTCTCTCTCTTCTCTGTCTCTCTGTCGTCTCTGTTCAGCCGTCTTCTCTCTCTGTCCTCTGTCCTTCTCTCTCCCCTTTCCTCCTCTCTCCCCGTTCTGTTCTTCTTCTTGTTTTATTTTTTCAATTCTCTCTCTCTCTCTTTCTCTCTCTCTCTGTCTCTCTCTCTCTCTCTGTCTCTGTCTCTCTCTCTGCTCTCTTCTCGTCTCTCTCTCTCTCTCTCTGTCTCTCTCTCTCTCTGTCTCTCTCTCTCTTCTCTGTCTCTCTCTCTCTCTCTCTGTCTCTGTCTCTCTCTCTCTCTGTCTCTGTCTCTCTCTCTCTCTGTCTCTCTCTCTCTCTCTGTCTCTGTCTCTCTTCTCTCTGTCTCTGCTCTCTCTCTCTCTCTCTCTGTCTTCTCCTCTCTGTCTCTCTCTCTCTCTCTGTCTCTTCTCTGTCTCTCCTGTCCTCTCTCTCCTGTCTCTTCTCTCTCTCTCTCTCTCTCTCTCTCTGTCTCTCTCTCTCTCTTCTCTGTCTCTCTCTCTCTTCTCCTCTCTTCTCTCTCTCTCTGTCTCTGCTCTCTCTCTCTGTCTCTGTCTCTCTCTCTTCTCTGTCTCTCTCTCTCTCTCTGTTCTCTCTCTCTCTCTCTCTGTCTCTGTCTCTCTCTCTCTCTTGTCTCTCTCTCTCTCTCTTGTCTCTCTCTCTCTCTCTGTGTCTCTCTCTCTCTCTGTCTCTTCTCTCTCTCTCTCTTGTTCCTCTCTCTGTGTCTTCTCTCTCTGTCTCTGTCTCTCTCTCTCTCTGTCTCTCTCTCTCTTTTGTCTCTCTCTCTCTGTCTCTCTCTTCTCTGTGTCTCTCTCTCTCTCTCTCTGTCTCTCTGTCTCTCTCTCTCTCTCTGTATTAGTGTTGACAACTTGTAGTGAGGTCTGAATGCAAAAAAAAAAAAAAAAAAGTAAACAAAAAACTTTAATGTGCTTAGTCACTACCCTCAAAACGAAAAACGTGTTCTTATTCTCTCTCTCTCTTCTCTCTCTCTCTCTCTCTCTCTCTTCTCTCTTTCCCTCTCTCTCCCTCCCTCTCTCGCTGTCCCTCTCTCTCTGTTTGTCTCTCTCTTTTCT
>JAPXFY010000014.1:27714033-27721533 GCA_030674185.1 Monoplex corrugatus | reverse complement strand
CCTAATCCTATACTGACACCACCAGAATAACAATGATGTTAAGATGGGACAGTGATTTTCTCACCTTCTTCTTTCCCCTTTATGCGCGCAGGGGGGCAAAACACCATGGAATTTTTTTTAGTGCTGAGCACCACAAGACAGCCAAACAGACTGATGTTTTCTCTATGAGTCGGGGAGGGATCAAGTATCGGTGGAAAAGAAGAGGAGGTAAAAACAGACGGTGAGCATGAGCACCATGTCCCTTTCTATCTTGGGGCGCTATGCCTGGGTTGAGTGGTGATGTGGTCTTGTTTGATTTCATCCTGTCCACCAGGAATGTTTGGCGTTTTTAACCCTTTTGATTCCCGCACCCTATCCGCCAACTGCAAAAAAAAAACTTAACCTTTTGATTCCCGCACCCTATCCACGAACTGCAAAAGCTTCACCCTTTGACTCCCTTACCCTATCCACCAGCTTCTACAGGAAGCTGGTAGATAGGGTGAGGGAGTCAAAGGGTTAAGTTTTCGCAGTTCTAGCATGGTTGATAATGCAGGATGTGGGTGGACAGGGTGAGGGAGTCAAGGGTTAATGCTGGAAACTTTCGTTTTTGTGTCGATCGCGTTTGCTCTTAAAGAATACTTGTATTTATATAGGATTATTTTCCCCTTGAACTGGTGGAAGTGAACTGGTGGTAGACCTGGTCACCATCATGTAAGCATATTTTATAAAACCAATGTGATTATAGTGCTATTTTCACTTACCCCATGGGGATGCTGGGAGCTCTTTCAGTATAAATAGTATGAAACTTCTGCGCTAGAATTTTCCTCTTTTCTGTCATTCTCTTTGCTTTGCCTTGTTCTGCTTTCTGTCATTTCTATCTATCAATTCCTGCCTTGCTGGTCCATTCACCTGTATGTGTTCTATAAAATCATACATACTTTCTCTTAGGATTGATAATTGGGTACATATGTTAAGTGCATTTTTGGCTCTAGGGAAATAAGATATTCACAGCAATTTTAGGTAAATTAGGCCCGTTTTTATATATGTTTTAATGTCCTTAGTTATATTTCAATGTGCATTCAGATATTCTTTTTAAATCCCCTGTGTGATATATTGCACAGAGTGGTCAAGGCCAGGGGCATGTCCTTAGATTATGTGCGCGAAAGCATTGATACGTGTACTTAATTTTCTTTTCTTTTTTCTCCTTGTTGAAGTAGTATGTTTTGAAATGGGTTATAGCCCTGATACGGCTCTACACAGCAGGCTGGGTTTTAAACAAAAATACAATAACAGTTTTGGTTAGATCCAATTTTGTTTGTTGAGGGAGGTGTTCTCATAGAATGTAAGTTACTGCATATATGTTATTCGACACGCACACTACGTTGTTGACCCCAAAACACCTTCCTCAGATAGCTACAAACAGGGGCATCAACACTACGTGCAGGTGTGGCCTGACACAGTTTTGTCTGTACACATTACACAGATTGCATACAACGAAATAAGGAAGATTACCAAAAGACAAACAACATTTATAGGCCATATCATGAGGAAAGGGGAACTGGAGCACCTGGTCAAAAACAGGAAAGCTGGAGGGAAAGAGAACATCAGATAGACCCAGGGAGAAAATATTGGACGGACTTGCAGGGTGGCTGAGGACAGAGAGGGTGGAAGATGTGCTTGCAGTGACAAGGGGTAGATGCATATGGCGGGCCATGATCGCCAACGCTATGCAGCAAGGCACATGATGGTGATGATGATGATGATGATAATGATGATGATGATGATGGTGATGATGATGATGATGATGATACAACGAAAAGGAAGTCGTCAATAATTTATCATGCATAATGTATTTTATGAGGAAGGGGGGTTTGGAGCACCTGGTCACAACAGGAAAGCTGGAGGGAAAGAGAGCACCAGATAGACCCAGAGAGAGAATGCTGGACGGACTTGCAGAGTGGCTGGGGATGAGGAGGGTGGGGGAGATGCTGGGGGCAACGAGAGATAGAGATGGTTGGAAGTCCATGGTCGCCAACACCATGCGGCAGGGCACCTGTTGATGATGATGATGAATGTGGTTGTAAGTTTTCTTTTGGCAAAAGGTTTGACTATTACGTATCATGATAATACATTGTTCTTGTATAGCGTTTATTCTTCAAACTCAGTTGGACTCAGTGTGTTGCACTACAGTCTCTCAATAGACAACACAGTGAATATTGAGTTAATATTCCTTTTTGTCTACCACCGTATTTATTTTTTAAAGCATGCCTCAAAACAGCGTGGTGGTAGAACTTTATTTCCTTTACAATTTCAATACATTAAAAACACATATGAAAAACTAACTGCTCCCCAGCGCTATTCGCCAAAGAGCAACTCCCCAGTGCTATTCGCCAAAGAGTAAGGGAACAGAGAGAATCACGTTGTGTTGTGGAGTCCTGTCTCTGTCTCTCTCTGCCTCTGTCTGCCTGGCTCGTCCTCCTTGCCCTCTGTCTTCAGCTCCTTTTATGCTGGCTCCGAGGCAGGCTATGGAAATAAAATGTGACCACTGGGCATTTCCAGTCAAGGCTGTTAAAATGAATTCATTTACTTAGACCCAGTAATCCACCAGTTTATCATTCGCCTAAGGGTCACATCACATACTAACATCAAAGAGGTGGCTGCCTACCATTGATGCGTAACAAGTGTTCATCACACATAATCAAACTTTATTTCAGTGGAGTACAGAGAACTCAAGCTGTGAGGTGAGCTGACAACATTCCCAATATTCCTCTAAGCCTGCATGTTTGGTGGGCATGAATGCTGACCATTTTCATGTTTCCATAAGCGAGCTACTGACACAACTTGCAGGATCTTAGGCGTGCATGTTTGCTATTCTGCACGCACATACACAAGAAAGGTGTGCAGTCACCGGCGGGTCTGCTGACCTGGGAAATTTCAAGTATTCTCTCCACCATTTACCCACCAGGCGGAGGTACGTTGCGTCTATGCAAATCAAACTCAAGACCTTTCAGTTGATGTCTGATATTTACCATACTTGACTCTCAGGCCCGTGTGCTCATATTCGCTTTAACTACGAGCAAAAGTCAAGATACATTCAGATCAGATTGCATTAAGAGTCATTATCTGAAAGAACTGAGTCCATTCTCTGTCTTCATTGTTTTGTTTTATTCACTCAGAAGAGAGACAGCGATCAAGAGAGAGAGAGAGAGAGAGAGAGAGAGAGAGAGAGAGAGAGAAGAGAGAGAGAGAGAGAGGCAAAGATATATATATATATATAGAGAGAGAGAGCGAGAGAGCGAGAGAGAGATAGAAAGAGAGAGAGAGAAAAAGAGAGAGAGAAAGAGAGAGAGAGAGACAGACAGACAGACAAAGTTCAAGAAAGAAAAAAAGAGAGAGAGACAGACAGAGAGAGGGAGAGACAGAGAGAGGGAAAACGAGAGAGATAGATAGAGAAAGAGAGAGAGAGAAAGAGACAGAAAGAAAGAGAGAGACAGAGACAGACAGACATAGAGAGAGAGAGGGGGAAGAGAGAGAGAGGGGGGAAAGAGAGAGAGAGATAGATAGACAGAGAGAGAGAGGGGGAAGAGAGAGAGAGGGATATATATATATATATATACTCCTAATCATAATTTAAGGGCCACTTCTTCCTTCCTCTCTAATTTTAAGTTGAAATAATTGACAATGTTTAGAATTGATTCTATGTTTTATTTCATCATTTCCACACCTGTTTTGGAAAAAGAAATTAGCACAATGACCCATTAGTGAACAGCACATGCATTTAAAGGAACATCCCCCCCTTTTCAAAAAACAGAAAGTGTCAGATTTGGCCAATCTGTTTTCAATATCGCGTGTGTCCGCCCCGAGCCTGGATGCATGCTTCACAGCGCCGATGCATCGACCCCACAAGGGTACGGAGTGTGTCCTGAGGGATGGCCGCCCACTCGATCTGCAGGATGTCGACCAGCCTGGCCAGGGTGCCCGGTGGGGGGTGGTTGTCCCTGATGCGCCTCCCGAGCACATCCCAGAGGTGTTCAATTGGGTTCAGGTCAGGTGAGCACGCTGGCCAGGCCATACGGACGACTTCATGCTGCTCCAGGAAGTCGGTCACAAGGCGTGCTCGATGCGCAGGTGCATTGTCGTCCTGGAAGATGGCGCCTTGACCAAGGTCCACAAGCGCAGGCAGTGCCACGGCCGCCAGAACCTCGTCCCGGTACTGGACCCCGTTCAGGATGCCGTCAATGGGGAGCAGGGGGGTCCGGGTACCACGGCTCATGCCACCCCACACCATCACCGACCCGCCGCCGTACCGGTTATGCTCTTGGACAGTGGCGTCAGCGAACCTCTCCCCTTGACGTCGCCACATCCGAGCCCGGCCATCGTTAAAGGTCAGGGTGAACCTGGACTCATCCGAAAACAAGACCCGGGCCCACTGTTGCCTTGTCCAGGTCACGTGCTCCCTGGCCCAGGTCATGCGGCGCACTCTGTTGACTGGTGACAGCACGGGTCGGACGGCCGGTCTCCGTGACCTCAAGTTTGCCTCATGTAGCCGTCTTCTCACCGTGCTGCAGCTGATGTTAGCACCTGTTGCGTCCCTCAGCTGACCCCTCAAGGTCACTGCAGTGGATGCCCTTTCCCTCAGGACGGAGAGGGCAAGGTAGCGGTCTTGCTGTCTTGTCGTTACTCTGGGTCGACCCGTGTGACGCCTTTCCTGGACTGCTCCAGTCTCATTGAAGCGCTCCAGCAGTCTCTGGATTGTGGAATGTGACACTTCAAGTCGTCTAGCAACTTCCCGCTGCGCTAGGCCTTCATCAAGCAGAGCGAGGGCTCTCCCCCGCTGCTCATCCGTCATCCGTCGTCTTGCAAGCATGGTTAAAACGAACCAAGAACGGGTCCTTTTTATCCTCGTCTGCGGGCAACTTTGGCTGGAGTAGTGTTCAAAAAGGGCTTGCCTTGCACGTGCAAAGCGAATTTTGTCGCTACCTTGCCTGCGTCGTCAGAGAGACCCTGCTGAAGATTCGACAATTTCGTGTGGAAATTGTCTTCCTTGGGCCGCCCATTGCAAATCGGCAAATCCCCAAACACGTGCCAAAAGGAAACTGCAATGTTGTCTGAGCTCTTATCCATTCAGTTACGGCAACGAATTGGAGAAAAGAGTAAGAGAAAATAGGTTATTTCTCCTTTCAAAAATTGACTCAAAAACGTTCCTGGCCCTTCAATAATGACGTGTAGTATATATACTGAGAGAGAGATAGATAAATAGATAGATAGATAGAGATAGATAGATAGAGAGAGAGAGAGAGAGACAGAGACACAGGGAGAGAGGGAGAGAGTGTAATCAATCATTGCTTTGAAAGATTTGGGTGCCGCCATGTCTGTAATGAAAAATCAGGTCACGCCCATTCACATTCATATGCACTGGCGGCTGTCCAGTGGAACTGACCCCTGACCTAAACGTGTTGTTTGAAAAGAAAGGTATCTGGATGCATACAGTTCTTCCTGCCATAAATGGCATTCATTCTCTGTGTGTGTGTGTGTGCGTGCGTGCGTGCGTGGTGTGTGTGTGTGTGTGTGTGTGTGTGTGTGTGTGTGTGTGTAAGAGAGAGAGATAGAGAGAGAGATAGAGAAAGAGAGAGAGAGAGAAAGTGAGAGAGAGAAAGAAAGAAAAAGAGAGAGATAGATAGATAGATAGTGTGTGTGCGTGTATGTGTGTGTGTGTATAAGAGAGAGAGAGAGAGAGAGAGAGAGAGAGAGAGAGGGAGAGAGAGAGAGAGACAGACAGACAGACAGATAGTGACAGACAGAGAGAGAGTGAGAGAGAATGAGAGAGTGTGTGTGTGTAGGCGTGTGTGTGTGTGAGAGATAGAGAGAGAGAGAGGGAGAGGAAGAGAGAGAGAGAGAGAGAGAGAGAGAGAGAGACAGAAACAGAGAGAGAGACAGACTATGTCTGGTTCATGAAAAAACTTATAAAGGTGTACATGTGTGTGTGTGTGTGTGTGTGAGTGTGTGTGTGTGCGTGTGTGTGCGTGCGTGTGTGTGTGAGTGTATGTGTGTATGTACGCAGGCGCATGTGTGCGCGTGTCTGTGTGAGTATGTGTGTGTTTGTGTGTCTGTGTATGAGGGGGAAAGAGAGAGAGAGAGAGACAGAGACAGAGAGAGAGAGAGACAGAGAGACAGACAGACAGAAAGACAGAGAGAGAGAGACAGAGAGACAGACAGACAGAAAGACAGAGAGAGAGAGACAAAGACAGAGACAGAGACACAGAGACAGAGACAGAGACAGAGACAGAGCGATAAAGAGAGAGAATGAGATTTTTAAGAGTCAGGGAATTCGCAAAACCATAAATCACATAGCCAAACTGACGTTTTATTAGATTTGGTAAATGTCATTTTTCTTGTTTCTTTGTGTCTTTTCTCCAGTTTAGCACAGACATTGATATAGAAGATGCCAGTGTCCATGTTTACGCCAAACTAGATGCTGGTGGATTTATTTTTTTTCCTATGTTTGTTTGGACTTTTCCCTCGAATATATCAGAGACGTTGATTTATGAGTTAATGTTTCTATACTACTTTTCGTTATTTCTTTAGCTTTTTTTTTTCCTTCCACATTTGGTGTTTGCTCGAACTCTGTTTCTGTCACATTTTCCCTCGAGATGCGCGTACACACCCCCTAACCCACATACACACATACACACAGACACACAGAGACACACACATAACACATACACATACACATGCACAAAGACACAGAGACACACAGATTCTCTCTCTCTCTCTCTCTCTCTCTCTCTCTCACACACACACACACACACATCACATACGCGCGCTCTCTGTCTCTCTCATACACACACACCGATCAGACACACACACACACACACACTCAATCACATACACACATTCAACCCCCCCTCCACACACACACAAACACTAACACACACACACACACTCTCTCTCTCTCTCACACAAACAAACAAACACACAAACAAACAAACAAATAAACAAACACACACACACACACAACACACACACACACACACACACACACACACACACACACACACACACACACACACACACACACACACACACACACACACACACACACACACACAGTCTGCGCGATATACAAATTTCGTTTTATTGTTTCTCGTTTGTTTATGTACATATTCTAAACAGATTTTGAATACATTTAGAATACATGGTTCATTATGCACTATTTACAGTGCCGGTACCAGTTCAAAGGAAATAACCTATCTATCTGAAAGACAGAACTTTAACCCTTTGACTCCTGCACCCTGTCCATCAACATCCTACATATGTCAACCATGCCAGCAAAACAAAATCTTAACCCTTTGACTCCCACACCCTATCCACCAGCTTCCTGCAGGCAACTGGTGGATAGGGTGAGGGAGTCAAAGGGTTAATTTTTTTTGTAGTTGGTGGACAGGGTGCGGGAGTCAAAGGGTTAAATAAGATTTTCGCGATGTCCTGTCGAAAAATCGTTGTCTTCAGTTTTGACTTTTG
>JAPXFY010000014.1:27681533-27686533 GCA_030674185.1 Monoplex corrugatus | reverse complement strand
TGAAGACAATATTTCCATAATCATAGTCCCGCCAGTCTGTCGTTCACTTCCGAGGAAAGAAAAGAGAAAATAAATAAACAAACAAACAAAAAATAATAAATAAATAGATAAGTAAATAAATAGATAAACAAACCAAAAACTATGAACTACCTAACTACCTAGCAACCTAACTACCTAACTACCTAACCAACCAACCAACCAACCAACCAACCAACCAACTACCCAACTAACTAACTAGCTAACTAACTAACTAACTAACTAACTAACTAACTAACTAATCTAAACTAACCTAAACTAACCTAAACTAACCTAAACTATCCAACTAACCAACTAACCAACCAACCAACCAACCAACCAACCAACCAACCAACCAACCAACCAACCAACCATATAACATATCAAGACATATCATCAACTCTATGTCCAATCACAATATGACTCAACACATTCCTGAACCAACCCATCAAAAAGGTCACATTCTTGACTGGATCATTTCTCGTGATCACCACATTTCAGCTACTGACAACTGCTTAGTTCTTTCTACCCGTCTAACTTCAGCCCTTCCATCTGACCACTCTGCAATTCTCTGTTCTCTTAACATTCCTCCTCCTTCCCGTACCATGCGCACAGTGACTCGACGCAATCTCAAATCTATCGACCTCTCCACATTTTCATCTGATGCCTTCCGTCTCCTTTCTGAAAAGTCACATAACCTTGCCAATGAATTCTATACTACTCTCCACCATCTTCTGGACACTCATGCTCCAGCCACAACCCGTCTTTTACCTGACCGTCCCCCTACCCCCTGGCTCACTCATGAGATTGCCTGTGCAAAACGTGCCCGCCGCAGAACAGAGCGCCGCTGGCGCAAATCCAAACTCACTGTACACAGGCAACTTTTCCAAGCCTCTAAAACAAAAGTATCCACCCTCATTGCATCTGCAAAAACAAGCTATTTCCAAACCAAAATCCTGAATGCCTCTTCTTCAAAAGAACTCTTTACAACCATGAATCATCTCCTTGGCACTCGAGAAGATTTACCTCTCCCAACAAAACACACAAATGAAGAACTCCCATCTGTATTCTCCAAGTATTTCACCACCAAAATACAAACTCTTCGTGACAAGCTTGACAGGACACCCTGTCAACCATGCCCACCTGACCCTTCCTTCTCTGGCACACCTCTTACTACTTTTACCCCAGTCTCACAAGAAGAAATTTTCAACACAATCAGATCCATGTCGTTCAAAACCTGCGAACTGGATCCTCTTCCAGGTTCTCTCTACTCTGACTGTCTCCCTACGCTCCTCCCATTCATCACTGACATCATCAACACTTCTCTCCAAACTGGAACTGTCCCAGATTCTTTCAAGTCTGCTATTGTTCACCCTCTCCTCAAGAAATACAATTTAGACCCAAATGAACTGAAAAATTACCGGCCTATCTCTAATCTCTCTTTCTTGTCAAAACTGCTTGAAAAAGTTGTCCTCAACCAACTGAACTCTCACCGGTCTGCCAACAATCTCCTCAATCCTTTCCATTCAGCCTACCGCCAGTGCCATAGCACTGAAACTGCCTTGCTACACATTCTCAACAATCTCCTCCTTGCAACTGATACTGGCAAAGTCTGTCTCCTCACACTCCTTGATCTGTCTGCAGCCTTTGATACCATTCATCATGGTATTCTCCTTTCTAGACTTCATCATACTTTTGGCATCTCTGACATTGCTCTTCTCTGGTTCACTTCATATCTATCAAACAGAAAACAAACTGTTCTCATTAATGGCACTTACTCTCAACCTGCATACCTGACCTGTGGTGTTCCACAAGGATCTGTCCTTGGCCCTGTTCTTTTCACTCTTTACACCTCCCTCCTGTCCACCATCATCAACTCCCACTCTATAAAACACCACTTCTATGCTGATGACACCCAACTTCAAGACAGTGACTCACCTGACAATATACAGCGCCTCCTGACTCGCACCACTGAGTGTTACTCGGACATTAAAAATTAGATGACAAACAACAAACTTCAGCTAAATGATGACAAGACAGAAGCTATCCTCATTGGCACCCGTCAGAAACTTTCTCAGCTGCCTCCTCTTTCTCTCCCATTATGTAACACATCAGTCCCAATTTCTGATTCAGCTAAAAACCTTGGTGTCTGCATTGACTCTACCCTCTCCATGAATAACTTTGTTTCTCAAACTGCCAGATCTTGCTACTATCACCTCCATCGTATAAGCCTGATCAGGAAGTATCTCTCTGTGGAAACAACTGCAAAACTCGTTCTCTCCTTCATAATGTCTCGCATTGACTATTGCAATTCACTCCTGTCCGGTCTTCCTGCCTCCACCACTCACATCCTACAGCGCATTCAAAACAATGCTGTACGCCTTGTACTCAAAAAGAGAAAAGCTGACCACATATCTCCTCTCATGGCACAACTTCACTGGCTCCCTGTATCAAAGCGCATACAGTACAAACTAGACACCATGTGCTACAAAAGCCTCAATAACGCAGCCCCCGATTACCTGTCAAGCCTACTTGAGATCTATCTTCCCTCACGTACCCTCCGCTCTGCCTCCGATCCTCTGACTTTTCGCTTTCCACGCACTAAGCTCAATACCTATGGTCCACGAGCCTTCTCTGTTTCTGGTCCGCTCTCCTGGAACAAACTTCCTCTCTCAGTCCGTCAGCAACCTACTTTTGTCTCCTTCAAGTCCGCTCTCAAAACTCACCTTTTCTCCTCTGCATAAAATCCTGACCTCACTCAATCCCCTCTGCAGCCTGTCTCCACTCGGAGGGGAATCGCACTGTAATATATAATTGTATATAATATGCTCTCTATAATTTTCCATTGCTTTTATTCTTTCTCCCCATTTATAGTCATGTGCGTGTGTGTGTGTGTGTGTGTGTGTGTGTGTGTGTGTGCGTGAGTGCGTGTGTGTTGCGTGCGTGCGTGCGTGTGTGTGCGTGCGTGCGTGTGTGTGTGTCTGTTTCAGCGCTTAGATTTGATTTTATCAAGATTTTGCGCTATATAAATATTGTAATTATTATTATTATTATTATTACTAACTAATTAACTAACTAACTAACTAACTAAGTAATTAATTAACTAAATAACTAACTAAATAACTAACTAAATAACTAACTAAATAACCAAGGAACCAACCAACTAACCAAAGGCGTATGTAATATTAAATAAACAAGCAAAATACGAGAAATAAAAAACAACAGTACAAACACTCACACACACACACACACACACACACACACACACACACACACACACACACACACACACACACACACATACACACACACACACACACACACACACACACACACACGCCCGCACACACAGACATATTATACACAAAACTGACAACCTAACAAGCTCTGTAAAAGTCTAAATATTTTGTATGGCTTGATCATGCTGACTGCACTGTTTGTCATTTTCCTCCCGTCTCGTTTATTCGCTGACTTCAGTGGATGCAAAACGCTGCCGCTAGCTCCTGCTGTTTCGCGCTATATCGCTGGCAAATTGCTTCCATTAATTCCAATCCTTTACTTGTTTTTCACCTTGATGGATGGTCTCCCTTTAGATCCTGTCAGAGAAATGCTGCCAGCAGTCTTTAAATTTCTGTTCCTGTAAAGTCTGGAATGAATTCCCGAAGTTCCTGTATACAGCGTAATGACTTATTTGAGTCAGGTGCCTTAAAAAAAAAAAAAGATTTGCCTAAATCTTACAGTCAAGGTCTGTCTTTCTTCCTCCTCCTCTCCTGTCTCTCTGTCTGTCTCTGTCTGTCTCCGTCATTCTCTCTCTGTCTCTCTCTATCTCTGTCTCTCTCTCTCTCTGTCTCTCTCTATCTTCCCTGTCTCTCTCTGTCTCTGTCTCTCTCTATCTTCCCTGTCTCTCTCTGTCTCTGTCTCTCTCTATCTTCCCTGTCTCTCTCTCTCTGTCTCTCTTTATCTTCCCTGTCTCTCTCTGTCTGTCTGTCTGTCTCTCTGTGTCTCAGTCTCTCTCTCTGTCTCTCTCTTTGTGTGTGTTTCTGTCTGTCTGTCTGTCTCTGTCTGTGTCTGTGTCTGTGTCTGTGTCTGTGTCTCTGTCTGTCTGTCTGTCTGACTGTCTGTCTGCTTGACAAAGGCCAGTTGGCCGAAAATTTGCGCCTGTCTTGTCTTGTTGTATTAAATACGCGTTCGTATTCGTCTTTCGTGTTTTTTTCTGGTTCCTGTTTGCTTGAACGCGGGCAGTCACACTTGTTTTGGATTTTGTCTGTCTGTCTGTCTGTCTGTCTGTCTGTCTGTCTGTCTTTCCCCTCCAGTTTCTCTATCTTCCGGCGATCTTTTCACGCTTAGTTCTTTGTTCTTTATCAACAAACAACAAAATTAAAAAAAAAAGGTATCATTCCTCCCATACACAAATAAAATTCACTGATCATATCAATGATATTGTTTATTTGAATGTCAACAATGAGAACAAACACAATATCAGAATGCGCCTTGGACTCCACTCACCAAACAGAAATCAGAAAATCAGTAAATATCAATTCTTTCTGATGTTTCCAGAACATGTATTGCTGCTGCCAAGGAACGTAGCTCTGACAAGTGTGCTTCGCACAGTAACAAGTGTCGGCTGTTCATTGCAACCAAACTGTCCCAGTGTTTGCTGGGTTCCTACAGTCCACGCTTATTGTCCGCAATACAATGAAGTTGGCCGAGAGGAATTAAACTGAGGAATTAAAACATTCTACGAAGAAGATTAGGAAAAGACAAGCAACATTTATGGAAAATTTTATGAGGCAAGAGAAATTTAGGCACCTAGTCACAACAGGAAAGCTGGAAGGGGAAAAAGAGCACCAGGCAGACCGAGGGAGGAAATATAGGACGGCTTTTGCGGAGTTGATGAAGACATAGAGGGTGGGAGAGATGTACTTGCAGCGACAAAAGATAGATTCGTATGGAGGGCCATGATCGCCAACGCGATGCGGCAGTGC
>JAPXFY010000014.1:27669033-27674033 GCA_030674185.1 Monoplex corrugatus | reverse complement strand
TCTGGTTCGTATGACCCTTGTTTCAGTTTCAGTTTCAGTTTCAGTTTCTCAAGATGACGTCACTGCCTTCTGAACGCATCCAATATGCATTAACGTCGCAGGTACCATGTGTATGGTGATCATGGCACAAGCCTTAAGCCTACACATAAACCCATGACCTGGCCAGGTCCTGAGGCCTTACCTAAACAGAAATGTCAACCGCTGTACAACGTTCCATGCCAAAACCTGGATTTGAACCCGGGACAATTTTTTTATAATTATAAACTTTCTTAATCTATTTTTTGTTTTACAATAAACAGACATCAACATACGAAGTGGTAACTAGATGTGATATCAGTTCATATACGTGGGAAAGAAAGGTTGAGGTATGAACATGTAACATACAGAATATACATAATGATATGTCATTGAAACGACTTCGTTTATATTGCAGTGATATGTGATTTCACCTGCCATGTCTCCAGAAGCAAAACAAACGAACGACCAACCAACCAACCAACCAACCAACCAACTAACCAACCAACCAACCAACCAACCAACCAACCACCCACCCAGCCAACCAGCCAGCCAACCAACCAATCAACCAACCAACCAGCCAGCCAGCCAGCCAGCCAACCAACCAACCAACCAACCACCACCCACCACCCAGCCAACCAGCCAGCCAACCAACCAACCAACCAACCACCAGCCAGCCAACCAACCAACAACCAACCAACTAACCAACCAACCAACCAACCAACCAACCAGCCAGCCAACCAGCCATCCAACCAACCAACCAACCAACCAACCAACCAACCAACCAACCAACAAACTAACCAACCAGCCAGCCAACCAGACCAGCCAACCACCAGCCAGCCAGCCAGCCAGCCAACCAACCAACCAACCAACCAGCCAGCCAGCCAACACCAACCAACCCAACCAACCACAACCAACCAACCAACCAACCAGCCATCCAACCAGCCATCCAACACCCAACCAACCAACCAACCAACAACCAACCACAACCAACCAACCAACATCCAACCAACCAACACCACCCACCCACCCACCCAACCAATCAACCATCCAACCAACCAACCAACCGCCCATCAACCCACCCAACCAACCACCCACCCACCACACCCACATACCCATCCAACCAACCAATCAACTAACCAACCAACCAGCCAGCCAACCAACCAACCAACCAACCAACCAACCAACCAACCAACCAACACCAACCAACCAACCAACAAACCAACCAACAAACCACCCACCCATCCAACCAACCACCCAACTAACCAACCAACCAACCACCCACCCACCCATCCAACCAACCAACCAGCCAACCAACCAACCAACCACCCACCCACCCACCCACCCACCCACCCACCCAACCAACCAACCAACCAACCAACCAACCAAATAGAACAGTACGGGTGAAGTGTACTAATGCTTCACAGATTTTTTTGTTTGTTTAATTTTTGTTTAAAGTTCAGCCAACCGTGCAGAGCCATGTGAGGGCTATAACCATTTCAAAACACACATTATACTTCAACAGTAAAAAAAAGAAAAGAAAATTAAGTACACATATCAATGCATTCATGCACATAATCTAACGATATACCCCTGGCGTTGACCACTCCGTCCAATTTATCGCCCAAGGTGATTTGAAAAATATATCTGAATACAAATTTAAACATATGTAAGGACACTAAAATCGGGACTAAATCACCTAAAATTTGCTTCCACATATCTCATTTCCCTACAGCCAAAATGCACCTACTACATGTATCCAATTATCAATACTAAGAGAAAGTACAAAAGACTTTATCGAACACATCCAGGTGAATGGACCATCAAGGCAGAAAAATGATAGGAAGAAATGACAGAAAGCAAAAGAACAAGACAGAAACAAAGAGAGTGACAGAAAAGAGGGAAGAAATTCCTAGCACAGAATTTCCAGAAGGTGGGGGTACTATTTATACTGAAAGAGCCCCCGGGATGAGCGTGGGGGGTGGGGGTGGGGGTGGGGGTTCACAGATACATGTCAAAGTAACCAGCCAACTGCAACCCAACCCCTTGCCACTCTTTCTCACACATAGGTCTGTTTGTGTGCACATGACCGCCTGTGTGGCACCGTGTTGTGACTCTGTGCAGAAGTGTGAGTGTCGCAGTTAACCAGCAGATGGTCAGGCTTGTGAACAGTGCCAGGATGGTTCAGGCGTTTGCCTGCTAATAACTAAAGTCTAGGTTCCAGGGTTCGTTCCGCGTTAAGGCCTTGACTTTTACTTCTCAGTTTGACCGGAAAATCGGACTGAACGTCTAGTTCTTCGGAAAGGGGACGAAAAACGAAACGGACCCGTGTGTGTCTTCTGGCCTGCGCGCGTTAAAGATCCCACGGCTGTTAAAAAATCGTGAAGATCAGGGTATTTGCCTGGCTGCTCTGGTATAAAAAACATTGGAGAGATGTTGATTTCCCAGGTCCCTTCCCTTGAAGGCCAATTAGCCTCAAACAGCCTTGTTGCCTTTTTGAAGTCTTGGTGAAAAAAAGAAAAAAAAAGTGGCACTGAAATGCGGCGACGTGCTCTCAAAGAGGGGAGAGCAACCCGAGTTTCACACGGTAAATCCACTGAGACAAAAATAAATGAATACGAATATGAATATAATATAAAACAGACATAAAAAAAATCATGTTCTTTCAAGCCACACTAGTTCCCACGTTTGAAGCATGTGTTCTGCGCACTTTGCCTAAACAACAACGTGGCCATTACGTGTGTGAGTCATCCAAACATTTTTTTAAATTTCTTATTTAAGAACGATATTCTAGGAATGCATCCTAGCTATTCAGGCATGCCAATTTTTTCAATTTTGTGGCGTTAAACTGTTTTCTTCCAAGCTACTCGATTCAGTTAATTCAGTTTCTCCATGCTTGATTGATTTGCCACATGGAGATTGTAATCTCCGGAGAATAAGCGTTTCTGACTTTGTTCTAGAGAGTTCAATGGCACTCGAACATATCCATATGCGCTCCACCCAAAATCCGCCAGCAATTAACTCGGCAGACTCGCTTAGCCTGCGTTAAACCCTGAGCGCTGGGAAGGTTTTGAAATGAGAAAGGCGGGGAGAGGAAACGATGAAACACAAAGCAGACATCACCAGAATGATCACCATCATCGTCACGTGCCCTGCCGCATGGCCGTTGGTGATCATGGTCCTCGACACAAATCTATCCCTAGTCGGTGCCAAGTATATCTCCCACCCTCTCTGTCCTCGGCCAGAATAATAGGAACATTAAACTGACAGTGAACAGGTCAGGTTCTGATTTGGTCCCCTTCTTACCCACTGGACGAGGCGGCAGGGAAGTTTTTAGTCCTGTTTTTATTATCCATTGTTTGGTGTTTGTGATCTGTTTGTGACCGAGCGTTCGCGCTTGACAAAGGCTAGTTGGCCGAAAATTTGCGCTTCTTTTGTTTTGTTTTGTTGGATACGCGCTTACATTGGTTTTCTTGTTCTTCTGGTTCCTGGTTCTAATGTTACGGGCTGGGGCTGAACTCAAAGTACAGGGGGGTGCAAAAGTAGGTATACAGTTATGAAAAAAGAAAACACGTACAATACTCATTGCATTTATTCTACAAACAAATGAATATTGCATATACATGTAATAACAAGCACAGCCTTAATCCCTCAGATACTCAAACTGCTTGCCGTCGGTATTCACACATTCCTCTGATCGAGAGCGGACACTCATGCACACTCTAACACAAAGATCTTTATCACAATCAATTTCTTGACAAGCCTGCAAGATGAACTGAATCATGTCATTTACAGTGCGCAGCTTGCGTGCGAAAACCCTTTCCTTTACATATCCCCCCCAAAAAAAGAAGTCCATAGGGGTTAGATCAGACGAACTAACTTAATGTGCTAATAATTTCAATGAATTAAGCATTATAATAATGATGTGATACTTGCTGTATACCTACTTTTGCACCCCCCTGTATATTGAAGAGATAAGTTGATTTCCCATGTCCCTCACCCCTTGAAGACCAATTAGCCTTGTTGCCTTTTCTGAAGTCTTGGTAAAAAGATTGGATGGCGCTACAGAGAGTACACGTGTCACGTATTAAATTCAGAGTGATAAAAAGAAATAAATATGAAACATAACATCCTAGATCCTGGGTCAGCTTCATCAAAAGAACCAACCGGCTCACGTACAAGAGAGAGAGAGAGAGAGAGAGAGAGAGAGAGAGAGAGACAGAGACAGAGACAGAGACAGAGAGACAGAAACAGAGAGACAGAGACCGAGACAGAGAGAGAGAGAGAAAGACAGAGAGAGAGAGAAACAGAGAGACAGAGACCGAGAGAGAGAGAGAGAGAGAAAGACAGAGAGAGAGAGAGAGAGAGAGAAAGAGAAAGAGAGAGAGAGACCCACACACAGACAGACAGAGGAGAGAGAGAGAGAGAGAGGAGAGAGAGAAAGAGAAAGAAAGAGAGACAGAAAGAGAGAGAGAAAGAGAGAGAGATAAGGACAAAGAGAGAGAGAGAGAGAGAGAGAGAGAAGAGAGAGAGAAAGAGAAAGAGAGAGAGAGACCCACACACAGACAGAGAGAGAGAGAGAGAGAGAAAGAGAAAGAAAGAGAGACAGAAAGAGAGAGAGAAAGAGAGAGAGATAAGGACAAGAGAGAGAGAGAGAGAGAGAGAGAGAGAGAAAGAGACAGACAGAGAGACAGAGAGACAGAGACAGAGACAGAGACAGCGAGACAGAGAGAAAGAGAGAGACGGGGGGAGAGGAAGTGAGAGAAAAGAGAGAGAGAGAGAGACAGAGACAGAAAAGAAACCAGCCAAAGGATTGAACCCACACAACTTGTATTATAAGCATGGCGCGCTCACAACTAAGGAAATAGGCCACCAAACAGGAATTAAATGTAAAATAGTAAAAATACAAACAACAACAACAACAACAACAAACAAAACAAAACAAAACAAAAAGACCACAAAACACACACACACACTCCCCCAAA
>JAPXFY010000014.1:27661533-27664033 GCA_030674185.1 Monoplex corrugatus | reverse complement strand
ATCAATCAAAAGCTTAGAAAACGATGCGTCTAGTGCTCTCTACACTCTTGTTTCTGTCTTCGCCATTTTTGTTTGCTAAAGTTCTCTCTCTCTCTCCCCTCTCTCTCTCACTCTGTGTCTGTGTCTGTGTCTCTTCTCTCTCTCTCTGTTTCTCTCTGTGTGTCTCTGTCTGTCTGTCTGTCTCTTTTCTCTCTCTCTCTCTCTTTCACTCTGTCTGTCCCTGTATCTGTCTGTCCGTCTGTCTATCTGTCTCTGTCTCTTCTCTGTCTCTATGACTATCTGTTTCTTTCTCTCTCTCTCACTGTTTCTCGGTCTGAGTCTCTCTCTGTCTCTATCTTCTCTCTGTGTCTGTCTGTCTGTTTCTCTCTCTCTCTGTCTCTGTCTCTCTGTCCTTCTCTTTTCTCACTCTCTCTCTGTTTCTCGGTCTGTCTGTCTCTGTCTGTCTGTTTGCTTGTCTGTCTGTCTGTCTCTCTTTCTCTCTCTCTCTCTCTCTCTGTCTTTCTTTGTCTCTCCTTTTCTAATTTTTACATCATGAAAGGTTTGACAACATTTATAGGCCATTTTACGAGGAGAGGGGAATTGGAGCACCTGGTCACAACAGGAAAGCTGGAGGGAAAGAGAGCACAAGGTAGACCCAGGGGAAAAAAATATTGGACGGACTCGCAGAGTGGCTGATGACAAAGAAGGGTGGAAGATGTACTTGCGGCAACAAGGGACAGATGCATATGGAGGGCCATGATCGCCAAAGCCATGTGGCAAGGCACTTGATGATGATGATGATGATGATGAAAGTTTGACATTTCCCCCAAACAATCGAACAATGAAAACACTTATTTTCTACTTGAATAGGGGTTATGAAGAAAAGTCAAATACATACAGCAATAAATCTACACAGATGATCACAAGATTCTACAGATTCTCCACTAAATCAGGTTAATTTCATTTTCCCCCAATAAATAAGAAGCAAGAAACGGAAAGGCATTCAACGTCTTTCTATTCCTCCTCCTCCACCTCTACCTCCACCACTGCTTTCATCGAAACCAATGGCTTCCCCTTCTCATGTACTTTTTTTTCTTCTAACAAACTACTCGATACCAGGAGAAACATTAAGCCCACTACACACCCCATATCCCACTACCCCACCCCACACCCTGACAATTTTTCATCGCACTGCCAATGGACCCAGCCCTACTTCTGTGAGAATCAATCTAGTTCTATTAGAACCAGTCTACTTATTCACTTATGACGTGGGTAACTTAATGGGGATGTTTGTGCTGAACGACTTTCTGTCTTGCCTTATGTCGTACATACTGCATTGCTTTTTGTCCGTCTGTTTGTCTGTCTGCCTGTCTGCTTGTTTTGTCTGTCTGTCTGTTTGTTTTGTCTGCTGTCTGCTTGTTTTGTCTGTCTCTCTGCTTAATTGTTTGTCTACCTCCACCCCCCCACACACAGAGACATATTCAACGACTGCTGTACATTTCTCTCTCTCTCTCTCTCTCTCTCTCTCTCTCTCTCTCTCTCTCTCTCTCTCTCTCTCTCCTCCAAACAGTCCAGAAATAAAAACATTTATTTCCTACTTGAATAGGGGCGAATAAAAAATGTCAAATATACTACAGTGATAAATCTACACAAAATACCAGAGATTCTCCATTGAATCAGGTTAATTTGATTTTTCCCCATAAACAAGAAGCAAGAGATGGAAAGGCATTCAACGTCTTTCTATCCATCCTCCTCCATCTCCCCCTCCGCACTGCTTTCATCGAAACCAATGGCTTCCTCTTCTCATGTACTTTTTTTTTCTAACAAACTGCTCGATACCAGGAGAAACATTAAGCCCCCCCCCACACCCCCACCCCCACCCCACACCCCGACAATTTATCAGTGCACTGCCAATGCACCCAGCCCTATGTCTATGAGAATCAATCTAGTTCTATTAGAACCAGTCTACTTATTCACTTATGACAGAACGGCTTGCACCACACAGCTTCACTTGTGGATGTAGGTCTTTTCCTTTATTTGCTCGTCGTAGTGGTGGAAGTGCGTGCACAATGTTAACCCCCAAACTGTCTCCTGTAATAGTGAAGAGGGATGAGGGAGGGAAGGAGGATGTTAGGATAGAAGGGAAGAGGATGAATGTCTGATGTTGCCGCTTGGTTCCATCCATGGAATGATGTCAGTTGCTGTTTGGGTCTATTGGAGTGGATGTCTGATGTTGCAGCTTGGTTCCATTCCAATCATGTCAGTTGCTGTTTGGTAGTGGATGTCTGATGTTGCCGCTTGGTTTCCATCCATGGAATCATGTCAGTTGCTGTCTGGGTCTGTTGGTAGTGGATGTCAGTTGCTGTTTGGGTCTGTTGGTAGTGGATGTCAGTTGCTGTTTGGGTCTATTGGTAGTGGATGTCAGTTTCGCTGAATGCAGGACGTGGGTAACTTAATGGGGCTGTTTGTGCTGAATGACTTTCTGTCTTGTCTTATGTCGTACATACTGTACGTTTTCTTC
>JAPXFY010000014.1:27656533-27659033 GCA_030674185.1 Monoplex corrugatus | reverse complement strand
CACACCACACAGAGACAAACACACACACATACATACACACGCGCACACACACAACACACAACACACACACACACACACACACACACACACACACACACACACACACACACACACACAACACCTGTTATATCTCAGCACTAATAAAAAGAAGAAACACGAGCTTTTAATCCTTAACAAGTTTGAAGAAGAAACAAAACAAAAGCTGCCCATTAAAAAACAAAACAAAACAAAAACAAACAAACAAACAAACAAAAACCAACAACTACCACACAACAAGGCGTAATAATTGGCAGTGGTGTGTGAAGGGATAACTGGCAGGCTGACAGACACCTTAGGATTACACTACAAGAATGTAGAGATTAAATTCTATGCTGAAGCACCGCATCAGGGGGCTTAAGAATCCATTTGTCTGATGCTTTTAATCTCTGTCTGATGTTTTCATCTTTTTTTTTTGCTAGCTTAAATTGTTCTCTCTGTAAACTTTTCCTTTTCGTCCTGTCTCTGTCCCTCTCCTTCTCTCTTGCTCTCCTCTCCTTTCCTCTTCTAATTTTATCATTATGGACGTTTTTGGTGTTTGTTCCAACAGGGACAAATGACGAAATTTATGACTTTAACCTTCGTGATATTGTTGTTATTGTTGTTTAAAGCCTAGCGGAGTATGTAAAACCATATCAGGGCTATAATCATTTGAAAACATGCACAATGCTTCAACGGGGGTAAAAAAGGAAAGGAAAAACAAACAAAAAACAAAACAAAATAAAACGAAACAAAAGCAAAGGAACAAGACAGAAACAAAGAGAGTGACAGAAAAGAGGACATTTCCAGCACAGAATTTCCAGAAGGTGGGGATACTAATTATACTGAAAGAGCCCCAGGCATCTCCAAACGGAGGTCACTTTCATATAAGCAGTGATAAAGTCGGTGTCAAATACAGAACAGCAATAAATCTACAGGAACTGAAGATCCCAGGAACTTTCCATAACATCAGCATCCTGTGATTTCTATCACCTAGATTAGAAATGAAAGATGGAATGACATCAAGACCCATCACCACCACTTTCCTCTGCCTCTGTTGATCCCCCCCTCTCCCAGAACATCTATGATTGAACTGCTTGCCTGTGCTAAACCCTCCCCCTCCCTACACACACACACACACACGCACACAACACTGACTAAACTGCTTGCCACAAGGGGACACATACGCACACATACACACACACGCACACACACAGACACACACAGACACACACACACACACACACACACACACTCACACACACATACATACACACATACATACACACACACACTCACACACACACACACACACACACACACACACACACACACACACACGCACGCACATCACTGACAAAATTGCACTCCACAAGGAAACACACATACACACACACACACGCACGCACGCACATATACTCACACACACGCACGCACACACACACTTCTGAACAAATTGCATCCCACAAGAACACACGCACACACACACACACACACACACACACACACACACACACACACACACACACACACACACACACACATACACACACACACACAAACAAACAAGACACACACACACGCAGGGACTCTCTCTCTCTCTCTCTTTGAGACCAAATTGCTTGCCACAAGGAGAGAGACATTACGCCCTCCTCTCTCCCCACCCACCCCCCACACACCTCACACCCTGACACATCTTTGATTGTACTGTGGAGGCCCCCAAGCCCTGGTTTTATGAGAATCGATTCATTTCTGACAGGACGATTCAGCGCCAGAGAGATGGACAACTTCACGAGTGGATCAGACGGTATTTGAAGTGATTGGCACGTGTAGTGGAAACATTATTGTGGTCATTTGCACCAAGTGTTGCAAGCGGTATTTTGGGGGTGATTTCCACGCAATAGTAGAAGCAGTAATTTGGGTCATTTCTACATACATACTGGTACAAGTAGTATTTTTTGGGGGGTGGGGGAGAGGGGGGTGGGGGTGGGGTTTGCACGTAATAGTAGAAGCCATATATTTGGGTGATTTGTGCGGCACTGCTTGTAGGTAAATTGCACGTAATAGTGGAAGCAGTTAGTTGGGGCAAATTATAGGTCATAGTAGATATAAAGACGATTTGCATGTAATAGTGGCAACGGTATTTTAGATGATTTTCCCCTAACAATAGCAGCAGTATTTTAGGTGTTTTGAACGTAACCATAGCAGCAGTATTTTAGGTGTTTTGAACGTAACCATAGCTGCAGTATTTTAGGTGTTTTGAACGTAACCATAGCTGCAGTATTTTAGGTGTTTTGAACGTAACCATAGCTGCAGTATTTTAGGTGTTTTGAACGTAACCATAGCAGCAGTATTTTGGGTGTTTTGAACGTAACCATAGCAGCAGTATTTTAGGTGTTTTGAACGTAACCATAGCTGCAGTATTTTAGGTGTTTTGAACGTAACCATAGCTGCAGTATTTTAGGTGTTTTGAACGTAACCATAG
>JAPXFY010000014.1:27649033-27651533 GCA_030674185.1 Monoplex corrugatus | reverse complement strand
ATTACACCCCCTCCCATCCCCCCACCCCCTCACCCTCCACACACACACACCCTGACATGTCTTTGATTGAACAGTCTTGGCACCCAGTCTCGCTTCCATCAGAATCGATTCTCTTTTGACAGGACGATTCCGTACCAAGGAGATGGACAGTATCGCATGTTATAGCAGTATGTGGGGGTGGGGGTGGCGGTGGGGGAATAATCTGTGTGGGGGTGGGGGTGGGTGGAAGTGTGTGCAGGCTCTTACTGCAGAGTCGAGTCAGGATGGAGGAGAGTACACTGGGAAGGGGGTAGAAAGGAAATGCTTGACGTTTGTTTACTGTTTTCTTTAAAACTCTGTCTTCTGTCTTTATCATATCCTTGGGATCTCTCTCTGTTTCTGTCTCTGTCTATCTGTCTGTCTCTGTTTCTCTGTCTCTCTCCTCTCTCTCTCTCTCCAACACACACAGACACACACACACACACACACACACACACACACACACACACACACACACACACACACACACACACACACACACACACACACACACAATATATATTATATATATATATACATACATACATATATATATTATTATTATTATTAAGGGCATTTAGAGCGCCTAATCTTTCTGGAAAGCCCTAAGCGCTTACAAACTGTACAATACACATTACATCGAACATAGAAACATAGGCCTAATATAATTTTCATCATACATATATATACACACACTTTCTTTCTTTCTTTCTTTCTCTCTTTCTCTCTCTTTCTCTCTCTTTCTCTGTCTGTCTGTCTTCCTCTGTCTCTCTCTGTCTCTCTATCTCTGTCTGTCTTTGTCTGTCTGTCCATCTGTCTCTCTCTTCCCCCCCCCCTCTCTCTCTTTCTCTTCCCATCGCCCTTACATATATCAATATGCATGCTTTACCTTTTTTTTTAAACAAGACAAATATTGATTTATTTTAATTTTCGCACGCACATTGGCAATGTTGATGTCAAATACAGTACAACATTAAACCGATATGAAAATGTGATCACCGGGACCTTCCATCTAAGCCAAAACATTTTATTTTTATCCCCTTAGATAAACACTGAGAGTTAGGACAGACATTGAACTCTCATGACTGATAAATATTGAGAGTTAGAAAGACATTTAACTCTCGTGACTGACAAACACTGAGAGTTAGGAAGATATCTAACTCTCATGACTGACAAACACTGAGAGTTAGGAAGATATCTAACTCTCATGATTGATAAACACTGAGAGTTAGAAAGACATTTCACTCTCATGATTGATAAACACTGAGAGTTAGAAAGACATTTCACTCCAATGACCGTTCCCTTCCGCTGTTCTGCTCTCACACGTCTTTGATGCACCTGCCTGCCACCAGAAAAGGAGGCATTAAGCCCCACTCTGTTCTCGTCGAACGCAGCTCCAGTTATACGTGAGAATCGATGGAATTTCTGTCAGGCCCATTCAGCGCCAAAAGAGATGGACAGCTTCACGTGAGGATGGAGTGTTTTAGGTGATTTGCAGGTAGTTGGGAAAGTTCCCACAAGCTGTTAAAACCTGAAGCACCACACGTACTGAGGGTGGAGAAACAGAGCAGAACGATGAGGAAAACGGTGGGGATGGAGAAGGTGGATGCCTGACTGTTTTTTTTTTTTTTCAAAGGATCATTGCATTTAGGGAGATTACCTTTATGTCACCTTTGAAGGAGATTACCTTTATGTCACCTTTGATGGAGATTACCTTTATGTCACCTTTGATGGAGATTACCTTTATGTCACCTTTGATGGAGATTACCTTTATGTCACCTTTGATGGAGATTACCTTTATGTCACCTTTGATGGAGATTACCTTTATGTCACCTTTGATGGAGATTACCTTTATGTCACCTTTGATGGAGATTACCTTTATGTCACCTTTGAGGGAGATTACCTTTATGTCATCTTTGAGGCAGATTACCTTTATGTCACCTTTGAAGGAGATTACCTTTATGTCACCTTTGATGGAGATTACCTTTATGTCACCTTTGATGGAGATTACCTTTATGTCACCTTTGATGGAGATTACCTTTATGTCACCTTTGATGGAGATTACCTTTATGTCACCTTTGATGGAGATTACCTTTATGTCACCTTTGAGGCAGATTACCTTTATGTCACCTTTGAGGCAGATTACCTTTATGTCACTTTTGATGGAATCACCTTTATGTCACCTTTAGGGGGATTAGATTTATGTCATCTTTTAGTGAGATTACTTTGTCACCTTTTAGAGAGATTACTTTATGTCACCATTTAGGGAGATTACCTTAATGTCACATTATAGGGAGATTACCTTTATGTCACCTTTGAGGGAGATCACCTATATGTCACCTTTTAGGGAGATCACCTTTATGTCACCTTTAAGGGAGATCACCTTTATGTCACCTTTTAGGGAGATCACCTTTATGTCACCTTTGAGGGAGATCACCTTTATGTCACCTTTTAGGGAGATCACCTTTATGTCACCTTTTAG
>JAPXFY010000014.1:27641533-27644033 GCA_030674185.1 Monoplex corrugatus | reverse complement strand
CACACACACACACAACATACACACACACACACAAACACACACACACAAACATAAACAACACACACCGCACACTCACAAACACACACACTACATACATAAATACACACACGCACACACACACATACACACCACACACACTCACACACACGGACATGTAGACACCCCACACACACCCCATAAACACACACTACAACACACACAACACACACACACACACACACACACACCACACACACACAACAAAACACTAACATACACCACACAAACACATACATACACACACAGCACACACAACAACACACACACACACAAACACACAACAGAAACACAACACAACACCACACAAACAAACAAACAACAAACACACAAACACACACACCAAACAAACAAACAAACAACACAACACACACAACACACACACACACACACACATACACAACAACACATAACACACACACACAGACACACAACACACACAAACACACAGAGACAGAAAACAACACATACACGCACACAACAACACAACCACACAACCACCACACACAGAACACAACACACAAACAACACCAATACACGCACAAAAAACAACAAACAAACAACACACACAACACACACACACACACACGACAACACACACACACACAGACACACACACCCCACACAAACAAACACACACACAACCAACGCACACACACACACAAACCACACACCAGACGAACACACACCCACCCACACAAATCATTGACTAAACCGGCCACCATCAGGAGAGACATGACACTCCTCTCACACACTGACATCTTTGATAGAACTGTTAATAAGGTTCCCAGACTCTGTTCCGTGAGAATCAATTCCATTCCGGCAGGCCGGTTTGGCGCCAGCACAAGAAGATGAACAGCACCAGGCAGTATTTTCAGTGATTTGCATTAATAGTGGAAGCAGCAGCCTCGTATTTGAAGTGCTTTGCACATAGCTATGAAACCACTACTTTAGTTTATTTGCACATGATAATGGAAGCAATATTTCAGGTATTTGAACTTAAATGATGGAAACAGAAGTTTGGGCGATTTGCACATGGTAATGGAAATAACGCTTTGGGTAATATGCACATAATTTTGTTTTGATGATTAGCTCAAAGTGATGTAAGCGGTATTTGGGGGGATTTGGACATAGTAATGGAAACAACACTTTGGGTAATACGCACATAACTTTTGGGTGTGATTTACACTTAGTGATGGAAGCAGTATTTTGGGTGATTTGGACATATTGATAGAGACAGTATTTTGGGTAATTTGCACATAATGATAGAAACAGTATTTTGGGTGATTTGCACATAATGATAGAAACAGTATTTTGGGTGATTTCGACATAATGATAGAAACAGTATTTTGGGTGATTTGGACATAATGATAGAAACAGTATTTTGGGTGATTTGCACATAATGATAGAAACAGTATTTTGGGTGATTTGGACATATTGATAGAGACAGTATTTTGGGTAATTTGCACATAATGATAGAAACAGTATTTTGGGTAATTTGCACATAATGATAGAAACAGTATTTTGGGTGATTTGCACATAATGATAGAAACAGTATTTTGGGTGATTTGCACATAATGATAGAAACAGTATTTTGGGTGATTTGGACATATTGATAGAAACAGTATTTTGGGTGATTTGCACATAATGATAGAAACAGTATTTTGGGTAATTTGCACATATTGATAGAAACAGTATTTTGGGTGATTTGCACATAATGATAGAAACAGTATTTTGGGTGATTTGCACATAATGATAGAAACAGTATTTTGGGTGATTTGCACATAATGATGGAGACTGTATTTTGGGTGATTTGCACATAATGATAGAAACAGTATTTTGGGTGATTTGCACATAATGATAGAAACAGTATTTTGGGTGATTTGCACATAATCATAGAAACAGTATTTTGGGTGATTTGCACATAATGATAGAAACAGTATTTTGGGTGATTTGCACATAATGATAGTAACAGTATTTTGGGTGATTTGCACATAATGATAGAAACAGTATTTTGGGTAATTTGCACATAATCATAGAAACAGTATTTTGGGTAATTTGCACATAATGATAGTAACAGTATTTTGGGTGATTTGCACATAATGATAGAAACAGCATTTTGGGTGATTTGCACATAATGATAGAAACAGTATTTTGGGTGATTTGCACATAATGATAGAAACAGTATTTTGGGTGATTTGCACATAATGATAAAAACAGTATTTTGGGTGATTTGCACATATTGATGGAGACAGTATTTTGGGTAATTTGCACATAATGATAGAAACAGTATTTTGGGTGATTTGCACATAATGATAGAGACAGTATTTTGGGTAATTTGCACATAATGATAGAAACAGTATTTTGGGTGATTTGCACATAATGATGGAGACAGTATTTTGGGTGATTTGCACATAATGATAGAAACAGTATTTTGGGTGATTTGCACATAATGATAGAAACA
>JAPXFY010000014.1:27626533-27639033 GCA_030674185.1 Monoplex corrugatus | reverse complement strand
AAGTAGCAATATCAACAGCAACATCCACAACAACAATGAAACACTATTACTATTGCTGCTGCTGCTATTGATGTCGTTACTATTATATATATAATACTACTAGTAATGCTTCTCTTCCAGATATATATATACTTACATGTATTGTCAATTATACCATTGGTCTCTAGGGAAGCAACGAAACTACGCCTCTGCTGTCTGCTCTGGTCCTTGTGTTCTACTTTAACTGTTGGACATTCTGTTATCACTGCTATCAATAAAGTGTTCTTCAAGTCTATCTAAACGCACAAAGTTGCTTTAAGCCATTATAAAAGCATTACAGAAAACACTCGCGCAAATGGTTTGATTATTCTGACAAAAAAAAAAAACAAAACCAAAAACCCCAACACATTATAATATAAAACACACACTCACAAATCGTTTGGTTATCCTGACGAAACAAAAAACACATTTATATACGAAACACACATGCACAAATCATTTTCATTATTCTGACAAAATAGAACACGTTATAGGAAACACACACGCACATATCATTTGATTATTCTGATAAAGCAGTTATTAATGTCAGGAAAAAACAACAAAACAAAACAAAACGAAAGCGGCCTCGGTGCAAACTCATTTCATCTGAGCTGATCAAGTTTATAGCAATTGTAAATCTTCATATATTGCATTTACAAAAGATAGCCCCATTTCTGTAGGAAAGATATATCATCATCATCACATCATCATCATCATCTCATCATCATCATCATCATCATCATCATCATCATCATCATCATCGTCATCACCATGATGTGCACTGCCGCTTGGCATTGGCGATCATGGCCCTCCATACGAATATCCCTTGTTGCTGTAAGTACATCTCCCATCTTCTCTGTTTTCAGCCATTCAACAAGTCCGTCATATATAAATATATATATATAGTAGTAGGCCTCCCTCGGTCATGGCTGACCATGGACAAAGTACATCCGTTCTAATGTCTAGATGGGTTGTCTGCTTGGTCCAAGCAGCGTCGCCTGTGACTATAGAGACCAATGCGAGAGAGGCAGTCTCTGTCGCAGCGGCCGCATGTGTATGCTGATGCGGGTCTGTTGGCTGTCATCCCTTTTCTGCAAACTCGCCATATATATATATATATATATATATATATATATAATACACATACACACACACACACACACACACACCACACAACACACAAAATATAAAATATATATATATATATATATATATATATATATATATATATATATATATAAAGATATATAATGAATAAACGAAAATAAAAGCCTTTTCTCACACTGGACGAAGCAGCAGGAAAATTTCAGTCTATTTCTCCTAATCTTTGTTGGCCGAAAATGTGCGCCTGTCTTGTCTGGTTGTATTAAATACACTTCTGATTCTTTCTTTCGCGTTTTTCTTTTTCTGGTTTCTGGTTCCTGTTTGCTTGAACGCGGGCAGTCACACTTGTCTTGGATCTAAATCGTCATTCACGAAACTAGTTCGCACGAGTTGTTTTGATCAATTCTGGATATGTCATTATTAAATACGTAAAGCGCATGGATCAGAGAACAGTGATGCCATTGTCTGTCACATTTGTTCAATCATGCACAAGGCATCTGAACTGTTGCTATTGTTATCGATCTCAATACGTGTGGTTGTTTGTGAGGTCAGGTCGTAATTGGAGATCCAGCCAATTCAACGTCTATGGATGTATATCAGTTCTACAGTCCAAGCTTTTTTCAGCTCACAAAATCGATGAAGAGAGAGAGAGAGAGAGAGAGAGAGAGAGAGAGAGAGAGAGAGAGAGAGAGAGAGAGAGAGAGAGAGAAAAGAGAGAGAGAGAGAGAGAGAGACAGACAGACAGACAGAGAGAGAGAGAGAGACAGACAGACAGAGACAGAGCCAGACAGAGAAAGAGAGACAGAGAGACAAAGACAAAGAGAGAGACGGACAGACAGACAGACAGACAGAGAGAGAGAGAGAGACAGATACAGAGAGACAGAGACAGAGAGACAGAGAGACAGAGAGACAGAGACAGAGAGACAGAAAGACAGAGACAGAGACAGAGACAGAGAGACAAAGAGAGAGATAGAGAGAGAGAGATACAGAGAGACAGACAGAGAGACAGAGATACAGAGACAGAGACTGAGAGAGACAGAAAGACAGAGACAGAGACAGAGAGAGACAGAGACAGAGAGACAGAGACAAAGAGAAACCATACACAAGACACACGACGCCACGCCACAAAAATACCTCTGTTTACCATCATTCAAAACTGTTTGGATTCGAAATGTTGCTAATCGATTTTTCACTGCGTTTTGCATTACCTCACTTTCATATTAATTTCTTAAAGAGGAGCCAGAAGGTAAAGACAGCGATAATTCTACAAAACCTGAACCCGTATTACATCTTCTGCCTCGAGGTACATGAGCCGACATTGCAGAGATGTAATGCGCGTACTCAAAGTTTCAGCAGGGAAGTTTCAGTCTTTTTCTCCAAATTTTTGTATCTGGTGTTTGTGATCTTACGCTTGACAAACGCCAGTTGGCCGAAAATTTGCGCCTGTCTTTTTCTTGTTGTATCAAATACGGTTCGTTCTGATTCTGTTTTCGTGTTTGGGTTTTTAAAGTTGTTTTTTTCTGGTTCTTGTTTGCTTGAACGCGGGCAGTCACACTTGTTTTGGATTTCAAAGTTTAAGTTTGAGTTTGAGTTTGAGTTTGAGTTTCAGTTTCTCAAGATAACGTCCACATACTCGAAACGAATTCAATATGCACTAATGCCATTGATGCCATGTGATGGAGAAGATCTAAAATGATCATGGCATAATCATTAAGCCTGCACGTAAACTCTAGATGCCTTCATACTACTGCTCATGAAGACATGGGCATTCCAATTTGGTCCCTTTTTATCCACTGGACGAGGCAACAGGGAAGTTTTTAGTCCTGTTTTTATTATCCGTTGTTTGGTGTTTGTGGTCTGTTTGTGACCGTGCATTCGCGCCTGACAAAGGCCGGTTGGCCGAAAATTTGCGCTTGTTTTGTCTTGTTTTGTCAACATTGGTTTTCTTGTTCTTCTGGTTCCTGTTTGCTTGGGCGCGGGCAGTCGCACTTGTTTCGGATCTAGATGCCTTGCAAAGTTCTTGAAGTCCTACTTAGCATATGGATTTTACATCTTATATATTTGTATCAGAACTGTTGCAAATGAATCAGATACTCGTAGACATGGTTCGTCCACATTATATTCTTGCCAGCCCTATGAGATAGGCAGCGGTAAAGGTCAGTTTTAATAATGATAATAATGATGATGATGATGACGATGATGATGATGATTTTAATGATATCAATAATAACAATAATAATAATAATGATGATGATGATAACAATAATAATAATAATGGTAATAGTAATAATAATAATAATAATAGTAGTAGTAGTAGAAATAATAATTATAATAATAATAATAATAATAACAATAATGATAATAATAATGATATCATTACTACTACTACTACTACTGCTGCTGCTTTCACTACTACTACTACTGCTACTGCTGCTTTCACTACCACTACTACTACTACTACTGCTGCTTTCACTACTACTACTACTACTACTACTACTGCTTCTACTACTACTACTACTACTACGGATGATGATGATGATGATGATGATGATGATGATGATGATGATGATGATGATGATGATGATGGTGATGATTATCATTATCAAAACAATAATGATTGCAATAGTAATAACAATGACATTTATAAGGCCCCAAATCTTGATACAAGAATCAAATCAACATTCGCCAAACAATCACCCAACAACGACCAGAACTCCAGGGCACGAAGCACATACACGTTGTACTCGAGGGGGAGGGCAGGAGGACAGTTTGCACTGTTCCAAGGTGGAAATGAACCTGAGATATCAGATGGTATGTCCCTCACTCAGGTTGATAAATTCAAATACCTGGGAACGATCATTTCATCAGACGGCAGATGCACATCAGAAATAGCCGGCAGAATCGGCCAAGCCAAAACAGCATTCAAAAAGATGACAAGCATTCTTTTACCAACAAATGCCTGTCAATCAACATCAGGAAGAGAGTTCTTGAATGTTATATAGAACCAATACTGTTGTACGGATGCTAGGCGTGGACAGTCAACAAACAAAGCCAGAACAAGATTGAGGCAGCCGAGATGTGGTTTCTAAGAAGAATGTTGAGAGTTCCATGGACAGCAAAGAAAACAAACGAGACAGTCTTGATGGAGGCAGACACAAGTAGATCACTCATAAGGAACAATAGGAAAAGACAGGCAACATTTATAGGCCATTTTATGAGGAAGGGGGATTTGGAGCACCTGGTCACAACGGGAAAGCTGGAGGGAAAGAGAGCACCGGATAGACCCAGGGAGAAAATGCTGGACGGACTTGCAGAGTGGCTGGGGACGAGGAGGGTGGGGGAGATGCTAGGGGCAACGAGAGATAGAGACAGATGGAAGTCTATGATCGCCAACGCCATGCGGCAGGGTACCTGATGATGATGATGATGTCCCTCACTCAATCAACTGTGTCAGCAGACCTATCTACAAACGAGCTATGATGGTATTATCACAGGAATTCCTTAGAGCGACAGATGCATTGAGACAGATTTGATGTCCCAGTAGAATGGATCTGTAAATTAAAGGCAAACACCACAGGCCACTAGCGGGTATCACATTTTAGGAAAGTAATATCAGTCGCCATCGTCCAGTACTCAACTTTTATTATCGCAGTTGGGCACAGAAACGGGATATGTCTGTAATGGCGGGCAGGTGACAGGAAACAGGCATTGAGACAGATTGGATGGATCAGAACCATGGACCTGTGAAGTGACCGTTACGTTGTTTAACTGGGCCTTTTTGGTTTGGCCATGCCAATTCTTGTTTTCACATCTTTGCTGCAAGGGCCGTCATTTGCTTTTACAGATCCTAGATACTTGACATGTTGGATATTTTCTAAGTGTATTTATTTGAATGCTTAGATGTTCCTGGCCTTTTCTTTTAAAAAATTTTTTTTTTTTAAGCATTCAGTTTCAATCCTGCCCTGCAACCTGCTGCATCTACTCGGTACAGAATTCTCTTCATGCTACGATGGTATAACTATATAAAAAAAAAAGGTTAATTTATCAAAGTACAGCAAGCTTTCCCTCTTACAACCGGTTATTCATAAGACAATAACTAACCCCTTTACAACCGTTATTCATAAGACAATAACTAACCCCTTTACAACCCGTTATTCATAAGACAATAACTAACCCCTTTACAACCGGTTATTCATAAGACAATAACTAATCCCTTTACAACCGGTTATTCATAAGACAATAACTAACCCCTTTACAACCGGTTATTCATAAGACAATAACTAACCCCTTTACAACCGGTTATTCATAAGACAATAACTAACCCCTTTACAACCCGTTATTCATAAGACAATAACTAACCCCTTTACAACCCGTTATTCATAAGACAATAACTAACCCCTTTACAACCGGTTATTCATAAGACAATAACTAACCCCTTTACAACCGGTTTATTCATAAGACAATAACTAACCCCTTTACAACCGGTTATTCATAAGACAATAACTAACCCCTTTACAACCGGTTATTCATAAGACAATAACGACGAAACAAGTGTGGCGGTATTTTTTTTTTCAAAGGGAAACCTCTCCACAACTAATTTCACCGGCAGCGCAGAAGGTAAGAAACAACACGTTGGGTAATCAAGTTTGTCATATCCCATCTGACAAGACAAGGGGAACAACTATTTCATTCTGGCTTTTGTGTATGCGTGACATCTCTCTGTGCCTTCTGAATGACAAGCACAGGAAATATTATTATTCTGGAGTGCTTTGGAGTCAGAGAACAGAGAACGAGGATGATATAGTGCTTACCGGCAAAATGTCTACATGAATGCACAGAATGTATGAATGTAATACGGTTGTGAAAGTTGATAATAGTGGTTACCGGCAAAACAACTACACTGTATGTATGCACAGAATGTATGAATACAATATGATTGTGAAGTTGGATAATACAGTAGTTACCAGTAAAATGATTGTATGTATGCACAGAATGTATGAATGTAATATGGTTGTGAAGTTGGATCATACAATAGTTACCAGCAAAATGATTGTATGTATGCACAGAATGTATGAATGTAATATCGTTGTGAAGTTGGATAATACAGTAGTTACCAGCAAAATGATTATATGTATGCACAGAATGTATGAATACAATATGATTGTGAAGGTTGATAAGATAGTGATTACCAGGCAAAATGATTGTATGTATGCACAGCACAGAATGCATTGAATGTAATATAGTTGTGAAGGTTGATAAGATAGCGGTAACCGGCAAAATGATTGTATGTATGCACAGAATGTATGAATACAATATGATTGTAAGTATGATAATAGTGACACTGCAAAATGATTGTAAGTATGCACAGAATGGTGAATACAATATATGTAAAGTATGATAATATAGTGATCACTGGCAAAATGATTGTATATATGCACAGAATTATGAATATAATATGATTGTAAAGTATGATACTATAGTGATCACTGGCAAAATGATTGTATGTATGCACAGAATGCATTGAATGTAATATAGTTGTGAAGGTTGAGAAGATAGTGATTACCGGCAAAATGATTGTACAGTATGTATGCACAGCACAGTATGCATTGAATGTAATATAGTTGTGAAGGTTGAGAAGACAGTGATTACCGCCAAAATGACTATAATTATAATATGCACAGAATGTAGAATGGTTGTGAAGGATGATGATACAGTAGTTGCCGGCAAAATACATGTATGCACAGAATCTATGAATGCAATACGGTTGTGGAAGGTTGATAAGACATTGATTACCCACAAAATGACTATGTGTGCACACAGCACATTAAGTATAATAATGGTTGTAAGTATATTTACGCAGGAAAAAAGGGAAAAAAATAAGAGAATGAATTCATCAGACGCCAATACCTTCAACAGCATGGCAGTTCCCTGAAAAGATTCATCATCATCATCAGGTGCCCTGCCGCATGGCGTTGGCGATCATGGACTTCCACCTGTCTCTATCTCTCGTTGCCCCTAGCATCTCCCCCACCCTTCCCGTCCCCAGCCACTCTGCAAGTCCGTCCAGCATTTTCTCCCTGGGTCTACCTGGTGCTCTCTTTCCCTCCAGCTTTCCCGTTATGACCAGGTGCTCCAAATCCCCCTTCCTAATAAAATGGCCTATAAATGTTGCCTGTCTTTTCCTAATCTTCCTTATGAGTGATCTACTTGTGTCTGCCTCCATCAAGACTGTCTCGTTTGTTTTTTCTTTTTGTTTTTTTTTTGCTGTCCATGGAATTCGCAACATTCTTCTTAGAAACCACACTCTCGGCAGCCTCAATCTTGTTCTTAATGAAAAGATTAAGGCAGCTGAACTGTGGTTTCTAAGTAGAGTGTTAAGAGTTCCACTTGGAGGTACCCCCCCCCCCCCCCCCGTGGCCATGGATCTTGAATAGTATACCCATCTTCTGGAAATTCTGTGCTGGAAATTTCCTCTTTTCTGTCACTTTCTTTGTTTCTTTCTTCCTCCTTTGCTTTCTGTCATTTCTTCCTATCATTTTCTGCCTTGCTGGTCCAGTTACCTCTATGAGTTCGATAAAGTCTTACGTACTTTCTCTTAGGATTGATAACTGGGTATATGTGTTACGTGCATTTTTGGCTCTTGAGAAATGAGATATGCGGAAGCAATTTCAGGTATTTTAGGCCTGTTTTTATATATGTTTTGGTGTCCTTAGTTGTGATTAAATTTGTATTCAGGTATGTTTGTTTTTAAACCTTGTGTAATAAATTGAACAGAGTGGTCAACGCCAGGGGCATTTCCTTAGATTATGTGCGCTAATGCATTGATATGCGTGGCTAATTTTCTTTTTGTTTTGCTTGTTGAAGTATTGTATGTTTTGAAACGGTTATGTACTGAAGAGAAAAAGCTGACAAATGAAAAAGTGCAAAGAAAAAAAAAAACGAGGTGAAGAAGTTCATTCATGTTGTTCATTGCCAGGATGATTCTAAAGACCATCATAGTACTGGTGAATAACAAAGATTTGGAAGCAGTAGTAAAAGCAGGCAGAAGTAGTAAGAGATAGATAGATAGATAGATAGATAGATAAGATAGATAGATAGATAGATAGACAGATAGATAGATAGATAGATAGATAGATAGATAGAAGAAGATAGATAGATAGATAGATAGAGAGATAGATAGATAGAAGAGACAGATAGATAGATAGATAGATAGATAGACAGACAGATAGATAGATAGAAGATAGGGAGAGAGAGAGAGAGAGAGAGAGAGAGGAGAGAAGGAGTGAGGGAGAGAAGACAGGGAGGAAGGAGCGAGAGCGAGACAGACGGGCAGAGAAAGAGGAGGAGAGAGAGAAAAAGAGAAGAGGAGGAGAGAGAGAGAGAAAAGAGAGCAGACAGAAAGATAGAGAGACAAAGAAGAGAGAGAAAGAGAGAGAGGGGGGGGGGGGCGTACATTCAAAAACATACCACACAAAAGGAAGACACTAAGCACTACAATCCACTAACTCACTAACACTCTTCATTCAAAAGAAACTTACAGGACTTTCATTCAAAAGAAACTTACAGGACCTTCATTCAAAAGAAACTTACAGGACCTTCATTCAAAAGAAACTTACAGGATCCAGTAGACTCTAACTGGAGTTGACGTGATTTGAGCAAACCACGCAAGAACACGAGACATCTGTCCCCTTTAGCTCCCCCTCTTCCTCGTCCTCTCTCTCTCTCTCTCTTTCTCTCTCCTCTCTCTCTCCCTCCCTCCCTCTCTCTCTCTCTGTCTGCAGTCGAAGTTTCAGAGGTCGCAGAGTGCACGTGGACAATCAACACGCAAAGTCAGAACAAGATTGAGGCAACTGAAATGTGGTTTCTAAGAAGAATGTTGAGAATTCCATGGGCAGCAAGGAAAACAAACGAGATAGTCTTGACGGAGGCAGATACAAGGAGATCATTAATTAAAAATGAAGATTAGGAAAAGACAAGAACATTTATAGGACATTTTATGAGGAAAGGGGAATTACAGCACCTAGTGACAACAGGAAAGCTGGAGAGAAAGAGAACACCAGGTAGACCCAGGGAGAAAATATTGGACGGACTTGCTAAGTGGATGAGGACAGACGGAGTGGGAGATGTGCTTGCAGCGACAAACGATAGATTCGTATGTAGGGCTATGATCGCCAACGCCATGCGGCAGGGCACATGATGATGATAAGAATAAGAATGCGCAGGATTCCATAATGAATGCAAATTTCCCAAAACATTGCTTCCATGCGCGAAGCTGTCCATCTCTCTGAAACTGAATACATAAGTTAGAAGTGAATCGAGTCTCCTTGAACTGGAAGGCTGGGTGTCAAAATGGCTCACCCGAAGAAATTGTCAGAAGTTAAAAGGGCTTAGCGCATTTGTCTTCATCTAGTTAATAGACAGCTGAGCATTTGGGCAATGACTGGGGGTGGGGGTGGGGTGGTTCTGTCATGTGAGACGAGTTTATACAGAATACCTAGTTGTGTTGTGATTCAGGCCTTTAATTATTTATTTTATATATGTATATTCCTTTTTTTGAGGGTAAGATACACACGCAGACATGTCATTTATAAGTAACCAAGATCATTCCAGTGGTAGGCTGATAAAATACCAGTATGAAATATAGACTAGGTAAAACATAGTCTAGGTAGGGCCCAGGACCTGGCCAGCTCATGGGTTTATGTGCAGTCTTAAGGCTTGTGTCATGATCACCAAACACATGGTACCTGTGACGTTAGTGCATAATTATACATTCGTCCCGAGAAATGGAGACGTCATCTTGAGAAACTGAAACTGAAACTGAAAGAAACTGAATGAAACTCAGGTCTGAACAGTAGGATCGTAGACGGGTGCAGTTGGGAGAAAGAGACTGACAACTTTTTTTTTTTATTACTTGGTTCTTATCTAGGAGGCAAAAACAGACTGACACTGCCCTTATTGAAATGTGTGCGATATAATGCCTGCATTTATGATACTTTTGCTAACGGGTGTAACAGACGCTGACGGATGGGTGTCCATACCCGCCAAGACCACAATCTCCAGAACGTGTTCTACAGGTTTGCCCACTGTTCAAAAATAAAACATATGAGCAATGTAATACCAAAGGAAATAAGAGGGAAGCAGGGAGAATTTTAAATATCAACTAAGTAACATAACTCTTGAGAGTCAAGGAGTTATCTCCCATGTACAATTTCTCAAACCAACACAGTTTGCGCTACCCGTTCAGCTAGCATAGACACACAGCCACAAAGCATAAGAGTGGTAAGCTCAGAACATTCCTTTTAAGGAATGCTAGCTGAATGGGTAGCGCAAACTGTGTAGGGTTTGAGAAATTCTACATGGGAGATAACTCCGTGACTCTCAAGAGTTATGTTACTTAGTTGATATGAGCAATGGACGAACGAACAGCTTTGCAATAACAGGTCTGGAACAAATACAGAGGACAAAAATCACATCCTTCATTTAGACCATTAGACTTTATTTGAAGCATTATTATGCTCAAACGCAAAACAAAACAAAACAAAACAAAACAAAACAAAACAAAAAAAGCAAAACAGAACAAAACAACCCCCTTGCTAGGTATGCTTCTGGTCACGTTGTCTGGTAATAAAGTGTAGTTCTTAGGTGAAGTTTTAGAGCTTTTTGATTTGCACTTTTTGGAGAAATGATACATTATGTGTAATGAGAAAGAAAGAAAGAAAGAAAGATAATAGATAGAGATATATATATAGAGAGAGAATGAGAGAGAGAGAGAGAGAGAGAGAGAGAGAGACAGACAGACAGACAGAGACAGACAGAGACAGACAGACAGAGAGACAGACGGACAGACAGAGCAATTGCTGTTTTCTTTTACATCTCCACATAAAGTATACATCATCACATCAAAGCAGCAAAACACTTTTACCCAACACCTTCGTGGTTATCTCCCTTGTACTGACGATGACCTTAACCTCCTTGAAACGTAATGATGTGTGCTCACAGGGAAATCATCCCACACCTAATTTCACAGGCCGCGCGTGCTGGAACTAACAACACGTTGAAAATCAGAAGACTTATCCGTTCCATCTGACAACCCATCACACACAGCCATTTTTTTTTCTCGTTTTCGTGCACGTCGGATGACTGTATACGCTATCGGCGTAAGTGTGGGAAATAAGTGTAACTGTCTTGTTGCTACCGGGAATCAAAGAGAAAACATCTGGCTGCGGAGGAGGAGAAATCATCATGCAAGTTGTCTCCTCGACAAATTACTGAATGTTGGGGTTGGGAGAGAATGTACTGGTAAATGTTTTATGATTATTTGTTTTGCGTAAGAAGGAGAGGGAAAACGGAAACAGAATATCATTCATGATCTTCATCAACGTAACAATGATACCGTTACTACTTTAGCAGAACTACAGTACTGTGATGCTGAGACTTTTTTCAGATGGCAAATCCACACATAGACGTTGTGTTTTCGAACTGTAGATACCTGCTTCCGCGGGTTATGTGTACTGCATATTCGATAGCAAGGATATACAGGGGGAAAACCATAGGATGCCGGGGCTATTGCTGTATAAATAGTATCCCCACAGATTGAGGCAGCCGAGATGTGGTTTCTCAGAAGAACGTTGAAAGTTCCATGAACAGCAAAGAAAACAAACGAGACCGTCTTGATGGAGGCAGACACAAGTAGATCACTCATAAGGAAGATTAGGAAAAGACAGGCAACATTTATAGGCCATTTTATGAGGAAGGGGGATTTGGAGCACCTGGTCACAACGGGAAAGCTGGAGGGAAAGACAGCACCAGGTAGACCCAGGGAGAGAATGCTGGACGGACTTGTAGAGTGGCTGGGGATGATGAGGGTGTGGGAGATGCTAGGGGCAACGAGAGATAGAGATGGTTGGAAGTCCATGGTCGCCAACGCCATGCGGCAGGGCACCTGATGATGATGATGATGAGTATCCCCACCTTCTGGAAATTCTGTGCTGGAAATTTCCTCTTTTCTGTCACTCTTTGCTTCTTTGTTTTCTGTTATTTCTTCCTATAATTTTCTGCCTTGCAGGTCACCAGTGTGCGTTCCATAAAGTCTTACATAATTTCTCTTAGGAGTGATAATTGGATAGGCCCACATGGTATTCGGTGAATTTTTGGCTCTAGGGAAATGTGATATGCGGAAGCAATTTTAGGTAACTTAAGCCCGATTTTATATCATGTTTTAGTGTCCTTAGTTATGTTGAAGTCTGTATTCAGGTATTTTCTAAACTCTGTGTGATACATTGGACGGAGTGGTCAACGCCAGAGGCATCTCCTTAAATTATGTGCACGAATGCATTTATATGTGTTCTTAATTTTCTGTTCTTTTTTTCCCGATGAAG
>JAPXFY010000014.1:27579033-27621533 GCA_030674185.1 Monoplex corrugatus | reverse complement strand
TGATCATGCAGTACATGTGCACGAGCTGTAACTGCCTCGTATCTATACCATGTTGTTCAGAATGGCAGACGAGCATGGTATATTTGCATTGCTGGGATTATTGACGTTGGTCATTAACAGCAGAAGACACCATCCTATTTCACTATCTTCATCAATCATTGTGTGTTGGTTGGCTTATGTGATTTGACAAGAGGTTGAGACACTGGATGAGTAAAACAAGCAGGAAAACATAAATAAAATTCAGATTCCCTTAGTAACCCCTAACAAACTACTGCATTGCACTATGTGGAAAAATCACATTCAGATTTCCGTAATAACCTAGTAAATTACTGTATTGCATTATGTGGAAAACATAAGTTCAGATTTCCGTAGTAATCCCTATTAAATTACGGGCACATGTGAACGTGAATTCAATCATGTGTTTGAAATTACGTATTGATATGTCAAAAGTCAGATCCGTAGTAACCCAGACATAGTAGCATCTATAAATGAAATTCAGATTTCCGTATAACCCCTAGCAAATTACTGTACTGCATCATATGGAAAATGTAATTCAGATTTCCGTATAACCCTAGCAAATTACTGTACTGCATCTATGGAAATAATTCAGATTCCGTATAACCCCTACAAATTACTGTACTGCACATATGGAAAATGTAAATTCAGATTTCCGTAATAACCTAGCAATTACTGTACTGAATCATTGGAAATGAATTCAGATTCCGTAATAACCCCTAGCACATTACTGTACTGCATCATATGGAAAATGTAAAATTCAGATTTCCGTAATAACCCCTAGCAAATTACTGTACTGCATCATATGGAAATGTAAAATTCAGATTTCCGTAATAACCCTAGCAAATTACTGTACCACACTATGTGGAAAACAACAATTCAATTTCCATAATAATCGCTAGTAAATTAATGTACTGCACGATGCGGAAAACATAAAATTCAGATTTGCGTAATAACACCCAGCAAACTACTATACTGCACAATGTGGAAACAATAACATTCAGATTTCCGTAATAACCCCTAGTAAATTACTGTACTGCACTTTGTGGAAACCGTAAAATTAAGATTTTCCTAATAACCCTAGTAAGTTATGTATTTCACTATGTGGAAACTGTAAAATTCAGATTTCCGTAATAACCCCCAGTGAATCACTGTACTGCACTATGTGGAAACCGTAAAATTCAGATTTTCCTAATAACCCCTAGTGCACTGTATGGGAAACACACAACTGAGATTTCCGTAATAACCCCCAGCAAATTACTGTACACCACTCATCATCATCATCAGTTGCCCTGCCACATGGCGTTGGCGATCATGGACTTCCATCTGCCTCTATCTTTCGTTGCCCCTAGCATCTCCCCCACCCTCCTCGTCCCCAGCCACTCTGCAAGTCCGTCCAGCATTTTCTCCCTGGGTCTACCCGGTGCTCTCTTTCCCTCCAGCTTTCCCGTTGTGACCAGGTGCTCTAATTCCCCTTTTCCTTATAATAGTCCTGTAAATGTTGTTTCGCCTTTTCCTAATCTTCTGCTCCAAATCCCCCTTCCTCATAAAATGGCCTATAAATGTTGCCTGTCTTTTCCTAATCTTCCTTATGAGTGATCTACTTGTGCCTGCCTCCATCAAGACTGTCTCGTACACCACTATGTGTTCAAAATACGTAAAATTCACCCACACAACAGTACAGAAGCGATTGGGGGGGGGGGGGGGGGGGGGGAGATACTAAGAAAGTGTTTAACGTTTAGTGAATAGTTGTTTGTTTGTTTGTTTTGGTTATGTTTTTTGGTGGGTGGGTGGTGGGATGGTTGGTAACGTATTCATTCTCCAGTCTCACCAGGCAAACTGATTCCCCATACACCTGGTGGAAGCACTGATGTAACCGCATGTTACTGGTTGTTTGTCATCCATTTACAACCGCAACAGATACGGTATGCAAAACCGGTATGTGTGTGTAGTGTGTTGTTGTGGGTGTGGTGTGTGTGTGTGTGTGTGTGTGTGTGAGTTTTGTGTGTGAGTGTGTGTGTGTTGTTTGTTGTGTTTTTGTTGGTGTTGTGTTGCTTGTGTTGTGTTGTGTTGTGTGTGTGTGTGTGTGTGTGTGTGTTTGGTGTTGTGTATTTGTTAGTAGTGTGGTGTGTGTTGAGTGGTGTGGGTGTGTGTTGGTGGGTGTTTTGTTGGTTGTGGTGTGTGTGTGTGAGTGTAGGGGTGTTGTGTGTGTGTGAGAGAGAGAGAGGAGAGAGAGACAGACAGACAGACAGGACAGACAGACATAGAGAAAGTGACAGAGAGAAGAGTGAGAGTGAGTGAGAGAGAAAAGAAGAGAGAGAAAAAGAGAGAGAGAGACATAGAGAGTAAGAGAGAGAAGGAGAGAGAGAGAGAGAGAGAGAGAGAGAGAGAGAGAGAGAGAGAGAGAGAGAGAGAAACAGACAGAGAGGCAGACAGACAGATAGACAAGAGATGAGAGAGAGAAGGAAAGAAGAGAGAGGAGAGAGAGAGAGAGAGAGAGAGACAGACAGACAGGCAGACATAGACACGGAGAGAGAAAGAGAGAGCGAAGGAAAGAGAGAGAGAGAGAGAAGAGAGAGAAGAGAGAGACAGAGAGAGACAGAGAGAGACAGAGAGTTCATTTTTTCCGTACATGTTTAGAACTGGTACAACCACAAGAGCCTTCTAAAGGTTTTCAAACATAATGCATCTTCATGTGAAAATTCAACTGAAACGGACGCAGACATGAAAGAAACGCTGTTTTTACAACAAGTCATGTAATTTACGTTTCCCTATGGGATAACAAATAACAATGACAGTGATGGCAGATGATGCTATGTTGTTTTTGTTGTTTTTTATTTCTATTACGATCAGTGACTTCTGACGAGACTGTACGCCATACTTCCAGTCATTAAGTCATTTTGGCATTTAATCCTACGATGAAGAAACATGATCTGCTGGTTTACCCAAAGAACCAAGCCATTCTAGTTGATCACATCAAAAAAAAAAAGTGACGTAGGAAATGGGACTACAAGCAAGCAAGCAAGCAAGCAAGCAAGCAAGCAAGCAAGCAAGCAACAACAACAAAACAACAAACAACAACAAACAAACGTCTGTTGAGGCCTTTTGTGTTTGCCACCATCAATATCTAGAATGCTATAATTATGATCTTCAGAACAGTGGGTATCCTTATCAAATAAAGTTCGATGATATTAGAATGAGTCTGTCTGTCTGTCTGTCTGTCTGTCTGCTCGTCTGTCTGTCTCTTCTCTGTCTTCTGTCTGTCTGTCTCTCTCTCTGTCTCGTCTTGTCTTCTTCTCTCTCGTCTCTTTCTGTCTCTGTCTTGTATTTTTCTGTCACTGCTGCTGTCTGTCTGTCTTCTGTCTGTTCTCGTCTCTGTCATGTCTGTCTGTCTTCTGTCTGTCTTGTCTGTCTGTCTCGTCTTCTGTCTCTATCTGCTGTCTCTCGTATCTCTGTCTTGTCTGTATTCTCCTACTTCTTCTCTCTTCTGCTCTGTCTGTCCTGTCACTCGTCTGTCTGTCTGTTCTGTCGTCTGTCTGTCTCTGTCTGTTCTGTTCTTTCTGCACTTTCTGTTGCTCTGTTTCTGTCTGTCTCTGTCTGTCTGCTCTGTCTTCGCTCTGTATCTGTTCTGTCTGTCTGTCTGTCTCTGTCTGCTCTGTCTTCGTCTCTGTCTGTCACTCTGTCTCTTGCTGTCTGTCTGTCTTGTCTGCTGTCGTCTCTTGTCATCGTCCTCTTCCTCTTAATCAGATAACAGAGTTCAGTGAAATAACGATTCTGTGTTCTATTTTTAGTCCTTTCACTCCTCCTCTTCCCAGCCTTGCCCGAAATAGCTAGTCTGTTCTGTTAGCTGTTTATCAGTGCAGTGTGTCCAAATATGCGGTAATTTGTTGCTGAAACCATCGACATCATTTTCCGTTGCATTGGCCAGATGTTTTCTGTCGTGAATCTCCGCTCAACAGACAGAAACAACATTTCGCACTCTTATCCTGATATCGCAAGATTGTCACACACACATACATACACACACATACACACACACACAAACATGCATACACACACACGCTCGCGCGCGCACACACGTACGAACGTACAGCACTCGCACACACACGCGCGCGCATACACACATACTCACCACAAACACACACACACACACAAGCATACACACACTCGGATGGGCGCGCACACACACATGCACACACACACACTCACACACAAAAACACACACACAAAACACACACACACACTCACACACAAAAACACACACACACACACGCGCGCGCGCGCGCGCGCACACACACACACACACGCACACACACACACAAACACACACACACTCACACATACTCATCTCATTGACATGTACACACACATGCACATATACTCACACTCACACACACACATACACGCGCGCGCGCGCGCCACACACACACACACGCGCGCACACACACACGCACGCACACTATCCCCACCCTACCCTACCTCCACGCGCGCGAGCACACACACACACACACACACACACACACACACACACAACACAACAAACACACACACACACACACAAACACACATACAACACACACACATACACACAAACCCCCTCCCCCCACACATACTCACATCCCTCACTCCCCCCCCCCACACTCACCCCCCCTTCCCCCCCCCCCACACACATACACATACACGAAAACCACAAAGACATAGCTGCAGCTGAAGGGTTGTCAGATGAACTGTGGTTGAGTCTTGTGATTGCTGACGGGGTTGTTACTTACACCACCACGCGTGGCCTGTGGAACTTCGGTGTGTTGGGAAGAGTTAGTTCCCTGTGCGCACACATCATTACGTTTCAAGTAGGAAGAGGTCATTATCAGTGCAATGGAGATACCAGGTATTTCTTGGAGGGAAAAAGGTGTTTTGCTTTGATGCGGAACATAAGACTTATCTAAAGCTGAAACAGGAATAAAAAGAAAGACAAACAAAACCCAAAAAAGGTCTGTAGTCTTCTCTCTCCCTCTCTCTCTGTCTGTATGTCTGTCTGTCTGTCTGTCTGTCTGTCTCTGTCTGTCTGTCTGTCTGTCTCTCTCTGTGTCTCGGTCTCTCTCTCGTTTCACTGTCTCTATTTCTTTCTGTCTCTGTTTGTCTGTCAGTCTGTCTCGCTGTCCCCCCCCCCCCCTTCTCTCTTTCATCTCTCTCTGTCTCACTCTTTCTCTCCCTCCCTCCCCTCTCTCTCTCCCCCCTCTCTCTGTCTGTCTCTTTCTCTGTCTGTCTGTCCGTCTCTGTCTCGTTGTTCTCTTGTCTCTGCCTGTCTGTCTGTCCATCCATCTGATTTGTCTGTCTGTCTCTGTCTCTGTCTGTCTCTCTCTCTCTCTCCCTCTCTCTCTCTCTCTATCTCTCTTTCATCCCTTTTCAGTTCCAGTCAGAATTTTGTTATCAAAGTTACAATATATCTATGTATGGAATCGGTATTTTTTAAAACAACCCAAGCAAAGGCAATCGGTTGCTAAATCTTAGCTGTGAAGTAAGAGATAACACCTAATAACTGAATTACTATTCGTTTTGATCAATTCGTTTGGAGTCTGAAAGGAGGCATCAAGCTACTTCCCAGTCTGGATATGTCTTTGATTCAATAGGTCAAGATACCCAGTCTCACTTCTATGAAAATCAAATCACTTTTAATCTGGACCCAAACAGGTGTATCTTTTGATATGGACCCAAACAGGTGTATTTTTAGTTGAACCGAACAGGTCGATCTTTTGACCCCAACAGGTAGATCTTTTGACCTGGACCCCAACAGGTGGGTCTTTTGATCAGGACCCAAACAGGTGGATCTTCTGATCTGGACCCAAACAGGTGGGTCTTTTGATCTGGACCCAAACAGGTGGGTCTTTTGATCATGGACCTAAACAGGTGGTCTTTTGATCAGGACCCAAACAGGTGAATCTTTTGATTGACCCAAACAAGTGAGTCTTTTGATCTGACACAAACAGGTGAATCTTTTGATCTGACCACAAACAGGTGAATCTTTTGATCTGTCCCAAACAGGTGAATCTTTTGATCTGGACCCAAATAGGTGAATCTTTATCTGGACACAAACAGGTGAATCTTTTGACTGACCCAAATAGGTGAATCTTTCATCTGACACAAACAGGTGAATCTTTTGATCTGACCCAAACAGGTGAATCTTTATCTGACACAAACAGGTGAATCTTTTGATCATGTACCCAAAAGGTGAATCTTTGATCTGACCTAAACAAGTGGATTTTTTGATTTGGACCCAAATAGGTGAATCTTTTGATCATGGACCCAAATGGTTAATCTTTGATCTCGACACAAACAGGGATCTTTTGATCTGGACCCAAATCAGGTGAATCTTTTGATCTCGACACTAACAGGTGATCTTTTGATTAGGACCCAAAAGGTGAATTCTTTGATTCTCGACCAAACAGGTGGATCTTTTGATCATGGACCCAAAAGATGAATCTTGCTGAACAAAAGTGAGTTCATGCTTGACATGGAAAAAGGTGTAAGTCATATGTGATACTCGGACACAAACAGGTGGATCTTTTGATCAGGACCCAAATAGGTGAATCTTTTGATCTGGACCCAAACGGTTAAATCTTTTGATCTCGACACAAACAGGTGAATCTTTTGATCTGTACCCAAACAGGTGAATCTTTTGATCTCGATACTAACAGGTGAATCTTTTGATTTGGACCCAAACAGGTGGATTTTTTGACAAACAGATGGGTCTTCGGACCCAAACAGGTGGATCTTTTGATCTGGATCCAAACAGATCATAAGTTTCTGCTGGAATAGTATAGGTGGCTTGCACATAGTAAGGAAAGCATGTGTTAACGTCATATCGGTATATTAGCAGTGTCGGTATATTTTTCTCAAAACGGCATACACAACAATAGATACAAAATCTAAACTTTAACATATCAGCATATTGCTTTGAAAGGTTATGCGTGTTTACAATATGAGAAGTAAAGTTCACGATTAAGTTATAAATCCACATTTGACTTTTCTTTTGTACAATTTGGCCTCCCTATCTAGACCTACTTTCAGTTGGCGGAATGCTGGAGGAGAATAGAACACCAGGTAGACCCAGGGAGAAAATATTGGACGGAATTGTAGGACGGCTGAGGATAGAGAGGGTGGGAGATGAACTTCCAGCGACAAAGGATAGATTTCGTATGGAGGGTCATGATCGCCAACGCCATGCGCCAGGGCACCTGGAGAGGAGAGAGAGAGAGAGACGGATGGAAAGTGAGAGGGATGGAAAAGGGAGAAAGGGAGAGGGGAGAGGGATGGAAAGAGAGAGAGAGAGAGAGAGAGAGAGAGAGAGAAAGAGGGAGAGAGAGACACAGGCAGACAGACAGACAGACAGACAGAGAGGCACGCAGACAGAGAGACACAGACAGAGAGACACAGACAGAGACACAGACAGACACAGACAGAGACACAGACAGAGAGACAAAGACAGAGACAGAGAGACAGAGAGAGAGACAAAGCAAGTTGTGCGGTTCCGAGAATTTGAAACGTCAGCAAACTATTCGCAGATTCTGCCGTGCCTCCGAATGAGACCTGAAGGCATAAACCGCGAAACCTCATCCACTCAAACCCTCACCCAGTGAAAATCAAATCAAACCAGAAAAAAAAAGCGGCAGATCCCCGTCCCCTCCAACATTCTACGCACCCTCTCCATCCACCCCCCCCCCAAACCCTGGCATGATTCGATCAAACCAAAGACATAATCAAGTTCCCTTCCCTCTTTCATCAGTCATTCCCATCCCATACAATTCCACCATCCTCTTCGTCGTTTGTAACCTGATGATGAGTATAGAAAAACAACAGCAACGCTTAATTCCCTGTCTTTGAACTTAATTTTACTGATGATTAGATTTTGCATTGTTGAAATATTGATGATGATTCAAGTATAATCCGCTTGCAGTGTGGACGAAGGCTGGATGCGAAAAAATCAAAGCAAAACAAACAAAACAAAACAAGACAAAACGAAACAAAACAAAAAAACAAAACAAAAAAACACGTATCTATGTATATGTACACACACACACACACACACACACACACACACACACACACACACACACACACACACCACACATACACACACACACACACACACACACACACACACACACACACACACACCACACACACATACACACACACACACACACACACACACACACCACACACACACACACACACACACACACACACACACACACACACACACAGATATGTATATATACATTATTTCCACACTCTCATGAAGAAAACTTGTTCTCTGTTCTTGTGTTCCTCTCAATGTTTCTTTTTCTCACTCACACACACACGCACAGTTGTTACACGTAACTGATCGTTTTACAATGAAAAACACACGTTTGAGAACAAATCACGAGAGGAAACGTAAACCTATTCACCAAAAACAAAAACTGCTATAGATACGTCTTGCAACTAATCTAACCTGACATGCGATCTAGAAATTCAAAAATCCCATCAGACTCATCCCATTTCCCCAGTGACTGAAGAGCAATGAACGTGCGGGCATTAAGCTCCCTTCTCAAAGCCACATCGCCTTTGATCAAACTGCTGATTCAAAAAAAACAAAAAAACAAAAAACAACAACAACAAAATCGTAAGAGTGGCAGAAAAGTTCAGACGTTCGCCAGCCAAGAACTAAACTCGGGTCCCAGGGTTCGGTTTCCCGTTGAAACCTCCACTTTTCTCTCCACTTTGACCGAAAAATCGAACTAAACGTCTGGTCCTTCTTAAAGGGACAAAGAAAAATGAGTCGGAATCGTGTGCCTTCTGGCCTGCACACGCTAAAGATCCTACAGCAGTCGAAAATCGTGAAGAGCAGGGCTTTCGCTCGGCTGCTTGGAATAACACGTTGGAGAGATAGGGCTGATTTCCTAGGTCCCTCCCCTTGAAGACCAATCAGCCCTCTTGCCTTTGTAAACTCTTCATCAAAAAAAAAGGGGAAAATAGGTGGCGCTGTACAGCGGCGATGCGCTCTGAAAGGGAAGAGCAGCCTGAGTTTCCACATGGTAAATCCACTGCACAAAAAAAAAAAAGAATATGAATATGAATATGAAATAAAATATGAATATAAATATAATATGAATATGAAAATAAATATGAATATGAATATAAATATGAAAAGAACACGAATAAAATATGGATACGACGAAACATGAGTATGAACATGAAAATGGATATAATATGAATATGGATATGGATATGAACATGATACGAATATAAACCTGAATACGATATAAACATGAAAATGAACATAGATATAAATATGGATATGAATACGAATACGAATATATACATGAATACGAATCGATACGAATACGAATACGAATACATATGAATATGATATGAATATGAATAAATCCCTCTACATCCCTCTTCCTATCCAAATCCCTACACGGCTTTGATTGACCCATCCTGGCATCCTGGACCCAGAAGGCCCCGTCCTGTCAGCATCGATATACTTCAGAATGGCCAATCTGGCGTCAAAGAGATGTTCGGCTTCACACGTGAAAGCCATTCTGGTGTATTTGTTTTTGTTTGTTTGATGATTTCATACAAGGGCCATAACACGCTGAGTGTTAATCCCAGTGTTGCCCCGTGTAGGGAAGGTAGAGGTGTGACATGAGGGGGTGGGGGTGGGGGTGGTGGATGGAGGGGGTAGGGGATTCAGGAAGCTGAGACTGGCTAGAGCGAAAGTCAAGTGGGTAAGGTGTTGGACTTCCAATTGCGGAACGTCTCGGGTTCAATCCTGCGAGTAACTCCTCTTCCTAGAGGGTGAAGGGGAGAGAGAGAGAGAGAGAGAGAGAGAGAGAGAGAGAGAGAGAGAGGGGGGACAGAGAGATAGGATAGAGGAGACAGAGAGAGACAGAGATAGTGATGAGGAGACACAAACAGAGAGAGAGAGAGAGAGAGAGAGAGAGAGAGAGAGAGAGGACAGAGAGAGAGAGAGAGATAGAGAGAGGAGGACAGATAGTGATAGAGGAGAGACACGACACACACACAAGCAAAACACACACACAAACACACACAACACACACACACACACACACACACACACAACACACACACAACAGAGTATGTGTGTGTGTTCGTTCGTTCGTTATTTGATTTAATGTCTTTTCACTATCAATGATATCAAAGGATGTGTGTGTCGTGGTGCGTGTGTGAGTGTGTGTGTGTGTGGTGTGTTGCGTGCGTGCGTGTGTGTGTGTGTGAGTGTGTGTGCTTGTGTGTGTGTTGTGTGTGTGTGATGTGTGTGTGTGTGTGTTTATGTGTATGTGTGTGTTGTGTGTGTTGTTGTGTGTGTGTGTTGTGTGTGTTGTGTGTGTGTGTTGTGTGTGTGATGTTGTGTGTGAATGTGTGTGTGGTGTGAATGTTGTTGTGTGTGTGTGTGGTGTGTGTGTGTGTGTGTGTGTGTGGTGTGTGTGTGTGTGTGTGTGTGTGTGAATTGTGTTGTGTGAATGTGTGTGTGTGTGTGATGTGTGTGTGTGGTGGTGTGTGTGTGTGAATGTGTGTGTGTGATGTGTGTGTGTGTGTGTGGTGTGTATGTGTGTGTGTGTGTGTGTGTGGTGTGTGTGTGTGTGTGTTGTGTGTTTATGTAGTGTGTGTGTGTGTGTTGTATGTGTGTATGTGTGTGTGTGTGTGTGTGTGTGTGTGTGTGTGTGTGTTGTGTGTAAACAGACAAGATGATAACTTGGGTCAAAGGTTATTCGTCAAACAGGTTTGACTGTACCCTTGCTCAGCATCTCTCTCTCTCTCCTCTTCTCTCTCTCTCGTGTCTATGTCTCTCTCTCTCCCCTTCCTCTGTCTGTCTGTCTGTCTGACACTGTCTCTTTCGCTCTCGCTTTCTCTCTTTCTCAGAGAACACTGCTATCATTGTTCTACTTTGAATATTCAAATGAGCAATACAGAAATATTTTGTAAGTCATCATACTCCAATCATGGGGGACGGGAGAGAGAGAGAGAGAGAGGGGGGGGGGAAAGTGAGAGGGATGCAAAGGGAGAAAGGGAGAGGGGAGAGGGATGGAAAAGAGAGAGAGAGAGGGGGAGAGAGAGAGGCAGACAGACAGACAGGACAGACAGAGAGGCACGCAGACAGAGAGACACAGACAGAGACACAGACAAGACACAGGACAGACACAGAGAGACACAGAAGAGAGACACAGACAGAGACACAGAGAGACATACAGAGGCACAGAGAGAGAGAGAGAGAGAGAGAGGAGAGAGAGAGAGAGAGAGAGAGAGAGAGAGAGAGAGAGAGAGAGAGAGAGAGAGAGAGAGAGAGAAAGCAAGTTGTGCGGTTCTGAGAATTTGAAACGTCAGCAAACTATTCGCAGATTCTGCCGTGCCTCCGAATGAGACCTGAAGGCATAAACCGCGAAACCTCATCCACTCAAACCCTCACCCAGTGAAAATCAAATCAAACCAAAAAAAAAAAAGAAAAAAAAAAAAAGCGGCAGACCCCGTCCCTCCAACCCTTCTACGCACCCTCTCCATCCACCCCCCCCCCCCAAACCCTGGCATGATTCGATCAAACCAAAGACATAATCAAGTTCCCTTCCCTCTTTCATCAGTCATTCCCATCCCATACAATTCCACCATCCTCTTCGTCGTTTATAACCTCCTCCCTAACCCCCCACCCCCACCCCCACCCTACCTTCCGCACATAGGAATCTCGGATTAACAGCATGCACGCGTTTCGCCACAGCGTGCAAATCACCCGCAAAACGCCGATTTCACGCAGTCGAAGCCGTGTAAGTCATTGACATCGAGTCAGCTTCGCCAGAATGAATCGATCCTTCGCACAACTGGACATCGATGCCACCAAGATGATTCAATGAAAAGAACCTGTGGGAGTAGGTTTAGGAGGACCTGGTGGTGGTGGTAGTGGTGGTGGTGGTGTGGGTGGGGTGGTGGTGGTTGTGGCTGTGGTGGTGTGGTGGGTGGGGGTGAGTGGTGGTGGTGGTTAGGTGGGTTGTGGTGGTGTGTGTGTGGTGGTGGTAGGGTGGGATTGGGGTGGTGATGGGGTGGGTGGGGTGTGATGGGGTGGTTGTGGTGTGGTGTGTGGTGGTGGTGTGTGTGGCGGTGGTGTGGCGGTGGTGGTGGTAGGGTGGTGTGTGGTGTGGTGGTGGTGGTGTGGTGTGGTGGTGGTGGTGGTAGTGATGGGTGTGGTTGTGGTGTGGTGGTGTTGGTGGTGGTGTGGTGTGGTGGTGGTGGTGATAGTGTGGTGGTGTGGTGGTGGTGTTGGTGGTGGTGTGGTGTGGTGGTGGTGGTGATAGTAGTGGTGGTGTGGTGGTGGTTGGTGGTGGTGTGGTGTGCAGTGGTGGTGTAGTATGGTGGTGGTTAGTGGTGTGGTGGTAGTGGCGGTGGTGGTAGTGGTGGTGGTGGTAGTGGTGGTGGTGGTTGTGGTGTGGTGGTAGTGGTGGTGGTGGTGGTGGGTGTGGGTGGTGGTTGTGGTGTGGCGGTAGTGGTGGTGGTGGTGTGGTGGTGGTGATGGTGGTTGTTACGCATGGCCTTTCTTGGAGTAAACTCTCCAGTTAAAAAAAAACAAACCCAATAAACTATGCGGTAGTGTGGAGAGTTATATTGGAGTTATTGCAGTTATTTCAAGAAGGAATCACTGCGCTCGGACAGCTCCATATGCGCTCCACCCAAATCCGCCAGCAATCATCTGACAGATTTCCTGATCACTGCACAAAACCCTATGCGCTGGCAAGGTTTTGAAACGAGCCAAGGGGAGAAATTCCTATCAAACATAGCTGACACCACCAGAATGTTACATCAGATCAATCTTTATTAATTAAAATGTCAGAATCATTAGTTCACAGTCCTGTTAACGCATTACTTTAACTTCCGCGGTTTGTGCATTAGTGTTACAATTTCCCTTCATATTGTTGAAGTTAATTGTTAAGAGTTAAGTTTTCGTTCCATTTTCCTGTTCTCCCACCTATTTATGTCTTTTTTTATTCTATCTCCCCTCTGCCCCAATCCAACCCGCCCAACTATCGTTTGACATTTTATTTTGTTTATTCCTTTTTTATTTCCCCCTCTCCCCTCCCTCGTCTAATATCACTTACAGTGAAAAGACGTTAAATCAAAGAACGAACCAGAATGATGGAAGCATTTAACCTGGGCAGCGAACAGGCCAGTTTTTAATATTGCGGTCTGGGATTGAACTCAAGATATCAGAACTTGAGTCCATGGCTCTACCGACTAGCCCGCGTTAAGTGTCAACTTTCGGACAATGTTCCGTGCCGGAGACATTGGCAGAATGGTTCAGACGTTTGCCTGCCGATAACTAAACTCGAGGTTCCAGGAGTTTGTTTGAGGCCTCGACTTTTCTCCTCAGTTTGACCAGAAAATCGAATTGAATGTTTTGTCCTTTGGAAAGGGACGACAAATGAATCGGATTGGTGTGCCCTCTGGCCTGTGCACACTTAAGATTCCTCGGCAGTTGAAAATCGTGAAGAGCAGGGCAGTCGACCGGCATGTCCTGGTATAAAATACAGGATAGATACGTTTATTTCCCAGGTCCCTCCCCTTGAAGATCAATTAGCCGCCTTGCCTTTCTGAAGTCTTGGTTAAAAAAGAACTTGGGTGGCGCTGCACCGCGGCGACGCGCTCTCAAAGAGGAGAGCAGAACGTGTTTCACATGGTAATTCCACTGTGACAAAAGAAATGAATATGAATATGAAAATGAAAATGAATATATATATGAATATGAATATAAATGTGAATATGAATATGAATTATGAACATGAATATAAATATGAATATGAATATGAATATAAATATAAAATGAATATGAATATAGATATGAATATGAATATGAATATGAATATGAATATAAATATAAATATGAATATGAATATGAATATGAATATGAATATGAATAGAATATGAATAGAATATGAATATGAATATGAATATGAATACGAATACGAATACGAATACGAATACGAATGTGAATATGAATGTGAATACGAACACGAATATGAAGAAGTGTGAAAGAAGCTGAATGCCTAGCCAACCTCTAGCATCGCACGAGGGAGAGAAATCGGATGATTCTCACTGGATTTCAAACTTTTGAGATCTCGTGTCAGTTTTGATTGATTGCTATATTACATCTAGCATCGATTTACTCCGCCTTCAGTGGGTCTTACAGCCCTTTCTCTTCACCAGTTGAGGAAAGAATACATATTCCTTGTAAAACAATCGATTATGCATAAGACTAAGAAAGCAACACTTTGTAAACGTATGTATATCTCTGTTTCTGTCTATCTACGTATTTGTCTGTCTGTCTGTCTGTTCGTCTGTTTGTCTGTATGTCTGTCTGTCTGTCTGTCTGTCACTAGACATAGCTCCAATCCTGTATGCAGCCCTGAATACAGTAGGGGATGAGAAACTGAACTACACACACATATATACGCGCGTGCGTGCGCGCGCGCGCACACACACACACGCACGCACGCGAGCACGCGCACGCGTGTGTTATTTTATAAATGTGTTATATTACACAGATAGAAAGATAGATAGATAGATAGATAGAGGCAGATAGATAGATAGATAGACAGATAGATAGGTAGGTAGGTAGGTAGGTAGGTGGATGGATGGATGCATAGATGTATGGATGGATGTATGGATGGATGGATGGATGGATGGACAGATGGACAGATGGATTAATAGATAGATGCATGCATGCGTAGACATACATACATACATACATACATACATACATACATACACATACATACGTACATACATACATGCATACATACATATATACATACATGCATACATACATACATACATACATACATACATACATACATACATACATAAACATACACACATACACACACTCCTCTTGAAAACCAACCACACACACACACACAACACACACACACACACACACACACACACACAACACATGTAACAACTATGTGTGTATGTGTGTATGTGTGTGTGTGTGTGTGCGTATGTGTTGTGGTGTGTGTGTGCGTGCGTATGTGTTGTGGTGTGTGTGTGTGTGTGTGTATTGTGGTGTGTGTGTATGTATGTCTGTGTATGTTTGATAATAATCCATGAAAACAAACTATTATTGTTACAAAAGATCGGTCCTTTTTCTTTGCAAATAAGAACAATAACAGCAGTTCCATCTATGGAACAACGCAATAACACGAAACAAACAAACATTTATAGTACTACAAACACACTTTCACTGACTCACATAAGTTTTCCTGTTAATCTGAACCGTTGTCAAGTAAATTAACCCTTTCACTCTCGCAACCTATTCACCAACTGCAAAAACACTTGACCCTTTGACTCCCTCATCCTGTCCTCTAAGTTCCTGCAGAAAGCTGGTGGATAGGAAAAGGGAGTCAAAGGGTTAATTTTCTGCTTTGCAATACTTATATCTTTTGTAAGCTATAGGTTGGTTTTTTATGTAAACAATTATTGTCTTGTTTGTATAAATTGAATAATTTCTGTTGCCACATCGTTCGATGACGCTTGGTTATCGTTAAGCAAAGGAATGTGGTTTTTGAGATTGATTCATAGGGGAAATGTCGACATGCGTTAGATCTCAATGTTCATTTTTGAACTTCCAATGTGAAAAATATTCTGTACATTCAAAAAACAAAACAAACAAACAAACAAACAAACAATCAAACAAACAAACACAAACAAACACAAACAAACACAAACAAACAAAACAAACAAACACAAACAAGCAAACAAACAAAAAATCAAAAAACAAAAAACAAACATACAAAAAACAGAAACAAAAAAAACGAACAAACAAACAAACAAACAAACAAGCAAACAAACATACAAAAAACAACAAAACAAACAAACATACAAACAAACAAACTGGTAAGATTGACAAATGTATTCCGAATATAATACGTACTTTTCAAAGACTATCAAATAAGAATCAGAATTGAACAGTGTAATGCCAGAGTGGACGACTTTCATTTGTCCGTCTTTTAATGCTCAGTGGAATAACTATAAACCAGTTTTCTTAATAGAAAACAAATTCATCTTTATGGCGTGTTTGAAATCTAGATGTTCACTTTGAAATCTCCCTTGTATGAAATATGTATTTTGTCTTCTGTATGTTGTTATGCTGTCAGATGTCTAAAAAGTTCCTCTTTTGTGTATGAATTGAAATTTACTTTTTGTTACTACATTGTTTGTTAATTTCTATTCACTGTTAAAAAATGAATTAAAAAAGGTGAAAAAAATTCTGCTTTGCTGTTATAGCTGACAGTGTGGGATGCTGGTGGATAGGGTGAGGGAGTGAAAGGAGTTAACGCAGAGACCCTGACCTAAATTTATTCACAAACAGCATACGTCTTTCTATATAAAAAAAAAAATAGTCTTTGCTTCTTCACAATTTTATTTCACGCAGATTTTCGTGCAATATTCTCATACAATATTTCATTATATTCTGCCACATCAGCTAAGAAGTAGGACCTGGCATATGGTGGTACTCGTAACAAATGTCTGTAGCAACTCCAGTCACCGTTTCATAACAACAAATATTGCAGCAAAAGTTAGAATGCCCTGTCAGCTAAAGCAAAGCGCATGAACACAAGACATGCCTGCCAGTGAAATACAGATGGCAACAAGTATACCCCTAAACAGCAACCCCCACCCCCACCCTCACCCCCTCCAAATAAGCAAACAACTCCTGCAAATACGAATCCATAATTACAGAAATGGAAAGAAAGAATAATATTTTTCTGTGAAGAAAACGTGCACCACATCAGTGCACAAAAACAAATATAACGGCAACAATTCACAGAACACAATGTACTGATTTACACAACACAAACATCGGCACAGTTCTTTACCACAAATCTTTTGTAAACAACATGTACAGACTCTCACAAAAGTGCAGCATGCGTACCCCCCCCCCCCACTCCCGCACCCCCCTCTCTCCATCCCCCCTCCCTCCCCCCCCCCCCCGGTCTTGTTTTATTTTCAAACCTTTCAGACAAACCGCTTTTTCAATTTTTCAACAAGTTTCACCTACAAGCAACTAAACACCAATGACGCTCTTATTTATATCACGTCTCTTAATTATCAATATCTTTTTTTGTTTTGTTTGGTAAATTAATGTTTTAGTGTCCTTAGTTATGGTTAAATTTAGTATTCAGAATGTTTTTGTTTTTTTTAAATCCCCTGTGTGATAAATTGGACGGAGTGATCAACGCCAGGGGCATCTCTTTAGATTATGTGCGCAAAATGCATTGATATGTGTGCTTGATTTTCTTTCCTTCTAAACTCCTCAGATTGTGTGCGCGAATGCACTGACATGTGTAATCAAATTTTCTTTCCATTTTGTTCTTATTGAAGTATTGGCACGTTTTGAAACGGTAATAGCCCTGATATGGCTCTTCGCAGTCGGCTGGGCTTTAAACAAAAATAACAATAACAATAACAATACGCTTGACTAGGAAACACTGCAAGTATGTGTTGTAGAAAGCGTGGAACTAGACTGGTGGTGGAAACGAAGTTTGGGAAAGATGTATTGCGTGAACTAGTATCAGAGAAAACAACAGCTGTTCCACTCCATCCCACACGAGGGAAAAAAAAAATTGCCTGGCTTGCAATCTGAAGTCTGTTACAGGGAGAAGAAAACTCCCAATTATGTGAAAGCAGACACCCCAAACTGATTAGCCCCATTTCGCATACAAGAGTAGCCTTCCTTAATAAGCGACCAGCTGAACATCCAGTGAGTAGAAACGACAAACCTAAAATTAACATTTAAAATTTTTTTTTTTAAAGTGTCACATCGCGGTTACTAATCCGATACGATTAAGTAAGTAACCCCCCAAAAAACGACAACAACAACAACAACAACAACAAACAAACAAACAAAAAACAAAAAAACAAAACAAAACCAAAAAAACAACCAAAACCAACAAAAACAAAACAAACAAACAACAACAACAACAACAAAACACACACACACACACACACACACACAAAACAAAGCAAAACAAAACAAAACCGAACAAAACCCCCCACAAAAAACCCCAAACAAACAAACAAACAACAACAACAAAAACACGTACACACACAAAAAAAACAACAAAAAAACAAAACAAAACTAAAAAACAAAAACAAAAGCAAAAACCGAAACAAAAACACCACAAACAAACAATAACAACAACAAAAACCCCAAAACAAAACAAAACGAACAAAAAAACTCACAAAACAATCATGACTCTGACGTGGCATTTTAATAATAATTAACTTTTATTATCACATCGACTGGAAATGTTTTGGAATAAGCAGTACGTCTCCAGAACATGAAACTACATTCACATTCACATTCATTTATTTTGTCGCAGTGAATTTACAATGTGAAACTCGGGCTGCTCTCCCTTTGACAGCGCGTCGCCGCGGTTCAGCGCCATCCAATTCTTTTGGACCAAGACTTTAGAAAGGCAAGAAGGGTAACTGGCCTTCAAAGAGAGGGACCTGATAAACTAACCTCTCTCTCCAATGTTTTATAACAGGACAGCCGGGCGAAGGCCCTGCTCTTCACGGTTTTCAATTGTCGCGGGATCTTTAGCGCGCGCAGGCAAGAAGGCACATGGTTCCGAGTCGTTTTTCGTCCGCTTCCGAAGTCCCAGACGTTCGGTTCGATTTCTCGAACAAATTGAGGAGAAAAGTCGAGGCCTCAACGGGGAGCGAACCCTGAAACATCGAATTTAGTTACTGGCAGGCGAACGTCTGAAGCATTCTGCCAGTCTTCTCCTACATGACTAGATTAACCCTTTGACTCCCGCGCCCTGTCTTCCTGCATCCGCATGTGAACCAAGCCAGCAAAGCAAAATACTTAACCCTTTGACTCATCCATCCTATCCACAACCTCCTGCAAGAAGCTGGTGGACAGTGTGAGGGAGTCAAAGGGTTAAAACAAATTCACGCATGTAGTTCATGTGATCAGGTTGTTTCAACCACTTCTCAGATCATTCTTTTCTAAAGAGGTTGTTTCAACCACTTCTCAGGTCATTATTTTCTAATCAGGTTGTTTCAACCACTTCTCAGATCATTATTTTTAATCAGGTTGTTTCAACCACTTCTCAGATCATTATTTTCTAATCAGGTTGTTTCAACCATCTCTCATATCAGTATTTTCTCATGAGGCTGTTTCAACCATCTCTCATATCATTATTTTCTAATGAGGTTGTTTCAACCACTTCTCAAGTCATTATCTTCTAATGAGGTTGTTTCAACCATCTCTCATTTCATTATTTTCTAATGAGGTTGTTTCAACCATCTCTCAGATCATTATTTTCTAATCAGGTTGTTCCAACCACTTCTCAAGTCATTATTTTCTAATGAGGTTGTTTCAACCACTTCTCGAGTCATTATTTTCTAATGAGGTTGTTTCAACCACTTCTCAAGTCATTATTTTCTAATGAGGTTGTTTCAACCACTTCTCGAGTCATTATTTTCTAATGAGGTTGTTTCAACCATTTCTCAGATCATTATTTTCTAATCAGGTTGTTTCAACCACTTCTCAGATCATTATTTTCTAATCAGGTTGTTTCAACCACTTCTCAAGTTATTATTTTCGAATGAGGTTGTTTCAACCATCTCTCAGGTCATTCTTTTCTAATGAGGTTGTTTCAACCACTTCTCAGATCAGTATTTTCTAATGAGGTTGTTTCAACCATTTCTCATATCATTATTTTCTAATGAGGTTGTTTCAACCACTTCTCAGATCATTATTTTCTAATCAGGTTGTTTCAAACACTTCTCATATCATTATTTTCTAATGAGGTTGTTTCAACCACTTCTCAGATCATATTTCTAATCAGTTGTTTCAAACACTTCTCAGATCATTATTTTCTAATGAGGTTGTTTCAACCACTTCCCAAGTTATTATTTTCTAATGAGGTTGTTTCAACCATTTCTCAGATCATTATTTTCTAATGAGGTTGTTTCAACCACTTCTCAGATCATTATTTTCTAATCAGGTCGTTTCAACCACTTCTCAGATCATTATTTTCTAATGAGGTTGTTTCAACCACTTCTCAAGTTATTACCCTCTAATGGGGTTGTTTCAACCATCTCTCATATCATTAGTTTCTAATGAGGTTGTTTCAACCATCTCTCAGATCATTATTTTCTAATGAGGTTGTTTCAACCATCTCTCAGATCATTATTTTCTAATGAGGTTGTTTCAACCATCTCTCAGATCATTATTTTCTAATGAGGTTGTTTCAACCATTTCTCAGATCATTATTTTCTAATGAGGTTGTTTCAATCATCTCTCAGATCATTATTTTCTAATGAGGTTGTTTCAACCATCTCTCAGATCATTATTTTCTAATGAGGTTGTTTCAACCATCTCTCAGATCATTATTTTCTAATGAGGTTGTTTCAACCATCTCTCAGATCATCATTTTCTAATGAGGTTGTTTCAACCATCTCTCATATTATTTTCTAATGAGGTTGTTTCAACTATCTCAGATTATTAGTTTCTAGCCAAGGTTCTATACGTGTACTTAATTTCCTTTTCTTGTTTATTTTCTTGTTCAAGTCGTATGTTTTGAAATGGGTTATAGCCCTGATACGGCTCTACGCAGTCAACTGGGCTTTAACAAAAATAACAGTAAAGTAATCAGGTTTCTATTGGCCTTGCCTTCCGCTCTTCTTCTGAGACACCCTTTTATCCACTGGACGAGGCGGCAGGGAAGTTTTTAGTCCTCTTTTTATTATCCGTTGTTCGTTCGTTATTTCTTTTAACGTCTATTCATATATGTGCTTTTATCCGTTGTTTGGTGGTGTTTGTGGTCTGTTTGTGACCGTGCATTCGCGCTTGACAAAGGCCAAATTTGTTCGCTTGTTTTGTCTTGTCTTGTTGTGTTGAATACGCGCTCGCTTTGGTTTGCTTGTTCTTCTGGTTCTTACCAGACAGGTTGTGATCATCATCTGATACAAACAAGAAGACAGAAAATCACAAACATCTAGTCGCCGGTGGTGTAGCGAGTAGCGCAGCGGATTACTGACTGGATGGTTGTGGGTTTGAGCACCATATGTCTTGTAAAAATATAATTTGGGAATTTTTTTTTACCAAACCGGCTCCAACTTAGAGTTCAGTGTGCTATGAACTCACTAAGAAGATTGGGACTACACAGCTGAGTTTCATCCACTTCACGGATATGGCGTTGAGGGTGCTGGTTGAATATCCTGACCAAAACCAAAGGGGTCTGCATCTCTCGGGCCTGGTTGACGCCAGGATACATCATGGTAGTAAACATGGAGTACAGCCCTGTAATGCACTCTGAATCATAGATGGAGCTCCATAGGATAATAATTAATCGTCCCCATCGTCGCCATCATCAACAGCTGTTTCCGATTTTGATGACATTAGTGCGGCGTAGGAAATGAGAAAATAAAAAGACAGTTACAAACAAACAAACAAACAAACAAACAAACAAACAAACCAAGCAACCAAGCAACCAACCAAGCAACCAGCCAGCCAACCAACCAACCAACAAACCAACCAACAAATCAACCAACCAACCAACCAACCAACCAACCAACCAACCAACCAACCAACCAACCAACAAACCAAACAACTAACCAACCAACCAACCAACCAACTAACCAACAAACAACCAACCAACCGACCAAACAACCAACCAACAAACCAACCAGCAAACACACAAACATATGAACGAACGAAGAAAGAAAGAAAGAATGAATGAAAGAAAGAAAGAAAGAAAGAAAGAAAGAATGAATGAAAGACATTAGTCAACGAACGAACGAACGAACAAATGAACGAAGGAAGAAAAAAAGAAAGAAAGAAAGACATCAGCCAACAAACGATCGATCGATCGAACGAACGAACGAACGAACGAACGAACGAACGAACGAACGAACGAACGAACGAACGAACGAACAAATATACGAACGAAGAAAGAAAGAAAGAAAGAAAGAAAGAAAGAAGGAAAGAAAGACACCAGCAACGAACGAACGAACGAACGAACGAACGAACGAACGAACGAACGAACAAACGTACGAACGAAGAAAGAAAGAAAGAAAGACATCAGCGAGCGAACGAACGAACGAACGAACGGAAAAACAAACAAACAAACAAAACCAATCAACCAACCAATCAACCAACCAACCAAACAAACAAACAAAACCAATCAACCAAAACAACCAAAACAACCAACCAAACAAACAAACCAACAAACAAACAAACAAACAAAACCAATCAACCAAAACAACCAAAACAACCAACCAAACAAACAAACCAACCAACAAACAAACAAACAAAACCAATCAACCAAAACAACCAAAACAACCAACCAAACAAACAAACCAACAACCAAACAAACAAACAAAACCAATCAACCAAAACAACCAAAACAACCAACCAAACAAACAAACCAACCAACAAACAAACAAACAAAACCAATCAACCAAAACAACCAAAACAACCAACCAACCAACCAAACAAACAAACAAAGAAAAGCACCATGCTCCCATCCCTGTAGGAAGTGAAGGATATAAACATAGAGATTTGTCTCATTATAACCTTTCAAGGCAAACACTTACAGGACAAAGGGGGACAAACAGCTCCTAAAGTGTCCTAGGAATGCTTTACTCCCCTTTAGATCCCCCAGCGAGGAAGTCTAGAGGGTACAGGTGCAAGAAACACGTCACAGGTGTGCCCTGTCTCTCTGTCAAGGGAAAAAAAAACCCAAAACAAGCAAACCAAAACAAAAAACAAAAAACAAACCGAAAGAACGAAAGAAAAGAAAAATAAAAGAGATACGGACTAGAGAGGAGAAGGAGATTTTCTCTCAATAAATTCTCCGAGAGAGAGATACTTAACATTGTTACAGGATAAAAGGGAGAGAAATCACTAAAGGTGTGCAAAGAATGCTCTGCCCATTTTCTGAGGGCCCACACGGGGAAATGCAGAGCGTACAAACGGCAGAACAACTCACAGCTGGGTCCTGTCTCTCTTTGAACAGAAAGTCAGACTTGTTGTCTGTGGTTACCAGCTGCAGACGACAACTCCCGTTTTCGTCAAACACGACACCCCAACAATGGTTAGCTATGTTCATTCAAGACAAATGTTCCCTCGAAAATTCGGAAGAGCAGCAAGTTAACATTAAATGTTAAAAGAATAAGCGTAAACCTTGTGAAATCTACGGTAGAAACCCGTCCGATGTAGTTAAGTACACAAAACAAACAAATAAATAAATAACAAAAACAAAAACAAACAAACAAACAAAAAACAAAACAAAACAAAACAAAAAAGAAAAACAAACAAAAACAAAACAAAACAAAACAAAAAACAAACAAAACAAAAACAAAACCAAAACCAAAAACAAAAAGGGGGAAAAAAGCGCCAAAATATCAACGGTTACCAGGGGGACCCGAATGAACGGCAAGAACAAGGCACACGGGTCCGTCTCGTTTGTCGTCCCCTTCCAAAGGACTAGATGTTCAGTTCGATTTTCCGGTCAAACTGAGGAGAAAAGTCGAGGCCTGTACGGGGTACAAACCATGGAACCTCTGAACCATTCTACCACTCTCCTTCCTACTGGTACATAAATCCGTTATAACAAGAGACATTGCAGAAATTAATTCACTCCTTTCGTCCCGTATCATGTGGTATAGTGTGGAAAAGACACAAATGAGGAGATACAACAACAACAACAACAAAAACGACGATGACGACGACAATATCATCATCATCATCATCATCATCATCCAAACGTTTCACCCATCCATCAAGTTCAAATTTCAAACACATCCATATGCTTTCTCGACATCGAAGTTTCTCTTCAATCTGAACAACTAGTTACTACAGTCCACTACAAACCTACAGACTCACATTCCTATCTGGACTATCGATCATCTCACACTTCCAAAACCAGAAACAGCATTCTCTACTCGCAGCTCTTGCGACTACGACGCCTCTGCTCAGATAAATGATTTCCAGGACAAAGCAGATGAAATGATTAGATTTTTCCTACGCAGACATTACCCACTCAGGGTCATCAATGAAGCCCGGAAAAAAGTCAACTCTGTCTCTCGGCCAAATGCCCTCCATTCTGAGCCCAAAGCTGCCACAGAGGATCGGCCAGTCCTCGGTCTGGTTTACCACCCGTCCATGCACCTCGTCAAAAGGATCATCTTGTCCAACTGGGACATTCTGCAATCCAGTCCCACTACAGGTGAAACCTTTGACCAGCGCCCTTTGATCGTCTACAAAAGAGACACAAATCTCCGTGACTTGCTGGTGCGTTCAAATCTCAGCAAACCAGTCAGCCAACCTCCAGGAACCTCTCCATGTAACAAACCTAAATGCAGGACATGTCCTTTCTTGTGCACAGCCACCACAGTCAAAGGCCCCAAATCTCATATGAGAATTACAAAACATTTCAACTGTCAAACTTATAACATTGTCTATTGATCAGCTGCTCTAAATGTTCCCAACTGTATATTGGTGAAACTGGACGCACCCTTGATACACGTTTCAAAGAACACTTGGCTGATATCCGCCACCAAAGGGATAAAACTATCCCCAATCACTTCAACCAATCAGACCACTCAATCAATGCATCCGAGTGAAAGATCTGTGGCTTCTACACAATAACAGCACCATAAACAGGAAAGACAGAGAATCCCATCTCATAAATAAACTTGGAACACGCAAACCATATGGTCTTAACGACAAACCATAAGTAATCCATTGCACAACAGAATTCAGAAATGCCATTTCATGTTTCTTCCTGTTCCCAGGTCTACCTGATTCGTTGCACTGGGCACAATCCACTCCTTACCTCTTGGCTCTTGCCCTGTACCTTCTTCAGAACAGGGCGATACCGATATGGCATGTCCACTTCTCAAATTGCAGAACTCATCTCACTTCCCCTTTGACATCATAGTTGCCTCCCCTCTCCCCACTTCTTACACATGGGCATTCCATTTGGTCCCTTTTTATCCACTGGACGAGTCGGCAGGGAAGTTTTTAGTCCTCTTTTTATTATCCGTTGTTTGGTGTTTGTGGTCTGTTTGTGACCGTGCGTTCGCGCTTGACAAAGGCTGGTTGGCCGAAAATTTGCGCTTGTCTTGTCTTGTTGTGTTGAATACGCGCTTACATTGGTTTTCTTGTTCTTTGGTTCTATCATCATCATTATCATCATCATTATCATTATCATCAACAACAACAGCAACAACAACAAACAAAATCAACAACAACAAGATACCACCATACCACCACCACCATTTACCACCACACACTCCCGCCACCACCACCACCGCCACCACCACCACCGCCGCCACCACCACCACCATACCACCACCACCGACAACTAACAGTAACAGCAACAGTAACAACAACAACAACAAGAAACACCACACCCCACCACCCCCACCACCACCACCACCACAGCAACAGCAACAGCAACAACAAAAACCAAAACAACAACAAGAACATCATCACCGCCACACCACCACCACCACCACACCACCACCACCACCACCACCAACAAGCTCCATCACCACCAACAACAACAAACCACCACCACAAGAAACAACAACAACACAACACCATACACCACACAATTAAAACACCACCACCAACACTACAACAACAATAAAACGGAAGGCAGGAACGGCCACAAGGGAGTGAACGTTGTGATTGGTTTCTGCACAAAACCTTTTGAAACCGTATCTTCTACACAGGTTAAAACAAATACAGGATCCGGTTGCTAGCAGGAAAGACAACTCCACTTACCGTGAAACCAGACACGTCAACGCTGATTAGCTCCATTTTGCATAGGAGACCCAACTTCCCCACACACCAGCCCACCACCACCCACCCCTAATACGGCAAGCACTGAAACTCAAGCACAGGAAAAGATATTTCGAAGAAAAACACTCATAAACACGAACATGGAGCAAAGGAATTAAATTTCCGGTGGCAGTTTGAGGTCCAAAAACAGTTCCCAGACAAATATGCATAGGGACAAATATTGGTGGAGGTAGACTAGAGAAACGGGGTGGTAAGATCTTGGTGGCGCGTGGGACAGACCTCGCGTCTTTGCCAGCCTCCTCCACTTTGGTGCAAAGTTGAAAGCGATCGTAAAAGTTATTTAGTGAAGTTCAAGAGTGAGCTTAGAAGTGACCCAAAGAGAGAGAGAGAGAGAGAGGAGAGGAGAGAGAGACAGGGATGAGATGAGAGGAAAGCGAAGGGGGAGAGAGAGAGAGAGAGAGAGAGAGAGAGAGAGAGGAGAGAGAGAGAGAGAGAGAGAGAGAGAGAGACAGAGACAGAAAAGACAGAGAGAGAGACAGAGAAAGAGAAAAACAGATAGACAGACAGACGACAGAGACAGAGAGCGAGAGAACAGAAGAGAAGAGAGGCGAGAGTGGAGAGGGAGAGAGAGAGAGGAGGGGAGAAGAGAGAGAGAGAGAAAGAGAGAGACAGAGGCAGAGACAGAGACAGAGACAGACAGACAGACAGACAGACAGAGATTTAAGGCACCAAACAGGCAAGCAGGTCTGTCAGCAGAAGACGATAAATACATTCCTGTCGCGGAGTGCACTGTAAGCGTCCTCTCCTTGCCAAGCTTCTGGCCACACTTAACTCCCATTCTCCACAGCAAACACTAATGGACAGGACACACATGATCTATTACAACACACAAGTGGCGCCGCACAGCTCTGCTTCCCACCCCCACCTCCACCCCCACCCCCACCCGTTCCCCCAACCCTTCTCTATCCCTTTCTTACTCCCATCACTCCCTCACCCCACCATGGCCCTTAGCATCTTTCATTGTCTAACGCCGTTTTCGCGGTCCTTCAATGTTCGTTCCCATCTCCCATCCGTCACTGTCTGTGGTCCTTCTTTCTCCCTCTCCATCCTTCATTCTTCTGACGACCAGAAAGATTTCCTGGAACCATCAAAAGAGTACCAGACACAGTCCTGGAATGTCAGGAGGGCTGATGGTACTATACAGATTACGATTTGCTGGGGGAGGAAATGGAAGTGCCCATGTAAAAAAAAAAAAAAAAAAAAAAAAAAAAAAAGAGACTGAAAAAGAAAGGCCATTTTCCATGGGTCATAGAGTTTAGGCGCCTAAACTGGTGTAGGGGTTAAACTCTCTCTTTCCAATCTGATTGCATAGGTTCGAATCTAGCTCTTGAAAAATACGTTTATGCTGCCTAAAAAACCATACCACAATGTAAATGGATTCTGGTCCTCTTTAGGATTCAGAAAGATAAAGCGGAGAGAGCAGAGATGGGCACCGCCCGTAAAAATGCTGGCCGTGAACAAAAAAGTTGAAATCTTTATAACCTCACTACTGTACACACTGTACACTGTTCAAGTTTAGTGGATACGCATCCCCCGTAGGTATGCCGGGGGCTCTTTCAGTATAAATAGTATCCACACCTTCTGGAAATTCTGTGCTAGAAATGTCCTCTTTCCTGTCAGTTTTTTTCTCTCTTTCTTCCTCCTTTGCTTTCTGTCATTTCTTCTTATCATTTTCTGCCCTGGTAGTCCATTCACCTGCATGTGTTCGATAAGTCTTATATACTTTCTCTTAGGATAGATAGTTGGGTACATGTATTAAGTGCATTTTTGGCTCTAAGTAAATGAGATGCGCGGAAGCAATTCTAGGAAATTTAGACCCGTTTTTATAATAATATACGTTTTAGTGTCCTTAGTTATGATTAAATTTGTATTCAAATTTGTATTTGTGGGCAGCATCTTCACTGAAAATGGCAAACTAGACAGAGAAATCGAGACCAGATGCCAGAAAGCCAACGCAGTCAGCTACCAACTTGCCCCTCTCCTGAAACACCCCAGCATTCCCACCAGCACTAAGGCGAAACTCATCAACGCCATTTTTCTACCAACGCTGACATACCAGTGCCAGACATGGTCCCTAACTAAAGTCCTCGAGAGAAAACTGGTCACCTGTGAAATGAAATGCCTGAGGAAAGCAGTAAACAAGACAAGGCGGGACAAGATCAGAAATGAGGTGATACGAGACATGGTAGGAGCAACACCAATCCTACAACACATCGAACATATGAGGATCAAATGGTTCGGACACCTCACACGTATGCCCCTAAACCATCCAGCTCTTCGGGCATACAACACCAGATACTCTGGCTGGAGAGCCAGAGGAAGACCAAGACGACGATGGAGCGACTCTGTGGCAGACACCCTCAGAGCTCACGAGATGGCCCTTCTCCAGGCCACCCGCCTTGCTGCTGACAGACGACTGTATCTCCCCGCGACGCCCACCGGTACAAGCGGAAGGAAAAAAAGTAAAGTAAGTAAGTCAAGTATGTTTTCTAAATCACCTATGCGATACATAGGACGGAGTGGTAAACGCCAGGGCCATCTCCTTAGATTATGTGCGTAAATGCATTGATACATAGACCTATAATTAATTTTCCTTTTTTTCTCCCTGTTGAAGTATTGTGTACGTTTTGAAACTGTTATAGCCCTGATATGGCTCTACGCAGTTGGCTGGGCTTTAAACAAGAATAACAAGAGTGGACACTCTTCACATTTTGAAGTCTGAGAAGATCAAATAGCGGCATTATCCCCCTTCTTTTCACTGTCACTCCCATTCTCTTTGATTTCACTGTCATTTCCATTCTCTTTCATCCTTTTAAATACGAATGCCACAAAACGGGAGAGCGAAAACATCTCGATATAAAACAGGCTGTTTTCTTTACAGAAGCAATACAATTGAACCACAGAAGAGCGCACCAAAAGTGTTTCTGCCTAAAGAAGGCTCTTTTCTTTACATAAGCAATCAAATTTAATCCCCAAGAAGGCTAAAAACTCGTTTCTTGTATACAGAAGGCTCTTTTCTTTACATAGGCATCACAAATAAAAACAACACAGGAGTGCGAAATATTCCTGCATCCAGGCGACTGTTTTCTTTAGAGTGGCAATCAAATTACGCCATCTCTCTGGAGGCTAGCAAATGTAACGATTCTGCAGAATAACATTCACGAGATTTCCACAAGTCCCCTCCCCCATCTCCTCCCATCTACCCCCCCCCCCCACCCACACACACACACCGATTCATCATGAATGATAGACGTCATCATATGAGAACGAGTTATGTTGCGTGGTGTGTGTGCATTGCAGATCTTTCATCATATTGGTCCGTGCATTGGTATAATACGGACGCAAGCATGTATAGCTAAGTGCGTATTAGTCCAGATGTACGATCGAGTGCAGAAATTCCAGCAATTTTTTTATGGGAGGGACAGGGTGGTGGTAAACAGGCAAACAAATAATTAAGGAATGAATGAATTATATTTTTTTCCTAGTGAATAAGAGATCTTTTAGCTAATAAACAATCAAGCTAACTCATTTCGACTGGCTCAAAAAACAACAAACAAACAAACAACCAAACAAACAAACAAACAAAAAAAACAACCAAACCAACCAACCAACCAACACACCAAACCAAAACAAAAAATATTACAAAATCTAAGCGTTTTTGCACGGCAAACCATCTTAATCTCATAATGGACACTCCCTCCTCCCATCCCACCCCAACAACACATCCTATTTCACTCCTCTCATCGTCATCCCCATTGAAAACAAGCAAGAAAAACACGCGCGAACAGACAGACAAATAAACAGCTTTAAAGCTCGGTTTCATTCTTTTCGCATGTAGACAGTCAAGTCACTCATTTCATGAAAATATCAAAAAAGAAAAAAAAAGAAAAAAAACAAGAAAAAAAACAAACAAATAAATAAAAAAAAAAAAATTAGAATCTGCTCTTACTGTTAATCCATTTCATTAGATTAAAAAGGAAAACAAGCTGTCTTCTATGAGAAAGGCTAAACCGCACAACCACAAAAATCAACAGACTCTCTCTCTTCCCCCCCCTCTCTCTCTGTGCTCTCTGTTTTTCTGTGCGTCTTTTCTTCTCCCTTACCACTTTAAAAAAAAGCACAATTCATCAATTTCCAGCCCAACACACACACACACACACACACACACACACACATATACACTAATATACACACTACCACACACACACACACACACACACACACATACACACACACATACTCACACATGCACTCCACCCTCCCCTCACAACATACATACCACACAGCCTGTGCCCATGAGAGAGAGAGAGAGAGAAGGAGGGAGAGAGAGAGAGAGAGAGAGAGAGAGAGGAGGAGAAGAGAGAGAGACAGAGAGAGACAGAGAAAGACAGAGAGAGAGAGAGAGACGAGAGAGAGAAAGACAGAGAGAGAAGACAGAGAGAGAGAGAGAGAGAGAGAGAGAGAGAGAGAGAGACAGACAGAAGAAAGACAGACAGAGGAGAGGAGGGGGGAGAGAAGAGAGAAGAGAGAGAAAGAGACAGAGACAGAGAAGACAGAGGGGACAGAGAGAGGAGAGAGAGAAAGAGACAGACAGACAGAGACAGACGACAGAGAGAAAAGAGAGAGAGAGAGAGAGAGAAGACAGACAGACAGCAGACAAGACAGACAGACAGAAGAAGAGAGAAGAGAAAGAAGGCAGACAGACAGGAAGCAGACTAAGGGACGACAAAAAGAAGACATGAGGAGAAAAAGCAATCTTCTCTGATAGGTAATATACGTAAAAGTGTTTTGTCGGGGAGAAAAAGCAATCTTTTGTGTGTTGTGTGTGTTTGAGAGGTGTTGTTTGTGTGTGTGTGTGTGTGTGTGTGTGTGTGTGTGTGTGTGTTGTGTGTGTGTGTGTGTGTTGTTGTGTTTGTTTGTTGTGTGTGTGTGTGTTGGTTGTTGCGTGTTGTTGTGTTCGTCTTTTCTCTCTTCTCTCTGTGTTTGTGTGTTTGTGTTTGTGTTTGTGAGAGAGAATTTAAGAGAGAGAGAGAGAGACAGAGAGAGAGAGACAGAGAGACAGACAGACACAGAGAGAGACAGAGAGACAGGAGACAGAAGAGACAGAGAGACAGAGACAGACAGACGACAGAATACAGACAGAAGCAGAGACAGACAGAGAGAGAGAGACAGAGAGAGACAGAGGACAAGAGATAGAGAGAGACAGGAGTGGCGTTGATGGGAAAAAGAAAACTGAAACATAAACTACTGATCAATATGACTGACAGAGAGCAATTCGATCATTATCTGATTGATTTATTGACTGATCTGCATTTCTAACAGAAAAAAAGACAATTACGCAATACATCATTGTATGGACAATTTTCCATGTCAGCCATAACAAAAAATCTAATCGACAAAACCCAAATACAACAAACGCATCAGTAAGGAATGGAGATAATAATTAAATCCCACAGCTACTGCCTTAAAACCCTTAGCTGTTCACAAAGCCAGTAACCGCCCTGCGGAAGAATGTGCCGATCCGTTCGTAGTGGTTGAGATCGCCCGACCTTTTCCAGCACATGTGTGGGGAATTTCCATCACTACTGGCCTTGCTGTCTTATCCCGCATGTTGTTAGAATCTTGGTCAGTCTCACGTTGAATGTTCTAAAAATAGTACGAGCATTCTGGGATGCAAGGAACTTTCCATTCACTACTGAAAGACTTTGTACTGACGCTGTGCTAATTCGAATGCAAATACTAGGAGCTAGCTTTACATCTTGCAGTGCAAATGCGAATGGGTTTTAAGGTACTGAATAACCGAAAGTCAATTACCACCTTTAAGCTGATCAATACTCGTAGAAGCAAACCCTTTGTTGGAGAGAAGTTGAAAAGGCCATTCTAAGCAGGAATATGGGAGAGGGGGGGAAGGAAAAGAAGAAAAATAATTTTTTTGGGGTTTTGTATGTGCAGATGAGAGGGAAAGAAATCAAAGCACACACACGGCACACGTGCGGAGGCGTCCGCACACGCTCATGTACACACGCACACGCGACACCACACACAACCACACAAGCACCACACGCAAGACACATGACCAACCACTCAAACAACCACCACTGCACAACACTCTCCAACACACACACACAGCAGACATGCACAAGTTACCAACACACACACACCACAGCACACCCCACACACACACACACACACACCACACACCACTACACACACACACACACACACACACAACAGCAAGCACATAACATCAGCGAGAGCACAGAGAGAGAAGAGAGAGAGACAGACAGACAGAGAGACACAGAGAGACAGACAGAGACAAGACGAGAGAGACAGAGACAGAAGAAAATGTGACAATGAAAGAAAAAGAAGATGCCAAGAAATTTTTTCATACAACTTCAAAATGGGTTAAAGAACACACAAAACACAACACACACACACACACAAACATAACAAACAACACACAACACACACACACACACACACAACAACACACAACAGACACACACACACACACGACACACCACACCCACCACCCACACACACACTACCACACACCACCAACCACAAACAACACACATACACACACAACACACACACAACACACACACACAACACACACACCACACACACACACACACACACACACACACACACACACACACACACACACACATCACACACACACACACACACACACACAACACACACACACACACACACACACACACACCACACACACACACACACACACACACACACACACACACACACCACACCCCCCCCCCACCCCAACACACACTCACACAACATTCACTCCTCTTCCTCACCTCTTGTCACGGTCCTCAACCAGGAAAAAAGAAATCATCTACCCTACGATCCCGCAAAACTCTTACATCAATGGCCTTAGCGTCCGTGAGTACCTGGCTATGAACTATAAACACGCAAGAAAAAGTCAACATGAGAGATGGAAATAGGAGGAAGAACGCAGTCCACACACAAGTAACAGTAAGAACACAGAGAAGACGATGGGGGGAGGGGAGGGTAAAGCGTAATAAAAAAGTATATAGAAGGTTGAGGTGGAGGAAGGTGAGGAAGGGTAGGGAACTACGACGGGATGAGGCTTGGAAGGTTTTTTAAACGAAGTGAGGAACATGTTCGGCAGTCCAGCATTTCGAGCGTTACTGTCAACATCACCATTTACAAGCCCATTTTCACGCAAACGACTCAAAACAAAGCTCTCCTCAAACCCAGATTACCATCTTTCCATCTTTTCGCTCAGCATCTCGGCCTGTGCGCTTGTCTACCTTGCTTCCCAGTCAGGACATGTTGAAAGGAAGGTTTTTACAGAAACTTTTCTCAACCTGTCTTCAACCCCCCCACCTCTCCTCCCCCTCCCCCCTCCCCCCTCCCCCCCCCCCCCCCCAGTTTCTGACTCTCTCTCCCGCTCTCTGTTTCTCTTTCTATGTCTATCATCTGTCGGTCTTTTTCTCCTTATCTCTGTCCCTATCTGTCTGTTATTTTTGATCATTTTACTACATTGTAACAGAGAGACAGCAAGCTCATCCTCAGTTCTTGAAACATCACGTATGCACTTATACATGTATATACACGCACACAAACACACGTCAGGCAAATGCACACATAGACAAACACACATTACGCTTGTATTCTTATCATTTGTCATATACGAGTATGAAAGAAAAATTCTTTTGTCTCAAAAGCTTCTGCAATACTGTCTTACCTGAAGAGCCTAAGCATGCTATAAGTATTTCAATATGATCTAGAACACTAGGAACAATGACTATGGAGAGAGGGGAAAACAGTTATATAAGAGGTCTGTAGAAATGAAAAGATGTAAGGTTAAGACAAAAAGGGTGAAAGGCAAAAGCAGGGTGAGGGATTCTTAACCCTTTGACTCCCGCATCCTATCCACCAACTGCAAAAACTTAACCCTTTGACTCCCTCACCCTGCAGGATAGGGTGAGGGAGTCAAAGGGTTACATTTTTGCTTTGCTATCATGGTCAACAATGCAGGATGCTGGTGGACAGGGCGCGGGATTCGAAAGATTAAAACAAAATAAAAGAGCGCCTTTCACAGTCCAATGTTTCAAGCATAACTCCCATCATCATCATTTACAAACCCACATATGAGCAAATGACCAAAAACAAAACTGTCCCCAAAACTCCAGATTACAGTCTTTCCATCTCTTCCCTGAGCATCTCAACCTGTGTGCTTGTCATCTTTCCATCTTTCCTGAGCATCTCAACCTGTGTGCTTGTTGTCTTTCCATCTCTTCCCTGAGCATCTCAACCTGTGTGCTTGTCGTCTTTCCATCTCTTCCTTGAGCATCTCAACCTGTGTGCTTGTCGTCTTTCCATCTCTTCATTGAGCATCTCAACCTGTGTGCTTATGTCTTTCCATCTCTTCCTGAGCATCTCAACCTGTGTGCTTGTCGTCTTTCCATCTCTTCCTGAGCACTGAGCATCTCAACCTGTGTGCTTGTCATCTTTCCATCTCTTCCTGAGCACTGAGCATCTCAACCTGTGTGCTTGTCATCTTTCCATCTCTTCTCTGAGCATCTCAACCTGTGTGCTTGTCGTCTTTCCATCTCTTTCATGAGCATCTCAACCTGTGTGCATGTTGTCTTTCCATCTCTTCCCTGAGCATCTCAATCTGTGTGTTTGTCATCTTTCCATCTCTTCCTGAGCATCTCAATCTGTGTGCTTGTTGTCTTTCCATCTCTTCCTTGAGCATCTCAATCTGTGTGTTTGTCGTCTTTCCATCTCTTCCTGAGCATCTCAATCTGTGTGCATGTTGTCTTTCCATCTCTTCCTGAGCATCTCAATCTGTGTGCATGTGTCTTTCCATCTCTTCTCTGAGCATCTCAACCTGTGTGTTTGTTATCTTTCCATCTCTTCTTTGAGCATCTCAACCTGTGTGCATTGTTGTCTTTCCATCTCTTCCTGAGCATCTCAACCTGTGTGCTTGTCGTCTTTCCATCTCTTCTTTGATCATCTCAACCTGTGTGCTTGTAGTCTTTCCATCTCTTCTTTGAGCATCTCAACCTGTGTGCTTGTCGTCTTTCCATCTCTTCCCTGAGCATCTCAATCTGTGTGCATGTTGTCTTTCCATCTCTCTCCTGAGCATCTCAACCTGTGTGCATGTATCTTTCCATCTCTTCTCTGAGCATCTCAATCTGTGTGCTTGTCGTCTTTCCATCTCTTCCCTGAGCATCTCAACTGTGTGCTTGTAGTCTTTCCATCTCTTCTCTGAGCATCTCAACCTGTGTGCTTGTAGTCTTTCCATCTCTTCCCTGAGCATCTCAACCTGTGTGCTTGTAGTCTTTCCATCTCTTCTCTGAGCATCTCAACCTGTGTGCTTGTAGTCTTTCCATCTCTTCTCTGAGCATCTCAACCTGTGTGCTTGTTGTCTTTCCATCTCTTCCTGAGCATGTCAACCTGTGTGCTTGTCATCTTTCCATCTCTTCCTGAGCATGTCAACCTGTGTGCTTGTCGTCTTTCCATCTCTTCTCTGAGCATCTCAACCTGTGTGCTTGTCGTCTTTCCATCTCTTCCCTGAGCATCTCAACCTGTGTGCTTGTCATCTTTCCATCTCTTCTCTGAGCATCTCAACCAGTGTGCTTGTCGTCTTTCCATCTCTTCTCTGAGCGTCTCAACATGTGTGCTTGTCATCTTTCCATCTCTTCATTGAGCATCTCAACTGTGTGCTTGTCTAACTTGCTTTCCAGTCAGTGTATGATGCCTACAGTTTTACAGATAACATCCTTCTCTCTCTGTCTCTGTCTCTGTCTCTCGTCTCTCTCTGTGTCTCTCTCTGTCTCTGTCTCTTTTCTCTGTCTTTTTTTGTCTCTTGTCTCTGTCTCTCTGTCTCTGTCTCTCTGTCTCTGTCTCTCTTTGTCTCTGTTTCTCTCTCTTTGTTCTCTGTCTCTCTGTCTCTGTCTGCCTCTCTCTGTCTCTGTCTCTCTCTCACTCTCTCTCTCTATTTTCTGTCTGTCTCTCTGTCTTTGAATCTCTCTCTCTCTCTCTCTTTCTCTCTCTCTCTCTCTCTCTCTCTCTCTCTCTCTCTCTCTGTCTCTCCTACCTAGTCTCTATGTTTCCCTTGTTCAAAATGAAAAGGAATCCTTTCCCTCATAGATCGAGCACAACCCATACCTTAACAGGCATAGCACGTCATATGTACCTCACTTGAGAGGCGGAGAGAGAGAGAGAGAGAGAGAGAGAGAGAGAGAGAGAAAGAGAGAGAGAGAGACAGACAGACAGACAGACGGACACACAGACGGACAGACAGACGGACATATGGACAGACAGAAAGAGAGGGAGAAAGAGAGAAGGGGAGACAAAGAGAGAGAGAGAGAGGGGGGGAGAGACAGAACAGGGAGAGAGAGAGAGAGAGAGAGAGAGAGAGAGAGAGAGCAGGAGAGAGAGAGAAAAAAGACAGAGAGAGAGAGAGAGAAAGAGAGACAGACGGAGAGAGAGAGAAAGAGAGAAAGAGAGAAAGAGAGAGTGAGAGAGAGAAGGGGAGAGAGAGAGAGGAGAAGACAGACAGACAGAAGAGGAGAGAGAGACAGACAGACAGAGAGAAAAAGAGAGAGAGAAAGAAAGAGAGAGACAGAGAGACAGAGAGACAGAGACAGACAGCGAAAGAGCTCGCCTTGAAAGATTTAGCACAACCCTATCGTTAATGACTTTAACATAATCTCAGTCGCTCTCTATGAACTATAAACCACGCAACAGACACTAGATACAGAGGCTGGGGGGGGGGGGGGGACAAAGGGGAGCAGGTACATAGAGACAAGATGGGGAGGGGGGGGGGGGGTAAAACCATGCGAGGTGAAAGTACGATAAGGGGAAAGGGATGGAAGGGGTATTGCATAAGAGTAAGAATGAATGTACCATGAGGGGCAACAACTGGACAAGACAATCCTCTTCTCTCCCTTTCCCTTCTACCATTTAAAAAGATAATAAGAATGGGAGAGTTATACGCCAGACAGAGAGTAGAAATGCTAGTGCAGAAAAGACAGACTATACACAGCACACACACACACACACTATATACTACAACTAATACGCATACATACGCACACACATACACACACACATACACGCACGCACACATACACATACACACACACACCCACGTACGCACGCACGCATGAACGAATACTACGCAACCCTGAGCAATCTGATGAAGCCTGATTGTTCTGTTTGGTTTGTTTTCTCTTGTTCGTTAATTTGTTTGATGTTACCTTATATGGTACAATGCCTTTATGATTTCATAGATTCGTTCACCCCATAGACACCTCTTTATCTTATGTATGTATTTGTTTTTTATTTGTTTATTCATTTATTCATCTATTTATTCATTTATTGGTTCGTTCGTTATTTCTTTTCACGTCTATTCACATATGTGCTTTTAGACGATATTTATTTATTTATTCATTCATTTATTTATTCATTCATTTTAATAAAAATATCTTTTATTCATTTATTTATTTATTTATTTATTTACTTACTTGCCTTTTTTTCTCGTCTAAAAGCACTTATGTGAATAGACGTTAAATGAAATCACAACAAACGGGACCAGGCTAAATAGAAGTAGGGTGGAAGAAAAACCTCAAGGTGTTTCTATAAAAAAAAAAAAAAAAAAAAAAAAAAAAAAAAAAAAATGGTGAGCAGCGTGCGTCTTTCCGTTGTCTAATAACGAAATAGTCAAGGTCGTTTGAATAATACTTCTACAAGAACGTCAAAGACACACACACACACACACACACACACACACACACACATTTCTTAACGGTTTGGAGAAAGCAGTCCAAAGCTCACTGTTCATTGGACGAATGGTTTTTGTGAAACCACGCCCACTGTGACTTGAAAGGAGAGAGAGAGAGCGAGAGAGAGAGAGAGCACGTTGTAGCATAGAAAGGTTATTATACAAAGTCTCCTAACTGAATGTTTCTGAGTGTTACTGTCAACATCGACCTTTACGAGGCCCATTTTCGCGCAAACGACTCAAAACAAAGCTCCCCCTTAAAACCCAGATTACCATCTTTCCACCTCTTTGCTCATCTTGGCCTGTGCGCTTTTGTCTTACCTTACCTGCTTCTCAAGTCTGCGCTCGTTGCTGTAGCCTAGCCACAAGTTTCACAGAGACGTACCTTCTTCTCCTCCCTCCCTCCCTCCTCCTCCTCCTCTCTCTCTCCCTCCCTCTCTCTCTCTCTCTCTCTCTCCCCCTCCCCCCGTCTCTGAGTCTTGTTCTCTTGTTCTCAGTTCTTTAAAGAGACGGAGCAAAGTTCTTTTTCATACCCTTCTCTCTCTCTCTGTCTCTCTCTGCTCTCTCTTCTCTATCTCTCTCTCCCTTTTCTCTTTCTCTCTCTCTCTCTCTCTCTTCATCTTCTCTCTCTCTCTCTCTGTTTCCAATCCCTCCTGAATTTTCTTTTCTCTGTTTTCATTTATTTCATGCTCCTCTTCAAGCTCTCTCTCTTCTTGTCATCTCTCTCTCTCATCTCTCTCTCTCTGTTTTCATCGTTTCTTCTCTCTCTGTTTGTCATCGTTTCTCTCTCTGTTTGTCATCGTTCTCTCTCTCTCTCTGTTTGTCATCGTCTCTCTCTCATCGTCTCTCTTGTCATCGTTCTCTCTCTCTCTCGTCTCTCTCTCTCTCTCGTTTCATCGTCTCTCTCTCTCTTTCATCGTTCTCTCTCTCTCTCTTGTTTGTCATCGTTTCTCTCTCTCTCTCTCTTTGTCATCGTTCTCTCTCTCTCTCTGTTTGTCATCGTTCTCTCTCTCTCTCTCTCTCTCTCTCTCTGTCATCGTTTCTCTATCTTTCTCTCTCTCTCTCTGTTTGTCATCGTCTCTCTCTTTCTCTCTCTCTCTCTGTTTGTCATGTTCTCTCTATCATCTCTCTTCCCCTCTGTTTGTCATGTCTCTTCATCTCTCTCTCTCTGTTTGTCATTTTCTCTCTCTTTTGTATGTCATCTCTCTCTCTCTCTGTTTGTCATCGTTTTCTCTCATCTCTCTGTTTGTCATTGTTTCTCTCTCTTCTTTCATCGTTTCTCTCTCTCTCTGTTTGTCATCGTCTCTCTCTGTTTCGTCATCGTTTCTCTCTCTGTTTGTCATTGTTCTCTCTCTCATGTTTGTCATCGTTCTCTCTCTCTCTGTTTGTCATCGTTTCTCTCTCTCTCTCTGTTTGTCATCGTTCTCTCTCTCTCTCTGTTTGTCATCGTTTTCTCTCTCTCTGTTTGTCATCGTCTCTTTCTCTCTCTCTCTGTTTGTCATCGTTCTCTCTCTCTCTCTGTTTGTCATCGTTTCTCTCTCTCTGTTTGTCATCGTCTCTCTCTCTCTCTCTGTTTGTCATCGTCTCTCTCTCTCTGTTTGTCATCGTTTCTCTCTCTCTGTTTGTCATCGTCTCTCTCTTCTCTGTTTGTCATCGTTCTCTCTCTCTGTTTGTCATCGTCTCTCTCTCTGTTTGTCATCGTCTCTCTCTCTCTGTTTGTCATCGTCTCTCTCTCTCTGTTTGTCATCGTTCTCTCTTCTGTTGTCATCGTTCTCTCTCTCTGTTTGTCATCGTCTCTCTCTCTGTTTGTCATCGTCTCTCTCTCTCTGTTTGTCATCGTCTCTCTCTCTGTTTGTCATCGTTTCTCTCTCTCTGTTTGTCATCGTTTCTCTCTCTCTGTTTGTCATCGTCTCTCTCTCTCTGTTTGTCATCGTTCTCTCTCTCTGTTTGTCATCGTCTCTCTCTCTCTGTTTGTCATCGTCTCTCTCTCTCTGTTTGTCATCGTTCTCTCTCTCTCTCTGTTTGTCATCGTCTCTCTCTCATCTCCTCGTTTGTCATCGTCTCTCTCTCTCTCTGTTTGTCATCGTCTCTCTCTCTCTGTTTGTCATCGTCTCTCTCTCTTGTTTGTCATCGTTCTTCTCTCTCTCTCTGTTTTCTCGGTATTCTCTCTCTCTCTCTGTTTGTCATCGTTTCTCTCTCTCTCTCTTGTTTGTCATCGTTTCTCTCTCTCTCTCTCTGTTTGTCATCGTCTCTCTCCTCTCTCTCTCTGTTTTGTCATCGTTTCTCTCTCCTCTCTCTGTTTGTCATCGTCTCTTCTCTCTCTCTCTCGTTTGTCATCGTTTCTCTCTCTCTCTGTTTGTCATCGTTCTCTCTCTCTCTGTTGTCATCGTTCTCTCTCTCTCTGTTTGTCATCGTCTCTCTCTCTCTCTCTGTTTGTCATCGTTTCTCTCTCTCTCTCTGTTTGTCATCGTCTCTCTCTCTCTCTCTCTGTTTGTCATCGTCTCTTTCTCTCTCTCTCTGTTTGTCATCGTTTCTCTCTCTCTCTGTTTGTCATCGTCCTCTCTCTCTCCTCTCTTCTGTTTGTCATCGTCTCTCTCTCTCTCTCCGTTTGTCATCGTTTCTCTCTCTGTTTGTCATCGTCTCTTTCTCTCTCTCTCTGTTTGTCATAGTCTCTCTCTCTCTCTCTGTTTGTCATCGTTTCTCTCTCTCTCTCTGTTTGTCATCGTTTATCTCTCTCTCTCTGTTTGTCATCGTTTCTCTCTCTCTCTTCTGTTTGTCATCGTCTCTCTCTCTCTCTCTCTCTGTTTGTCATCGTCTCTTTCTCTCTCTCTCTGTTTGTCATCGTCTCTCTCTCTCTCTCTGTTTGTCATCGTTTCTCTCTCTCTCTGTTTGTCATCGTTTCTCTCTCTCTCTGTTTGTCATCGTTTCTCTCGCTCTCTGTTTGTCATCGTCTCTCTCTCTCTCTGTTTGTCATCGTTTCTCTCTCTCTCTGTTTGTCATCGTCTCTCTCTCTCTCTCTGTTTGTCATCGTCTCTCTCTCTCTCTCTGTTTGTCATCGTCTCTCTCTCTCTCTCTGTTTGTCATCGTTTCTCTCTCTGTTTGTCATCGTTTCTCTCTCTCTCTCTGTTTGTCATCGTCTCTCTCTCTCTCTCTGTTTGTCATCGTTTCTCTCTCTGTTTGTCATCGTCTCTCTCTCTCTCTCTGTTTGTCATCGTCTCTCTCTCTCTGTTTGTCATCGTTTCTCTCTCTGTTTGTCATCGTTTCTCTCTCTCTGTTTGTCATCGTCTATCTCTCTGTTTGTCATCGATTCTCTCTCTCTCTCTGTTTGTCATCGTTTCTTTCTCTGTTTGTCATCGTTTCTCTCTCTCTGTTTGTCATCGTCTCTCTCTCTGTTTGTCATCGTCTCTCTCTCTCTCTCTGTTTGTCATTGTTTCTCTCTCTGTTTGTCATCGTCTCTCTCTCTCTCTGTTTGTCATCGTCTCTCTCTCTCTGTTTGTCATCGTTTCTCTCTCTGTTTGTCATCGTCTCTCTCTCTCTGTTTGTCATCGTTTCTCTCTCTCTCTGTTTGTCATCGTTTCTCTCTCTCTCTGTTTGTCATCGTTTCTCACTCTGTTTGTCATCGTCTCTCTCCTTTGATACCATTGATCATGGTATTCTCCTTTCTAGACTTCATCATACTTTTGGCATCTCTGACATTGCTCTGTCTTGGTTCACTTCATACCTATCAAACAGAAAACAAACCGTTCTCATCAATGGCACTTACTCTCAACCTGCATACCTGACCTGTGGTGTTCCACAAGGATCTGTCCTTGGCCCTGTTCTTTTCACTCTTTACGCCTCCCCCCTGTCCACCATCACCAACTCCCATTCTATAAAACACCACTTCTATGCTGATGACACCCAACTTCAAGACAGTGACTCACCTGATAATATACAGCGCCTGTTGACTCGCACCACTGAGTGTTACTCGGACATTAAGAACTGGATGACACACAATAGACTTCAGCTTAATGACGACAAAACAGAAGCTATCCTCATTGGCACCCGTCAGAAACTTTCTCAGCTGCCTCCTCTTTCTCTCCCATTATGTAACACATCAGTCCCAATTTCTGATTCAGCTAAAAACCTTGGTGTCTGCATTGACTCTACCCTCTCCATGAACAACTTTGTTTCTCAAACTGCCAGATCCTGCTACTATCATCTCCATCGTATAAAGCTGATCAGGAAGTATCTCTCTGTCGAAACAACTGCAAAACTCGTTCTCTCCTTCATAATGTCTCGCATTGACTATTGCAATTCACTCCTGTCTGGTCTTCCTGCCTCCACCATTCACATCCTACAGCGCATTCAAAACAATGCTGCACGCCTTGTACTCAAAAAGAAAAAAGCTGACCACATATCTCCTCTCCTGGCACAACTTCACTGGCTCCCTGTATCAAAGCGCATACAGTACAAACTAGACACCATGTGCTACAAAAGCCTCAATAACGCAGCCCCCGATTACCTGTCAAGCCTACTTGAGATCTATGTTCCCTCACGTACCCTTCGCTCTGCCTCTGATCCTCTGACTCTTCGCTTTCCACGCACTAAGCTCAATACCTATGGTCCACGAGCCTTCTCTGTTTCTGGTCCACTCTCCTGGAACAAACTTCCTCTCTCAGTCCGTCAGCAACCTACTTTTGTCTCCTTCAAGTCCGCTCTCAAAACTCACCTTTTCTCTCCTGCATAAAATCCTAACCTCACTCAACCCTCCCCTCT
>JAPXFY010000014.1:27571533-27574033 GCA_030674185.1 Monoplex corrugatus | reverse complement strand
TAAACAAATAAATAAGAACAAAAACAAGAGAGGCGCAAATTTTGAGCCAAACTCGCCTTTGTCAAGCATATACAAAAGTCAAACAAAGATTAACTGCAAACCGTTTAGCACTCACACACACACATCCACACACCCACACACATCCGCACACACATCCACACACATCCACACACACACACACACACACACACACACACACACACACACACACACACACACACACACACACACACACACACACACACACACACACACACACACACACACATATACGAATATAATATATATATATATGCATGTATAGTATATACATATACATATATATATATATATATATATATATATATATTGTGACCCATTCTCACAAAAGGCACAATAAGTCACAGTTTAGTCATTTTTAGGTTTTGGTATCACTATAAAGTTTAGAATCTCAGCTTTCAAATGGTACTAAAATTGAGTTTCAGGCTACAGAAAAAAAATAAATTATGGGCTTTCAAAGATGAGAGGGGTCAAGTCAGCATTTTGAGAAAAACTGAGAATAGGCCTGAATTGAAAATGTATTGTCAGAAACACCTTAGCAACAAGCATTAAATATCAACCAAATCAGCTGAAATTCCATACTTCCCTTGTTTACTTAATTGTCCATCCATCCAAAACAACAAAAAGAAAAATAAATTTAAGAAAAGCGTACTTTAATCACCAAAATGTTACGGAAGTTGTGAATATTTTGAAAGGAGAAGAAAACATTAAAACACAGAAAAAAATTATACTTATCGATTGAATTTGACTTTATTGTGTTAGAACATAGTGTAAAAGTGGTTATAAAGCATGAAAATGCAGAAAACTCAAAATCAACTTATTGTCCCTGTTCAGAGTTTTCAGCCCACAGCAGCAGAAGGCCTCACCCGACTTATTGTACCTTTGGTCAGAGTGTATATGTGACCTCCCACCACGAAATCAGTCTTAACTCGCAGTCAGTCGAACAGCACTAGGAGCTGAAAAGGTGACTGAGGGTCTATCTGGGGTGTTTTGACTTTTTCTCAAAATTGATTTCTATAGACTATAATCTATCCCCCACAGAATTTCTTTTCTTGAAAAAGAATTATCAATCAATTTAAATCGGTATTTTAATGGACTGATCGCTGCAGAAAGAACGCAATTTCCTGCCAAAAGTACCTATTTTTATCTCTTATTATGAACCGTAACCTGTACAGTACCCGCACATGTAATATACTGACGGAAAGCTCTTTGGTGCACCTTTCAGATAATGATAGCGAAAATTAGAAACAAACTGGGTCAAAGCCACCAAATAAAGAAATTTAAGGAAAATGTGTAGGAGAGCACACAAAAACTTTAGAGGCCGTTTTCTCAAAATGGCCGTCATACAACTTAATGACTTTATGCATACATAACTTCTACATTTTTTTTAGTACAAGCTTTGTTCAAGTATCAAAATAATCAGAAGAATGTACTCTTTCCAGTGATATGTATATCTCAAAATGCCCAAACTGCTAGTTAAGACTGATTTTGTGGTGGAAGGTCACATATGTATATGTAGATATACATAGTATGTGTGTGTGAATTGTCACAATCATACAGTGACACAACACACACACACACACACACACACACACACACACACACACACACACACACACACACACACACACAACACACACAAACACACACACACACACACACACACACACACACACACACACACACACACACCACACACACAAACACATACACACACACACAAAACAGTGCTTTGAATCGGACTCACAATTGTCAAGTATTGGATGACCTTGGCCTGATCACAAGATCACAACCTAAAAAAATTGTTGAAATAAAGTTTTATGTTACAGCTCTCAAAACGACGACTTCCTATCACGCAAAAATTTTAGCTGACCTTGAGCGAATTCAAGGCCATCTATATCTTTGCAATTATATTTTGAAAAACAAAAACTGAAAAAAAAGGAGGGGGGGGGGATTGATATAATAACTTAACCCTTTAACTCCCGCACCCTGTCACCAGCATTCTGCATTGTCAACCACGCTGGCAATGCAAAAACATGAACCCTTTGATTCCCTCACCCTATCCACCAGCATCCTGCAGGAAGCCGGTGGATAGAGTGAGGGAATCAAAGGGGTAAGCTTTTGCAGTTGATGGATAGGGTGCAAGAGTCAAAGGTTAAAGGCAGATTTTTTTTCTAGAAAAATAAGAAGAAGTATGTTGTGTCTGTGCCATGATGTTCTGTCCAGCAAGTGAAGTATAGTTTCGCTAACCGTTATGTGTGTGTGTGTAGTGTTGTGTGTGTGTGTGTGTGTGTGTGTGTGTGTGTGTGTGTGTGTGTGTGTGTGGTGTGTGTGTGTGTGTGTTGTGTGTGTGCGTGCGTGGTGTGGGTGTAGATATATATATATATATATATATATCATATATGTATATACCGGTATGTGTGTATGTGTATATATAAGTGTATATATATATATATATATA
>JAPXFY010000014.1:27551533-27564033 GCA_030674185.1 Monoplex corrugatus | reverse complement strand
ACCTTAAATTTTCTAAAGATAATAAGCAAATTACCCTGGGGAATGGATACAAATGTACTGATTCATCTGTCAACAGCGCTGGTCAGGTCTAAATTATCCTACGCGCAAGAAGTTTTCTTCAATGCACCCAAATATTTACTAAAAAAGATTCAGAGCTTGGACTGCAAAAGTCTTAAAATTGCACTAGGTGTACCAACTCATGCTTCTACTCTGGAAACGTACAAAGTTGCTGGAATTCTACCTTTAAACAACCATCGTGAGTTAGCTACAGCAAAGTTTGCAATTAGAACTACTTCACAAGTGGATAATTTTGTGAGCAAAGAAATTAAGATCAGGTCTGATACTGACTTTCCAAAACGAGCAAAAAACATTTCATCACAAATTACAGCCGCAACTTACATATCTGGCCTGATCAAACAGTCCAACATAACAATAGATGAAATTGCTGAGAAACCAACGATAACGCCTATCCCTACATGGGAAATGCTAAATGCCACATTTGATCTCGATTATGCAAAAGTTAAAAAAGATGATAATGTCAACATTACGCTATCCACAGCTTGTGAACACATCGATGAAAAGTACAGTACCCACCTCCACATTTTTACCGATGGGTCAGTCTTAGCAAACCAGAGCGCTGGAGCAGCCTTTTATGTTCCAAAATTTAACATTAAAAAGTCTTTTTTCATTGGGGCAAATGTATCTATATACACAGCAGAATTGGTCGCTGTTGTTCAAGCGTTGCATTATTTAATAAGCCTTCGGCCTGTGTCATTCAAAGTAGTTCTCTTTGTTGATTCAAAATCTGTATTATATGCCTTACAGTCTTTTGATACAGACACAAGACCTGACTTAATTATTGAGGCAAATCATCTAATACATTGTTTAAAGATAAATGGTTCGGAAATCAATTTATGCTGGGTGCCTTCTCATGTTGGTCTTCATGGCAACAACGTAGTTGACAGAGCAGCTAAATCCGGTGCCCTCCATTCTGAAAATTCCATAGAATTACATGTTAACACCTCGGTAAAAGAAGCTTACAACTCGCTAGAATTAGCATCATGGATTCGATTTCATGAACATTTAAATGAAAAATTTGTGTCTCAAAAAAGAATCAAACTTTCAGTTCAAAATATCTGTAAAAATTTGCAGTATTCCTCGTTATATCATTTGAGATTAATTGTTATGACATATTTTCGCATTCAACTGAACGCTTTGAAAACAAAATATTGTAACAACGTTTTATGTATTTGTGGCGAACAATTCACATTGTATCACTGTTTGTTTTACTGCAGAAAGCTTCGTTGTTGCCATGAAGTCTCAGCTGGAACGATATGTGGCACATGGCTCCTCTAAGGATAAGCTTCCTCCTCAGATCTGTATATGACCTGCTCCCCTCGAATGCAAACTTAGTGAAATGGGGGAAAGCAGACGACCCAGCATGTCCGCTCTGTCAGAAGAAACAAACAGTGGAACATGTCCTAAGCTCTTGCAAAGTAGCGCTAGCCCAAGGAAGGTATACATGGAGGCACAACCAAGTTCTGAAAGTGATCACAGATGTGGTTAGCGAAAAAACCATGACCCCAAACGCACCAATTGCTATGACAACGTTCTACAAAGCAGGAGGGAAACAGGTCTGGCCGGAAAGGGCTATGACAACCAGCACATTGCCAAAGGGTCTTCTGGATGGAGCAGTCGACTGGGAGTGTACAGCAGACCTCCCAGAGTGGAGAAATTACCCAGATGTCATCAGCAAGACAGGCATGAGACCAGACATCGCTCTCCACTCTGACTCCTCGAAACAAGTGATTCTGATAGAACTCACTGTGCCATACGAAAGCAGAATGGAAGAAGCACATATCTACAAGACCGAAAAATACGCCGGTCTTGCCAGCACCCTGAAGAAAGCAGGTCTGCGGGTCAAAATCTTCGCCATAGAGGTCGGGGCAAGAGGGTTTGTGGGCACCTCCGCTTATGATCTCATGAAACAACTCGCCATTTCTGGGAAGAAGAGGACTAGAGCCCTTAAAGCGATGGCAGAGGCAGCAGAAAGGAGCTCAAGCTGGATCTGGGCAAGGAGGAACCAAAAAAGTTAACTTCATAAGGATTAAATTCCCTACAGATGATGTGTGCCCCGTTAGCACATTGGTAAAACCGCGTACCGCAGTTCTGAAGCGCAGAATCGCCCAGGTTCGATCCCCGGCGTGGGAAAAAAAAAAAATAGACAACAGCAGAAGGGCATCCAGGAGTCATGACCTGGATGTGGCCCGGCCCCCCGAGAGTGTAAGGAATTCAGGGCCGAAACACTTGTCTAAAGGGGGTTACTTCTCTGAAGACCTTCTGTTGTCTAGCTCTCCCTAGAGTTTCTTTCTACCTGCACATGGTCAGTCCATTGACTTCCGGGAATAGTTCGGAGGACATTCGGGAAAGACCGAAGGACACTGGGAAAGACTAGATCTGCGGGCTTTGTGGGTTGGCTTCCCACTTTGCCTTTGATAACATGCCACGAGTTTTCCAAATGAAAGATGCTCCCAGGATTCACCGAAAGGGGGAGAGAATGATGAATCCATCGGCACTGACTCCATCACGACTGGAAACGCACAACGGACCATGATTGATGACCAGTTGGAATTTCCGTGTGCGTGTGGAAGGAGATTCACCACCAAACGCGGCATGAAGATCCACAGGACAAAAATGGGCTGTTTGAAGACACATACGAACCAGCAGCAGCGCACTGCGATAGCAGGTGAGACGTTGGATGACCAAGGCCAGGAATTAAACCATAGTGCCAAGGACATCCACGCTGACGGTTCTGATGCGGATTTTGCACAAGCTCTTAACGCCAAACGTGGAAAACTCAATTTGCCGCCTGCCGGTGCAAAAGAACAATGGGAGAAATTAGATGAGGAACTTGTCCTTAAGCTGAATGCGCTAATAGGGAACAGTACGCTGGAACACAAACTTGACACATACGGAGACATCATATACTCTATCTGCACGGACACTTATGGAGTGAAGCAGCCAAAGACAAAAACGCCTCCCCAGAAATCCAGAAGACAGCAACAGATGGAGAGCATCCGGAGGGAGAAAAGGAAGCTTAAAAAGCAATGAAAACTGCCTCAGAATTCGAGAAGCAAGGGCTCCTGGAACTCTGGAAAGATCTGAAGGCCAAACACAATGCTCTCAGCAAAGTGGAATCAGCAAGGCGAAGAAAGAGCAAAAAGAAGAAGACTCAAGATCGTTTCTTCAAAGATCCCTTTGACTTTGCAAGAAAGCTGTTTGAACAACCCAAATCAGGGACTCTCACAGTGGGCAAGGAAACCCTAGAGCAGCATCTCAGGGAAACATATTCCGATTCTCAGCGCGAGGCACCACTTGAAATCCAAAATCTGGTTTGGCCTGCAGCGCCAGAAGGAAAATTCAATAACAAACCACCAACACTGGATGAAGTGAAGAACGTAGTAAAGAAAGCCAGAGCCAAGTCAGCACCTGGACCAAACGGAATACCATACCTGCTCTACAAGAAATGCCCAAAAGTGCTCGAGTGGCTCCACAAGATGATTCGATCAGCATGGAGGAACCAGAAGATCAGCGACCAATGGATGAGAGCTGAAGGAGTGTACATTCCGAAGGAGCAGAACTCCAGCAGCATCAATCAGTTCAGGCCAATATCACTTCTGAACGTCGACGGGAAAATCTTCTTCTCTGTTATGGCAGCAAGATTGACAAAATACCTGACTGAAAACAAGTATCTGGATATGTCAGTCCAAAAGGGAGGCATACCAGGAATGCCTGGATGCTTGGAACATGCCACGTTGATTTGGGATGCCATCCAAAAAGCAAGAACAGAGAAGAGAGACATTGACGTAGTTTGGCTTGATCTGGCGAATGCATATGGATCAGTTCCACACGATATGATCCAGCTGGCTCTTGAAATGTATCACATCCCAGAAAACATCCGAACAATGCTGAGGAAGTATTTCCAAGGGTTCTCAATGCGGTTCTCTACCAAAGAATACACCACGGACTGGATAGACCTAGAGGTGGGCATTGCAATGGGCTGTGCAATCTCTCCCATACTGTTCGTGTTGGCAATGGAAGTCATCTTGAAAGCTGCAATGAAGAGTTCAGGTCCAGTGAATCTGGGAGATGGATACCAGATGCCTCCTCTGAAAGCTTTCATGGATGACACAACAGTCTTGTCCACGGATGAGGAAGAGACACACCAAATCTTAAAGCAGCTGGATGAGCTGGTGGCCTCTTCAAGAATGAGGTTCAAACCTAAGAAATCCCGAAGTCTCTCACTGCGAAAAGGAAAAGTGGCAGATTCAGTCAAATTCATGGTAGCCAACCAAGCCATCCCCACTGTCACAGAAGAGCCAGTAAAAAGTCTCGGAAGATGGTATGATGACTCCCTGAAAGACACACAAAGGGGATGTGAAACCAAGCAAACAGCAGAAGAAGGCCTGAAGAAAATAGATAACTGCGGACTGCCAGGCAAATACAAAGTCTGGTGTCTACAGTTCATGCTGATACCAAAGCTGCTGTGGCCACTGCTAATCTATGACATTTGCACCAGCACAGTCGAAGCAATGGAAGCCAAAATCAACAAATACACAAGAAAATGGCTCGGTGTCCCACCTGGTCTCACTGATGTTGCATTCTACTGTCGTCAAGCAATGCTGAAGCTACCTCTGAAATTCATAGTGGAGGAATACAAAGTTGGAAAAGCAAGACTGTTGAGCATGCTGGAGGAATCGGAGGACAATATCGTGAGAGCAGTTCATCCAAAGCTGAGAACTGGCAGAAAGTGGAAAGTCCAAGAGGCTGTAAACAATGCCAAGAGAAACCTCAGCATCAAAGAAATAATTGGACACACGCAAACCAACAGACAGGGACTGGGAGCAACAAAAATGCAGTGGTGGTCCAAAGCCAAAGGGAAGGAAAAAAGAGACATGATCATACAGGAGTTGAAGGAAGAAGAAGATGTCAAAAGAGTGCAGAAGGCAGTCCAGCAAGGTCAACAGGGGCAATGGACAACATGGGACAGTGCACTCCAAAGAAGTCTCAGCTGGAACGATATGTGGCACATGGCTCCTCTAAGGATAAGCTTCCTCCTCAGATCTGTATATGACCTGCTCCCCTCGAATGCAAACTTAGTGAAATGGGGGAAAGCAGACGACCCAGCATGTCCGCTCTGTCAGAAGAAACAAACAGTGGAACATGTCCTAAGCTCTTGCAAAGTAGCGCTAGCCCAAGGAAGGTATACATGGAGGCACAACCAAGTTCTGAAAGTGATCACAGATGTGGTTAGCGAAAAAACCATGACCCCAAACGCACCAATTGCTATGACAACGTTCTACAAAGCAGGAGGGAAACAGGTCTGGCCGGAAAGGGCTATGACAACCAGCACATTGCCAAAGGGTCTTCTGGATGGAGCAGTCGACTGGGAGTGTACAGCAGACCTCCCAGAGTGGAGAAATTACCCAGATGTCATCAGCAAGACAGGCATGAGACCAGACATCGCTCTCCACTCTGACTCCTCGAAACAAGTGATTCTGATAGAACTCACTGTGCCATACGAAAGCAGAATGGAAGAAGCACATATCTACAAGACCGAAAAATACGCCGGTCTTGCCAGCACCCTGAAGAAAGCAGGTCTGCGGGTCAAAATCTTCGCCATAGAGGTCGGGGCAAGAGGGTTTGTGGGCACCTCCGCTTATGATCTCATGAAACAACTCGCCATTTCTGGGAAGAAGAGGACTAGAGCCCTTAAAGCGATGGCAGAGGCAGCAGAAAGGAGCTCAAGCTGGATCTGGGCAAGGAGGAACCAAAAAAGTTAACTTCATAAGGATTAAATTCCCTACAGATGATGTGTGCCCCGTTAGCACATTGGTAAAACCGCGTACCGCAGTTCTGAAGCGCAGAATCGCCCAGGTTCGATCCCCGGCGTGGGAAAAAAAAAAAATAGACAACAGCAGAAGGGCATCCAGGAGTCATGACCTGGATGTGGCCCGGCCCCCCGAGAGTGTAAGGAATTCAGGGCCGAAACACTTGTCTAAAGGGGGTTACTTCTCTGAAGACCTTCTGTTGTCTAGCTCTCCCTAGAGTTTCTTTCTACCACACACATACACATACACACACGCACACATACACACACACACACACACACACACACACACATACACACACACACACACACACACACACACACACACACACACACACACACACACACGCACACAATCACTGTAGTCTGTAGTCAGTAAATCTATCAGGGGGTATAGAGCTATAACCTTCAGCAGCAATTCATACACAGCATCCCGTCTGACATATCCGCTCTGACTGATGTTGTCATATATGTTTTTGTATGGTATAGGTTGTTTGTATGTGAACAATACTTGTTTTATATGTATAGATTAATATCATTTCCGTTGTCACATTTTATGCTGATGCTCAATTTTCGTACATCTAAAAGAAAATATAGATTTGAAAAAAAATCATGAAATGTTAATTAGATCTTTGATGTTCATTTTTAAGTGCCAATGTATAAAATATCTTTATGTATATTCTATATACTATATGGAGTTAATATGTCTACAATGTCTTTTCATACGTGTACAATTTGTTTTTCATTTTTCGTTGCCACATTGTGTGTTTAATGTTCGCTCGTTGTGAAGCAAAAGCTGAATAAAATAAAATTTATTTGAAAAATACCCGCTCTAACTCGAGTTAGCCAATGTCGCTGATCCACTATATTTCTGGCTCGGTTTGGAATATCACCAACCACCTATTCACTCATTTCAAAAGACATGTATATGAAGTCAAAAAATTGGACTGATGATGATAATCAAGCTTTCAAATCAATACACATATACAGCCACAAATCTGCAAATAACTCCAAAATTACCTAATCAAAAATGTAACCAATTCTCACAAAGAGAGGCATAAGTCGAGTTTTGGCGATATCAAGCTATGCTGTTGTTGAAAGGGCGTGGAATTTCTTATCCATTGATCATCATCATGTACCTAGCCGCGTGGCGTTGGCGATCATGGCCCTCCGTTCAAATCTATCCCTTGTCGCTGCAAGTACATCTCCCACCCTCTATGTCCTCAGCCACTCTGCAGGTCTGTCCAATATTTTCTGGGTCAACCTGGTGATATACACACGAAATTTCGAGGATAAAAAATCTGTAGGTTCTGTAGACGTTGTAGATGTCATAGTCATTTGCTACGTCACACGTTAGAAACGGTTGTTTTGGGAACATGGACAAGAACGTCTGATAACGTTCATTAACATATTAATCAAAGGACGTAACTCTTGAGAATTATCTCCCATTGTATGTATTTCTCTCCTCTCTCATAGTTGTGTGTAGGGTAGTGCAGAGTATAAAGGTAGGCTTGGACGCTCCTTTTTTGAGGAGTGTTCTGAGCTTGCTGTTTTTGTGCTTTGTGTCTGCTTCTATGCTGGCTGAGTGGGTGGCGCAAACTGTGTTAGATTTGAGGGGTACAACATGGGAGATAATTCTCAAGAGTTATGTCCTTTGATTAATATTATAAAGATTCTCCCTGCTTCCCTCTTATTTCTTTGTTCATTAACATAGTTTCTTTAGCAGCTGGTCTGATAAAAGTATATTTTGGTTATTTTGAAATTGCTATGTGCAGCGCTGGGAAGCTGACATCACGAGCTTCAAAACGATGTCCGGAATGTTGGGGTTCTGTAAGGGGTTAAGTAGCTGTGCTGGCGGTGTGATACTTGCTAACTAAGAGTACTTTCAACGAACCGTTGCTGGGAGGTATCACCATAATTAAATAAAGTTTAACTCGTGTTATGGTGAATTTCACAGTCAGGCGTGTGGCACACATAAAGAAAAGCTAAAAGAACAAGTTGCAAATAAATCGCCGTTTTACCAACATATACCTTCACCACCTTTCTGAGGCTGTATGTTAGTTTGCTGGTGTGCCCATCATGTCCCCGTGTGTGGGAACCGGTATATTAGGTTGTGTGTGTGTGTGTGTGTGTGTGTGTGTGTGTGTGTGTGTGTGTGTGTGTGTGTTCGTGTGTATGTCTGTGTGTGCGTGTGCGTGTGCGTGTACGTGTGTGTGTGTGTGTGTGTGTGCGTGTGTGTGTGTGTGCGTGTGTGTGTGCGTGTGCGTGTGTGTGTACATGCGCGTGCATGTGTGTGTGTGTGTGTTTGTGTGTGCGTGTATGTACGTGTGCGTGTACGTGGACGTGTGTGTGTATATGTGAAAAAATAAATTCTTTTCATCTGAGCGCTACAACAATGTCAAAAAGAGGTTGACTCATACAGAAAACGTAAGAACAAAATCTAACACAAAGATACAAGAAAAGAAGGAACAAAGGCAGAAACAAAGACAGAAACAAAGGCAGAAACAAAGACATGAACAAAGACAAAAATAAAGGCAGAAACAAAGACAGAAACAAAGGCAGAAACAAAGACAGAAACAAAGACAAGAACAAAGGCAGAAACAAAGACAGAAACAAAGGCAGGAAACAAAGGCAGAAAAAGGCAGGAAACAAATGCAGAAGCAAAGGCAGGAAACAAAGACAGAAACAAAGGCAGAAACAAATACGGGAAACAAAGGCAGAAACAAAGGCAGAAACAAAGGCAAGAAACAAAGGCAGAAACACAGGCAGGAAACAAAACCAGGAACAAAGGCAGAAGCAAAGGCAGGAAACAAAGGCAGAAACAAAGCCAGGAACAAAGGCAGAGCAACATGGCCGGCCAACATCAATAGCGCATCGGGGACCTCCACCCTCAGCCCAATGCAATCACACAATCCGAGAAGATGCTGGCTAAAAGATGAGACATGTCCTTCCGGTTAGTGAATCGACTGGGAGATGGATGAGGTATGACCATCCGACAGCAAATCACAATACCAGTCTCCAGTGTAACATTACTTACTGCTCCATAGACCCAAATGGACGGGGAGTATAAAGACTGAGCAACAACACAATGTCTGGGCAGCGTGACATACTAGAACTGTTCTTATTCTTATTGTTTAAAGCCCAGCTGACTGCGTAGACATATCAGGGCTGTAGTCATGTCAAGAAAGCTGGAGGGAAAGAGAGCACCGGGTAGACCCAGGGAGAGAATGCTGGACGGACTTGCAGAGTGGCTGGGGATGAGGAGGGTGGGGGAGATACTGGAGGCAACGAGAAATAGAGATGGTTGGAGGTCCATGGTCGCCAACGCCATGCGGCAGGGCACCTGATGATGATGATGATGATGATGATGATGATGATGATGATGAGTCATGTCAAAACGTACAAAAACATCTGGTGAGGAGAACAAGCTGGAGAATAAAATTTAATGCACAAACCAATGCTTGCGCGTACACAATCTAAGGATATGTCCCTGGTGTTGATCGTTCCTTCGAATTTATCACCAGAAGATTTACACACACACAAAAAAACCCCCAACTAAATACAAATATGAACATAACTAAGGTCATCAAGGCATACATAAAAATGACCAAAATTACCTTAAATTGATCCTGCACAGCACATTCTCGTTAAAGCCAAACAATCAGTCAATTCATGTACCCAGCTATCAATCCTAAGAGGAAATATAAAAGGCTTTATAGAACACACACATGCGAATGGACCTATAAGGCAGAAAATGATAGGAAGCCACGACAGACAGCAAAAGAAGGAGAAAGAAACAATAAGAGTGACAGAAAAGAGGAAAAAAAATCTAGAAGAGAATTTCCAGAAGGTGGGCATACCATTTACACTGAAAGAGCCCCCTGCAAGCCCATGGGAATGCCAGAGCTACAACCATCTGAAAACGTACACAACACAACGCTGACCTTGAGAGAAAAATAAAAACCACCTGGAAAAGATAATTAAGCACATAATGCACTCGCGCACATAATCTAAAGATTTACCCCTGCCATTGACCATTCCGCTTAATTTATCACCAGGGGTTAAAAAAAAACATGAACACGAAGTTAAAGATAACCAAGGACATTAAAACACATGAAATCTGGCCAAAATTACATAAAACTGCTTCTGCACATTTCCATTTCCTTAGAGACCAAAATACAGTTAATAATGTACCCAATTATCTATCCTAAGGAAAAACTAAACAGCAGGAAGACTGAAGTCATGGTGATCGGTAAAAAACATGAAATCCCCTCATGCAAAATAACAGCAAATGGCACAACCTTGACACAGGTTGATAAATTCAAATACCTGGAACGATCATTTCATCAGACGGCAGATGCACATCAGAAATAGCCGGCAGAATCGGCCAAGCCAAAGCAGCATTCAGGAAGATGACAAGCATTCTTACCAACAAATGCCTGTCAATTAACATCAGGAAGAGAGTTCTTGAATGTTATATAGAACCAATACTGTTGTACGGATGTGAGGCGTGGACAGTCAACAAACAAAACTAGAACAAGATTAAGGCAGCCGAGATGTGGTTTCTAAGAAGAATGTTGAGAGTTCCATGGACAGCAAAGAAAACAAACGAGACAGTCTTGATGGAGGCAGACACAAGTAGATCACTCAAAAGGAAGATTAGGAAAAGACAAGCAACATTTATAGGCCATTTTATGAGGAAGGGGGATTTGGAGCACTTGGTCACAACGGGAAAGCTGGAGGGAAAGAGAGCACCGGGTAGACCCAGGAAGAAAATGCTGGACGGACTTGCAGAGTGGCTGGGGACGACGGGAGTGGGAGAGATGCTAGGCGCAACGAGAGATAGAGACAGATGGAAGTCCATGATCGCCAACGCCATGCGGCAGGGCACCTGATGATGATGATGATGATGATGATGATGATGATGATGATGATGATGATGATGCCGAATACACCGTTGCATCAACATCACAGAAACCATCAGATAGACAGTTTCAGTTTCAGTTTCTCAAGATGACATCTCCGCGCTCGGAATAAATTCCATATGCACGAATGTCACAGGTGCCGTGTGATGGAGAAGATCCAGAGTGATCACGGCAGACGCCTTAAGCCTGCACATAAACCCATGAGCTGGGGTCGTAGGGGAATGAAGTGGCAGAGACCTCAACTTTTCCCGGGGCCAGCATTACGAGGGCTACGTCCATCCCCTCTCCCTCGCTTCAAATTCGTATTCATATTCACATTTTTTTTAACTAAGACTTCAGAAAGGCAAGAAAAGTAACTGGGCTTCGAGGGGTGGGACATGGCAAATCAACCTATCTCTCCAATGCTTTTTACCGAGGCAGCTGGGCAATGCCCTGCTCTTCACGATTTTCAACTGGCGTGGGATCTTTAGCATGCAAAGCCGGAAGGCACACGGGTCTGACTTGTTTTTCGTCCCCTTCCGAAGGACTAGACGTTCAGTTCGATTTTCCTGTCAAACTGAGGACAAAAGTTGAGGCATGTACGGGAAGCAAACCTTGGAACCTCGTGTTTTGTAATTGGCAGGCAAACGTCTGAACCATTCTACCACTCTTCTCCAGATAGAAAATAAACAACAGAGAGAGAGAGAGAGAGAGAGAGAGAGAGAGAGAGAGAGAGAGAGAGAGAGAGAGAGAGACAGAGAGAGACGAGAGAGAGATGAGAGAGAAAAGGGAGAGAGAGAGAGAGAGGGAGAGAGAAAGAGAGACAGAGACAGAGAGAGACAGAGACAGAGATAGAGAGAGAGAGTGAGAGAGAGAAGGGAGAGAGAGAGAGAGGGAGAGAGAAAGAGAGAGAGGGAGACAGAGAGAGAGAGACAGAGACAGAGAGAGATGAGTGAGAAAAAGAGAGAGACACACACATCACACAACAGTTAAGGACATGTGATTCCAACAGCACTTGACGAACAAATCATTACACAGTTTGCAATCATCACATGGTCTGGACAGCTGGACAATGCTGTGCTGTTTGAAGACAGGGGTGAGGGTGGCTAGATAGAGTGAGATTCTGTGTACTAGTTGTTTGTTTAAAAGGTAGTTAAAAGGTGCTTTCCTCGTTTCTGAACTGATGAAAAAAAGTTATTTCGTTCACACACAGGCACACACATTTGCATGTGTATGTGGGTTTGGAGGTGTGTTAGAAAGAAAGAAAGAAAGAAAGAGAGAGAGAGAGGGGGAGAGAGAGGGAGAGAGAAAGAGAGAGAGAGAGAGAAAGAGAAAGAGAGAGAGATGAAAGAGAGAGACAGAGAGAGAGACAGAGAGACAGACATTCAGACAGAGAGAGAGAGAGAGAGACAGACAGACAGACAGACAGACAGACAAAGAGAAGAGGGGCAGAGAGAAAGAGAGACAAAGACAGAGCAAGAAACAAAGAGAGAGAGACAAAGACAAAGACAGAGACAGAGAGACAGAGAGACAAAGGAAGACAATGAGAGACAGAGACAGACAGACAGACAGACAGACAGAGATTCTCAAATTACATGAACCAGTGAACAAAGACCAAAATACCTAAAAACAGGACTTTGAACAAGACAGACGCAGACAAGGACACAACATCAGACAAAACTGCCACCCCACCACCACCACCACCA
>JAPXFY010000014.1:27526533-27531533 GCA_030674185.1 Monoplex corrugatus | reverse complement strand
TGATGTTAACAGGTAGGCATTTGTCCGTATGCACGCTTTTCATCTTCTTGAATGCTGTTTTAGCTTGGCCGATTGCTGGCTATTTCTGATGTGTATATGCCGTCTGGTGAGATGACTGTTCCTAAGTATTTAAACTTACCAACTTGCCTCAATGTGGTGCCATTTGCCGCTATTTCGCATGATGGGATTTCTTGTGTTTTGTTTTACTGTTGCCATGACTTCAGTCTCCTTGCTGTTTAGCTCCAACCCTTTATTTCTGCTTTCTATTTCTATTGTATTCACAAAGATTTTGTAGGTCTGTTTTCATTTTCTGTAATTAGAACGGTGCCATCTGCGAAACGAAAGATTGTTTATCATTCTTCCTCCAACCTTTATGTCAGGGCATTCTTCTAGGTTTAACATTTTCCTCCAACCTTTATGCCATGGCAGAATCACTCTCTTCCTGGTGTCGGGTGATCGGCATTTGTTGATAAGAGCACTTTTCATTTTCTTGAATGCTGTTTTTTTTTGTAGATCTATATATATATATTTTAGCTTGGCCAGTTCTGCTAGATATTTCTGATGTACATCTGGTGTCTGGTTAGATGGCTGTTCCTAGATATTTAAAAATTGCCAACTTGTCTAAATGCTATGCCATTTGCTGTTATTTTATATGAAATGATTTCTTGTTTTTACTGATTATCATGACTTTAGACTTCTTGCTAATCAGTTCTATTTTTGCTTTCTATTTCTGTTTTATTCACACGATTTTGAAGGCATTTTTCATCTTCTGCAATTAGAACGATGTCATATGGATTTTATGGCATGCAAAAAATCATATAAAACATTTTCTGTTTTTATAACTTTGCACGCGTTTGTAACACACACACACACACAAAAACACACACACACACACACACACACACACACACACACACACACACACATCTATCTATCTATCTATCTATCTATCTATCTATCTATCTGTCTGTCTGTCTCTCTATCTATCTATCTATCTATCTGTCTATCTATCTATCTATCTATCTGTCTGTCTATCTATCTATCTATCTAATCTAATCTAATCTATCTATCTATCTGTCTATATACATATATATCTATATGTATGCATATAGACACAAATGTATATATATATATATATATATATATATATATATATATAGACACACAGATACACAAACACACACATACACATACACACACACACACACACACACTCTCTCTCTCTCTCTCTCCACACACACACACACACACACACACACACACACACACACACACACACACACACACACACACACACCCCGACGAAAACTCGCTCACATATATCACAACACCATGTTATGATAACTAACAAAGAAAAACCAGGCTTTTCCTGTCACAAAGAAAAGGAGAATACACCATAAATCAGAGGAAATACACACCCACCCATGGCAACTACTGCATGTAATCAGAATTTATCTTCAGTAAAATACGCATCACATAACACAGTATGAATCCCCCCCCCCACCCCCCCACCCCCACCCCTTGGCAAGCTGAGTCGGGTCTTCTCATTCCTGATCTATGCATTACATAACATAGCGATTTATAGTGTTAGGAAGAAGAACCCAACACCCCTTGCAAACACGTGGAGGGAAAAGCTGACAGGCAAAAGACTGATGAGAGAGGTCAGCGCTACAGAGCAGACACCACACCACCCAAGAAAACATGCTCTGCTGCAAAACAGCATTCCTGCTTCTCCTGGCGCGAGCATTTTGTATGTCACATCCTCTCTTTCATCCGCTTAACCCCTTGGTTCCCGCGTCTTATCCACCAACTGCATAAACTTAACATTTTAACTCCTTCACCCTATCCACCAGCTTCCTGAAGGATGCTGATGGATAGGGTGAGGGAATCAAAGGGTTAAGTTTTTTTTGCTTTGCTCTGCAGCCTGTCTCCACTCGGAGGGGAATCACATTGCAATATATAATTGTATATAATATGCTCTCTATAATTTTCCATTGTTTTTATTCTTTCTCCCCATTTATAGCCGTGTGTGTGTGTGTGTGTGTGTGGTGTGTGCGTGGGTGCGTGTGTGTGCGTGCGTGCGTGCGTGTGTGTGCGTGCGTGTGTGTGTGTGTGTTTCAGCGCTTAGATTTGATTTTATCCAGATTTTGCGCTATATAAATATTGTAATTATTATTATTATTATTATTATGGTTGACAATGCAGGATGATGGTGGACAGGTGCGGGAGTCAAAGGGTTAAACCTGAAATGGAAAAAAAACAACTGATGACTGCTTCTTGAATATGGGCAGTAAATTACACGCGCAACCCTTAAAAATAGAAGTTATAAACACGTAACATTTGAAAGAGAGGGATAGATGGTGGGGGGGGGGGGGGCGTGGGAGAGAGAGAGAGAGAGAGAGAGAGAGAGAGAGAGAGGGTGAGAAAGAGAGAGAGAGAGAGAGAAAGAGATAGAGAGAGAGAGAGAGAGGACAGAGAGAGGCAGAGAGAGAGAGAGAGAGTCACACACACACACGAGACAGAGAGAAAGAAAGAAAGAGAGAGAGAGAGAGAGAGAGACAGGGCAGACAGACAGAGTGCGAGGGGGACAGAGAGAGAGAGAGAGAGAGAGAGAGGGAGGGACAGAGAGAGAAAGAGAGAGAGAGAACAGAGACAAAGACAGAGAGACAGACAGAGAGAGGCACAGAAAGAGAGAGTGAGACACACACAGAGAATGAGAGAGGGAGGGACAGAGAGAGAGAGAGAGAGAGGGACAGAGAGAGAGAGAAAGGGAGGGACAGAGAGAGACAGACAGATAGACAGACAGAGAGAGCGAGAGAGAGAGAGAGAGAGAGAGAGAGAGAGAGAGGGCAGACAGACAAACAAATAGAAAGAGCGAGAGAGAGAGAGAGAGAAAAAGAGAGAGAGAGATTGGAGAGAGAGAGAGAGAAAGAGAGAATCAAATTGCACTGAATGGATATGATAAACAAAAATCAGCAAGAAACATCAAGAATATGGGAAGAGTGGTTTAAAACACTAAGGTGCAGACAGAGACCATGTCTTCAATCACTTCCAACAAAGCTCACCCTTCTCTCTTATTTTTCTGTCTCTTGTCTAAGAACACAAAAATGATGACTGCAGATGGCGATCCGACTTTTCTAGTACCGTTGGGTGAAAATGGGACGAGAGAGCGATTAAACTAGTAAACTTTATGGAAGGGTGGAAAAAATTACTTTTATTGTCATATATGAGCTCATGAGGCTTACGAGGCAAAGAAATTAGAGCACCTGGTCATGACAGAAAAGCTGGAGGGAAAAGAAGCAGGGAGAAAATATTCGACGGACTTTAAGAGTGGTTGAGGACAGAGGAGGTGGGCGATGTACTTGCAGTGACAAGGGATGGCTTCGTATGGAGGGCCATGATCGCCAAAGCCTTGTGGCAGGGCACATGATGATGATGATGATGACAAGGTCAAAAGACATACAGACGTTTTACCATGACTCATCATCATCAGGTGCCCTGCCGCATGGCGTTGGCGACCATGGACTTCCAACCATCTCTATCTCTCGTTGCCCCTAGCATCTCCCCCACCCTCATCATCCCCAGCTACTCTGCAAGTCCATCCAGCATTCTCTCCCTGGTCTACATGGTGCTCTCCTTCCCTCCAGCTTTCCCGTTGTGACCAGGTGCTCCAAATCCCCCTTCCTCATAAAATGGCCTATAAATGTTGCTTGTCTTTTCCTAATCTTCCATATGAATGATCTACTTGTGTCTGCCTCCATTAAGACTGTCTCGTTTGTTTTCTTTGCTGTCAATGGAACTCTCAACATTCTTCTGAGAAACCACATCTCGGCTGCCTCAATACAATACAATACAATACAATACAATACTTTATTTGTATAGCGCAAAATCTCGATAAAATCAAATCTACATGTAAGCGCTAAAACACACGCACGCACGCACACACACACACACACACACACACACACACACACACACACACACACACACACACACACACACACACACACACGCACACGCGCACGCACACGGCTAAAATGGGGAGAAAGAATAAAAGCAATGGAAAATTATAGAGAGCATATTATATACAATTATATATTACAATGTGATTCCCCTCTTGCTCTGGCTTTGCTTGCTGACTGTCCTCGTCTAGCATCCGTACAACAGTATTGGTTCAATATAACATTCAAGGACTCTCTTTCTCTTCACCATGACTAACTAACAAAAATGATCACTGAGATTGATCATGAACCATCCTTCGCGTGAAAGAAAATTAAGTCCACACATCAATGCACTCGCGTTCATAATCTAAGGAGATGCACCTGGCGTTGATCACTCCGTCCAAATCATCACACAGGGGATTTAAAACACATACTCGAACACAAATTTAAACATGACTATCACTAAAGCATACATAAAACGGGCCAGAATTACCTAAAACCATTCCCGCATATCTCATTTCCCTAGAAACAAAAATGCACTTAATGCATGTACCCAATTATCACTCCTAAGAGAAAGTACGTAAGACTTTATCAAACACATACAGGTGAATGGACCAGCAAGGCAGAAAGTGATAGAAAGAAATGGCAGAAAGGAAAGGAACAAAGCATAGACAAAGAGAGTGACAGAAAAGAGGATATTTCTAGCACAGAATTTACAGAAGGTGGGGATACTATTTATTCTGAAAGAGCCCCCGGCATCTCCCAGAGAGCGATAGAGAAGAGAGAGAGAGAGAGAGAGGAGAGAGAGAGAGAGAGAGAGAGAGAGAGAGAGAGAGAGGGTGGTGGTGGTGGTACAGAAACAAAAGAAGAAAAGAATCGTTCTTTATAGTCTGCTGTCATGTGTGAATGTGCCAAACAGGAAAGCCAGCAATGAAAGCTGGTTAACTGACCAGAACATAGGGCTTTACTTTGTCTGTCAGTTGCTGTCAAACTCTTGACATTGTGGAAAAAGTAAGGGCTGCAAGGACGATTATTAAGACGAAGAAGAAGAAGAAGTGA
>JAPXFY010000014.1:27504033-27516533 GCA_030674185.1 Monoplex corrugatus | reverse complement strand
TGTCTGCATTGACTCTACCTCTCCATGAACAACTTTGTTTCTCAAACTGCCAGATCTTGCTACTATCACCTCCATCGTTTAAGCCTGATCAGGAAGTATCTCTCTGTGGAAACAACTGCAAAACTCGTTCTCTCCTTCATAATGTCTCGCACTGACTATTGCAATTCACTCCTGTCCGGTCTTCCTGCCTCCACCACTCACATCCTACAGCGCATTCAAAACAATGCTGCACGCCTTGTACTCAAAAAGAAAAAAGCTGACCACATATCTCCTCTCCTGGCACAACTTCACTGGCTCCCTGTATCAAAGCGCATACAGTACAAACTAGACACCATGTGCTACAAAAGCCTCAATAACGCAGCCCCCGATTACCTGTCAAGCATACTTGAGATCTATCTTCCCTCACGTACCCTCCGCTCTGCCTCCGATCCTCTGACTTTTCGCTTTCCACGCACTAAGCTCAATACCTATGGTCCACGATCCTTCTCTGTTTCTGGTCCGCTCTCCTGGAACAAACTTCCTCTCTCAGTCCGTCAGCAACCTACTTTTGTCTCCTTCAAGTCCGCTCTCAAAACTCACCTTTTCTCCTCTGCATAAAATCCTGACCTCACTCAATCCCCTCTGCAGCCTGTCTCCACTCGGAGGGGAATCACATTGCAATATATAATTGTATATAATATGCTCTCTATAATTTTCCATTGTTTTTATTCTTTCTCCCCATTTATAGCCGTGTGTGTGTGTGTGTGTGTGTGAGTGTGTGTGTGTGTGTGTGTGCGTGGGTGCGTGTGTGTGGTGCGTGCGTGCGTGGTGCGTGTGTGTGCGTGCGTGCGTGTGTGTGTGTGTGTGTGTGTGCGTGGGTGCGTGTGTGTGCGTGCGTGCGTGCGTGTGTGTGCGTGCGTGCGTGTGTGTGTGTTTCAGCGCTTAGATTTGATTTTATCAAGATTTTGCGCTATATAAATATTGTAATTATTATTGTGATAGGTCGCGTGGTTAAGGGGGGGGGGGGGGGGTATATGGTGATAATGATGATATTGATGTGGTCGCCGTTGGCTAATGTGGAGGTGAGATGGATGAGTGGGTTAAGGGGTTTGGTGATGATTGCTGTGGTGGTCCTATAATCCAGAGCAGAAAGGGAAGTCTCTCAATCAAAACACAAGTCCTTGTTGTGTTACTTGACTCTTTATTATCTCTTGATGAGGATAGGTAGGGAAGGAAAACAGGGAAAATGGGAAAATAACAATAAGGGAAAAGGACCGTACTGGGATATGGAAGGAGACAAAAGAATACGAAGAAGAAGACAGGAAGGAAGATGCCAAAGAAGACAGATAAGAAGACAGGAAGGAAGACGCCAAAGAAGACATCAAAGAAGACAGTGCCTGTAAGACACAAAATAGGTTTCATAAATACAATGACAAAGTACACATTTTGTGAAATAACAATGTCAATGTACAAGAGTGAACCACTACATTCTAACAGAAGATGTCTACATTTACAAACAAAAGCACTAGCATTTGTAAACATGCAACAAATAATTGATAACAAAATGTTGTGTAAAGAACTACTACATTATACCAAAATATGTGGTGTCGATATTTACATTCTAAAGCACTAAGCACTTGTAAACATGGAACAAATAATTGGTGACAAAACATTGAGTAACCCTTTGATAAGCTGAGGGTAAACTACCATACTGCTTGTTCGATAGCCTTAGCATAGAGTAGACTTTCAATAATGTACTGGCAAAATAATGCACAGTCATATTAAGCTGTTCGGCCGCCATGGGCTGAGTTAGTTGTAACAAAACATCTGAGTGGGCAGCTATTGGACAGTTAATATTCTGTAGTGATGACGGACATAGTATTTGACTATGTGAACTGTCATCACAAACATTGGGTCTACCTTATCGAATAGCAGTCAACACACTTGAGTCATCCATTAAATATTTGCTCCATGTAGTTATGTGTAATTCTATGTCTAGTGCTTGAGATAGTGATGACAAAATAGCATAGCATATTACTAGTTAAGCTATGTCATCAAAGCAACATTCTATATTAATAATGATTAGCAGTGGTGCTGAGCAGACAAGGGATACAACAATTGGATCAATTCACTGAGCACATGTTTCATCAACTACCATTATGTACACACATACAACATTATCAAGTATAAAATAGTGCACAATAATGCATTGCATCTTGGTAGCTTTCAGACAGTTAATTTTCAGTGGTGATGACATAGGAGGCCTATTTGACAATGAGAACTATGTCATCACAAACAGCACCTAATCAAATAGCAGTCAGCAGTGTTGAGAGAACAACACACTTCAGTAATCTATTACCCATTATCTCTATGTGATTAAGTATAATTCTAGATCAAGTGCTAGAGACAATGATAACAAAATAGTATAGCATATTACTATTAAACCATGTCATCAAATCAGTGGTGCTGATCAGCTAAGGGATACACTAAACAGATCAATTAGCTGAGCACGTGTTTCATCAGTCATCATGTCAGTATGTAAAAATACAACCTTGTCAAGTATAAAATACTCTTCCTCTGCACAACAATGCCTTGTATCTTGGCTTTTGGCAGAATATGGTTGTCAATAGTCCTACAATAGCCACATGAAAATAGGGGCTAAATCTATAGTGGTTATTACATTTAAATCTCAGTTCCATCTTCACGATGGTGGCCGCCACGATAAGTGCTACAGATCTTGTGAGATAGCACATCGTTTAGATCAAAACATACTTTCTCACTGTGCGAATTCTGCAAATCTAGCGCGGTACTCAATAGACTCGAGCTAGAATCTAAAGAAATAAGAGACACTAAAGTCTAAGCTTACTGCAAATGACAAATTATAATAAAGTGATAAAAATCCAGAACTTACTACAGTAATGCCGTGAAGATGATCACCTGCTGTGAGATCAAGAGTGGTGGCAGGAAAGGGCACCTCTGGTAATACTGAGAGTGGCGGCGTAAAAGCATACGCTATGACGCGCCTTGTTATTTTATACTTTGGGAACCGAGCATGATGGTCATATTTTCAAATCTCAAACCTTTCAGATGGCAAGGTCTGATTGGTTGTTCTCACCTAATTAATCAATCAATACTTAGTGTGTAGTTTTAACGCAGCGCGTCAGTACACACAAGTGAGACGCTGGTCATTGTCCGACAGTTTCGCGAGTGGCTATTGCAACACCCCCTGCAGTCATTGTCTAAGTGTTCCCGCTGGCTACATACTGACAATGACACGGCGGTTGTATTACAATGCTGAGGCTGCATACATTAACGACTGTCCCCTCTAGTTTCTGTAGGACTACAAATGTAATACTGTGGAGATGACGACAAAATCTTGTCGTAGGCCCCCTTCAGAGTACATGTACACATTGTAGATCTGCTATTTGTTTAGCAGTGTGTTATCTACAATGTATATATGCGTCATGTACTGGTTAGATCTTTGGAATGATTAATGCATAGCTATGGATAGGCAGAGGCTGTGAGATAACAGTACAATTTGACAAGAGAATGCAAGGCGTTTTTGATCTAGGCAAGCACGCTACACGGCGTTGCCTTTGAGCGTTGTAGGTAAATGGGGAAAGATCGTAACAGAGCAAGGCACTCTGTTACACCTCCCCCCACCAATTTGAAAACCATCGACCGCGATGGTGCGCGAACATTGGGTAAATTCTTGAAGGCTGAAATTTGAGGGCCACCTCAAGAATTCACAAAATTTTGAACTGCTGTGGGGATATGGTGGAGTATGCAATCCACTTGCATATTAGCTAGGGTATGCATGGGCACACTGGAGAGTTGCAGCAATTTCAGTTCCGAAAGGACAGTTACACTGCTTGGTCAAGTTAGGACTCTGAATTGGTCAACATAACTGGCAGTACGAAACACTGAAATGGCAAATGCCTTAACATAATAAGCTAGAGAAAGTAGCATTAAAGAAAGTAGCATTTAATAAGTTCACTAAAGCCTCTTTGCCATACCTATGCATCAAAACATTCATTACGGGAAACAAAATGACAAATGTATAAAAATATATGTAAATATCAAAAGCATCGCATCAATGTGACAATCCGGGTTTTCAATGGCATGGTTATTACATGCTAAATGAAAAGAATGACGAAATATAATGTTCATAGCTTTGGCAGATTATCAATTTAAACACATACAAAAAAGGAAATTTTCCTTATGCAGTAATCTGTCCAGGTAAATATTATTGTGGTCAGTTGAACCTGAAAATATATACTCATTAATATTTGTCCCTTTGTAGAATAGGACTTCTCAAAGTGTCCTATTTATGAGGAGTGTTGACCGTCTTGGAGGGACTGGTGTAGTCGTCTGCTCTGGTATAGCGGGCTCAGGTGCTGTTGTCACCATGGGCCGCGTTGTTCTGCGCCGTGGCTGTGGGCAGACTAGCCACTGTTCGTCTTCGGAGTCAGATGACTCCGGGTCTGGTGGTGGCTTCATGTCTAGCATGGACCCAGGTGCTGGCAGGAGGTGGATTCTGGAAATGGCCTGGTGGGGGCCACCTGCCAGTGACTGAACTGTGTAGATGTGACGGTGCTGGGGATGGCGTGCCGTCACACAATACAGGTCCGGCAACCAGGTGTTGGTCCATGCTGTGCTGGAACCAGGAATCATGTCCCGCAGGTAAACATACATGCCTACCTGCAGGTCGTCGTCAGCTGCTGGTGTAGACGTCACCTGCTCCGGTGCTGCTGGGTCCTGTTGTTGACCATCATGGCTCGGGTGGCCTCTGGATCGACGGTGTCTGCGGGGCACTGGAACAGGACGTGCACCGGCAGCTCTAGAGGTGCTGGCCACACTCAGGTTCTGGCTGGCACAGGGTGTTTTGGGGACAGCAGGTTTGGAGGGCTGGGGAGGAAAAGAAGGAGAATGGGGCCCAGGAGAAGGAGTTGTGGCAGATTTGGATCTGCTTGGGCGTCCCTTCTTCTTGTGCCCTGCAGCTTGTCTGTGGGTGACAGGACGGTCTGCACTTTGCTTTACAGCTCTCTGTGGTGCAGGCTGCCGTCGCCGCTTGCCTCTCTTCTTGTACCGGCGCCGGTTCCAACATTTGTCTTCAGTGTGGCCGGCCCGGTCACACCAAAGACAGTGTTCTGGTGGCTGCCGTTGCCGTGGTAATGGTCGCTGTTGGTTGATGTGGAGAGGTGGTTGCCATGGTGGTTTCTTCACAGCCACAGTGTCGCGCCGCTGGTGTTCTTGGTCTATGCTGGCACCGAGTTCTGCCAGCTGTGCCTCCATACGGGCGATGACTGGGCTGGAGTTGGCCACTATCAGCTGTGCCAGGTGGTGTTCTGCACAGCTGTCCTCTCTCATCCACCGCAGAGCCTCCATCTTGGCTCCCTCGAAGGTGGTGTCCGGATGATCTCTTATGTATCGCCGGACATCCCTCCTGAGAGCGCCTGGGGAGAGACCACAGACGAAGGTGTCCCGAAGCTGCGTTGGTGACAATGTCCCCTCTTCAGCTTGGTTGGCCTTCATCCAGAGTACGCGTAGGTGGGTCGCGTAGTCAGTGACAGTCTCCCCCTTTCTCTGCTGCCTGTTGTAGAAGGTGGCAGCAAGAGTTGTGGAGTCCCTCTGGTCCACCCCAGTTGTCCTGGATGATCTTCAGGATCTTGTCTGGAGTGTCCACTCTTGCCGTTGGTTGCCATAGCACCTCTCGACGAGCTGGGCCCTCTAACGATGATATGAGCCAGAGGGCAGCTGCTTTGTCATCCAGGGGCTGGAGCTGTAGGATCAGTCTGGCCTCCTGAATGAAGTCGTCGATTTCTGCACTGCTTTCATCTCCGGACAGTTTTGGAAGTCGGTACAGTTGTGGTGTCGACATGGTTTGGCAATTTGATGAATCTGTAGCACTGTCTTCTTGTTTTCTTGTTCCCTTTCCGAATCTGGATCCTGCTCGCAGCGCCAGTGTGATAGGTCGCGTGGTTAAGGGGGGGGGGGGGGGGGGTATATGGTGATAATGATGATATTGATGTGGTCGCCGTTGGCTAATGTGGAGGTGAGATGGATGAGTGGGTTAAGGGGTTTGGTGATGATTGCTGTGGTGGTCCTATAATCCAGAGCAGAAAGGGAAGTCTCTCAATCAAAACACAAGTCCTTGTTGTGTTACTTGACTCTTTATTATCTCTTGATGAGGATAGGTAGGGAAGGAAAACAGGGAAAATGGGAAAATAACAATAAGGGAAAAGGACCGTACTGGGATATGGAAGGAGACAAAGAATACGAAGAAGAAGACAGGAAGGAAGATGCCAAAGAAGACAGATAAGAAGACAGGAAGGAAGACGCCAAAGAAGACATCAAGAAGACAGTGCCTGTAAGACACAAAATAGGTTTCATAAATACAATGACAAAGTACACATTTTGTGAAATAACAATGTCAATGTACAAGAGTGAACCACTACATTCTAACAGAAGATGTCTACATTTACAAACAAAAGCACTAGCATTTGTAAACATGCAACAAATAATTGATAACAAAATGTTGTGTAAAGAACTACTACATTATACCAAATATGTGGTGTCGATATTTACATTCTAAAGCACTAAGCACTTGTAAACATGGAACAAATAATTGGTGACAAAACATTGAGTAACCCTTTGATAAGCTGAGGGTAAACTACCATACTGCTTGTTCGATAGCCTTAGCATAGAGTAGACTTTCAATAATGTACTGGCAAAATAATGCACAGTCATATTAAGCTGTTCGGCCGCCATGGGCTGAGTTAGTTGTAACAAAACATCTGAGTGGGCAGCTATTGGACAGTTAATATTCTGTAGTGATGACGGACATAGTATTTGACTATGTGAACTGTCATCACAAACATTGGGTCTACCTTATCGAATAGCAGTCAACACACTTGAGTCATCCATTAAATATTTGCTCCATGTAGTTATGTGTAATTCTATGTCTAGTGCTTGAGATAGTGATGACAAAATAGCATAGCATATTACTAGTTAAGCTATGTCATCAAAGCAACATTCTATATTAATAATGATTAGCAGTGGTGCTGAGCAGACAAGGGATACAACAATTGGATCAATTCACTGAGCACATGTTTCATCAACTACCATTATGTACACACATACAACATTATCAAGTATAAAATAGTGCACAATAATGCATTGCATCTTGGTAGCTTTCAGACAGTTAATTTTCAGTGGTGATGACATAGGAGGCCTATTTGACAATGAGAACTATGTCATCACAAACAGCACCTAATCAAATAGCAGTCAGCAGTGTTGAGAGAACAACACACTTCAGTAATCTATTACCCATTATCTCTATGTGATTAAGTATAATTCTAGATCAAGTGCTAGAGACAATGATAACAAAATAGTATAGCATATTACTATTAAACCATGTCATCAAATCAGTGGTGCTGATCAGCTAAGGGATACACTAAACAGATCAATTAGCTGAGCACGTGTTTCATCAGTCATCATGTCAGTATGTAAAAATACAACCTTGTCAAGTATAAAATACTCTTCCTCTGCACAACAATGCCTTGTATCTTGGCTTTTGGCAGAATATGGTTGTCAATAGTCCTACAATAGCCACATGAAAATAGGGGCTAAATCTATAGTGGTTATTACATTTAAATCTCAGTTCCATCTTCACGATGGTGGCCGCCACGATAAGTGCTACAGATCTTGTGAGATAGCACATCGTTTAGATCAAAACATACTTTCTCACTGTGCGAATTCTGCAAATCTAGCGCGGTACTCAATAGACTCGAGCTAGAATCTAAAGAAATAAGAGACACTAAAGTCTAAGCTTACTGCAAATGACAAATTATAATAAAGTGATAAAAATCCAGAACTTACTACAGTAATGCCGTGAAGATGATCACCTGCTGTGAGATCAAGAGTGGTGGCAGGAAAGGGCACCTCTGGTAATACTGAGAGTGGCGGCGTAAAAGCATACGCTATGACGCGCCTTGTTATTTTATACTTTGGGAACCGAGCATGATGGTCATATTTTCAAATCTCAAACCTTTCAGATGGCAAGGTCTGATTGGTTGTTCTCACCTAATTAATCAATCAATACTTAGTGTGTAGTTTTAACGCAGCGCGTCAGTACACACAAGTGAGACGCTGGTCATTGTCCGACAGTTTCGCGAGTGGCTATTGCAACACCCCCTGCAGTCATTGTCTAAGTGTTCCCGCTGGCTACATACTGACAATGACACGGCGGTTGTATTACAATGCTGAGGCTGCATACATTAACGACTGTCCCCTCTAGTTTCTGTAGGACTACAAATGTAATACTGTGGAGATGACGACAAAATCTTGTCGTAGGCCCCCTTCAGAGTACATGTACACATTGTAGATCTGCTATTTGTTTAGCAGTGTGTTATCTACAATGTATATATGCGTCATGTACTGGTTAGATCTTTGGAATGATTAATGCATAGCTATGGATAGGCAGAGGCTGTGAGATAACAGTACAATTTGACAAGAGAATGCAAGGCGTTTTTGATCTAGGCAAGCACGCTACACGGCGTTGCCTTTGAGCGTTGTAGGTAAATGGGGAAAGATCGTAACAGAGCAAGGCACTCTGTTACACCTCCCCCCACCAATTTGAAAACCATCGACCGCGATGGTGCGCGAACATTGGGTAAATTCTTGAAGGCTGAAATTTGAGGGCCACCTCAAGAATTCACAAAATTTTGAACTGCTGTGGGGATATGGTGGAGTATGCAATCCACTTGCATATTAGCTAGGGTATGCATGGGCACACTGGAGAGTTGCAGCAATTTCAGTTCCGAAAGGACAGTTACACTGCTTGGTCAAGTTAGGACTCTGAATTGGTCAACATAACTGGCAGTACGAAACACTGAAATGGCAAATGCCTTAACATAATAAGCTAGAGAAAGTAGCATTAAAGAAAGTAGCATTTAATAAGTTCACTAAAGCCTCTTTGCCATACCTATGCATCAAAACATTCATTACGGGAAACAAAATGACAAATGTATAAAAATATATGTAAATATCAAAAGCATCGCATCAATGTGACAATCCGGGTTTTCAATGGCATGGTTATTACATGCTAAATGAAAAGAATGACGAAATATAATGTTCATAGCTTTGGCAGATTATCAATTTAAACACATACAAAAAAGGAAATTTTCCTTATGCAGTAATCTGTCCAGGTAAATATTATTGTGGTCAGTTGAACCTGAAAATATATACTCATTAATATTTGTCCCTTTGTAGAATAGGACTTCTCAAAGTGTCCTATTTATGAGGAGTGTTGACCGTCTTGGAGGGACTGGTGTAGTCGTCTGCTCTGGTATAGCGGGCTCAGGTGCTGTTGTCACCATGGGCCGCGTTGTTCTGCGCCGTGGCTGTGGGCAGACTAGCCACTGTTCGTCTTCGGAGTCAGATGACTCTGGGTCTGGTGGTGGCTTCATGTCTAGCATGGACCCAGGTGCTGGCAGGAGGTGGATTCTGGAAATGGCCTGGTGGGGGCCACCTGCCAGTGACTGAACTGTGTAGATGTGACGGTGCTGGGGATGGCGTGCCGTCACACAATACAGGTCCGGCAACCAGGTGTTGGTCCATGCTGTGCTGGAACCAGGAATCATGTCCCGCAGGTAAACATACATGCCTACCTGCAGGTCGTCGTCAGCTGCTGGTGTAGACGTCACCTGCTCCGGTGCTGCTGGGTCCTGTTGTTGACCATCATGGCTCGGGTGGCCTCTGGATCGACGGTGTCTGCGGGGCACTGGAACAGGACGTGCACCGGCAGCTCTAGAGGTGCTGGCCACACTCAGGTTCTGGCTGGCACAGGGTGTTTTGGGGACAGCAGGTTTGGAGGGCTGGGGAGGAAAAGAAGGAGAATGGGGCCCAGGAGAAGGAGTTGTGGCAGATTTGGATCTGCTTGGGCGTCCCTTCTTCTTGTGCCCTGCAGCTTGTCTGTGGGTGACAGGACGGTCTGCACTTTGCTTTACAGCTCTCTGTGGTGCAGGCTGCCGTCGCCGCTTGCCTCTCTTCTTGTACCGGCGCCGGTTCCAACATTTGTCTTCAGTGTGGCCGGCCCGGTCACACCAAAGACAGTGTTCTGGTGGCTGCCGTTGCCGTGGTAATGGTCGCTGTTGGTTGATGTGGAGAGGTGGTTGCCATGGTGGTTTCTTCACAGCCACAGTGTCGCGCCGCTGGTGTTCTTGGTCTATGCTGGCACCGAGTTCTGCCAGCTGTGCCTCCATACGGGCGATGACTGGGCTGGAGTTGGCCACTATCAGCTGTGCCAGGTGGTGTTCTGCACAGCTGTCCTCTCTCATCCACCGCAGAGCCTCCATCTTGGCTCCCTCGAAGGTGGTGTCCGGATGATCTCTTATGTATCGCCGGACATCCCTCCTGAGAGCGCCTGGGGAGAGACCACAGACGAAGGTGTCCCGAAGCTGCGTTGGTGACAATGTCCCCTCTTCAGCTTGGTTGGCCTTCATCCAGAGTACGCGTAGGTGGGTCGCGTAGTCAGTGACAGTCTCCCCCTTTCTCTGCTGCCTGTTGTAGAAGGTGGCAGCAAGAGTTGTGGAGTCCCTCTGGTCACCCCAGTTGTCCTGGATGATCTTCAGGATCTTGTCTGGAGTGTCCACTCTTGCCGTTGGTTGCCATAGCACCTCTCGACGAGCTGGGCCCTCTAACGATGATATGAGCCAGAGGGCAGCTGCTTTGTCATCCAGGGGCTGGAGCTGTAGGATCAGTCTGGCCTCCTGAATGAAGTCGTCGATTTCTGCACTGCTTTCATCTCCGGACAGTTTTGGAAGTCGGTACAGTTGTGGTGTCGACATGGTTTGGCAATTTGATGAATCTGTAGCACTGTCTTCTTGTTTTCTTGTTCCCTTTCCGAATCTGGATCCTGCTCGCAGCGCCAGGTGTGATAGGTCGCGTGGTTAAGGGGGGGGGGGGGGGGGTATATGGTGATAATGATGATATTGATGTGGTCGCCGTTGGCTAATGTGGAGGTGAGATGGATGAGTGGGTTAAGGGGTTTGGTGATGATTGCTGTGGTGGTCCTATAATCCAGAGCAGAAAGGGAAGTCTCTCAATCAAAACACAAGTCCTTGTTGTGTTACTTGACTCTTTATTATCTCTTGATGAGGATAGGTAGGGAAGGAAAACAGGGAAAATGGGAAAATAACAATAAGGGAAAAGGACCGTACTGGGATATGGAAGGAGACAAAAGAATACGAGAAGAAGACAGGAAGGAAGATGCCAAAGAAGACAGATAAGAAGACAGGAAGGAAGACGCCAAAGAAGACATCAAAGAAGACAGTGCCTGTAAGACACAAAATAGGTTTCATAAATACAATGACAAAGTACACATTTTGTGAAATAACAATGTCAATGTACAAGAGTGAACCACTACATTCTAACAGAAGATGTCTACATTTACAAACAAAAGCACTAGCATTTGTAAACATGCAACAAATAATTGATAACAAAATGTTGTGTAAAGAACTACTACATTATACCAAAATATGTGGTGTCGATATTTACATTCTAAAGCACTAAGCACTTGTAAACATGGAACAAATAATTGGTGACAAAACATTGAGTAACCCTTTGATAAGCTGAGGGTAAACTACCATACTGCTTGTTCGATAGCCTTAGCATAGAGTAGACTTTCAATAATGTACTGGCAAAATAATGCACAGTCATATTAAGCTGTTCGGCCGCCATGGGCTGAGTTAGTTGTAACAAAACATCTGAGTGGGCAGCTATTGGACAGTTAATATTCTGTAGTGATGACGGACATAGTATTTGACTATGTGAACTGTCATCACAAACATTGGGTCTACCTTATCGAATAGCAGTCAACACACTTGAGTCATCCATTAAATATTTGCTCCATGTAGTTATGTGTAATTCTATGTCTAGTGCTAGAGATAGTGATGACAAAATAGCATAGCATATTACTAGTTAAGCTATGTCATCAAAGCAACATTCTATATTAATAATGATTAGCAGTGGTGCTGAGCAGACAAGGGATACAACAATTGGATCAATTCACTGAGCACATGTTTCATCAACTACCATTATGTACACACATACAACATTATCAAGTATAAAATAGTGCACAATAATGCATTGCATCTTGGTAGCTTTCAGACAGTTAATTTTCAGTGGTGATGACATAGGAGGCCTATTTGACAATGAGAACTATGTCATCACAAACAGCACCTAATCAAATAGCAGTCAGCAGTGTTGAGAGAACAACACACTTCAGTAATCTATTACCCATTATCTCTATGTGATTAAGTATAATTCTAGATCAAGTGCTAGAGACAATGATAACAAAATAGTATAGCATATTACTATTAAACCATGTCATCAAATCAGTGGTGCTGATCAGCTAAGGGATACACTAAACAGATCAATTAGCTGAGCACGTGTTTCATCAGTCATCATGTCAGTATGTAAAAATACAACCTTGTCAAGTATAAAATACTCTTCCTCTG
>JAPXFY010000014.1:27494033-27496533 GCA_030674185.1 Monoplex corrugatus | reverse complement strand
TATTACAGCCGACATCCACACGTCACACCACACACACACACACACCACACACACACACACAACACACCCCACACACACACACACACACACACACACACACACACACGACACACACACAGACACACACACACACCACACACACACACAGCACACACACACACACAACACACACGCACACACACGCACAACATACACACACCACACACACACACACTTTTCCAGAATCTATGCTGTATACTGACACGAAGGGACCCACAAAACCTTGTGAATATACTAGAAATAGAAAGCAAAGGTAAGGGGTTGGAATTAAACAGCAGGAAGACTGAAGTCATGGTGATCAGTAAAAAACATGAAATCCCCTCATGCAAAATAACACAAATGGCACAACCTTGACAGGTTAATAAGTTCAAATACCTGGGAACGGTCATTTCATCAGACGGGAGATGCACATCGGAAATAGCTGGCAGAATCGGCCAAGCCAAAACAACATTCAAGAAGATGACAAGCATTCTTACCAACAAATGCCTATCAATTAACATCAGAAAGAGAGTCCTTGAGTGTTATATAGAACCAATACTGTTGTACGGATGCGAGGCGTGGACAGTCAGCAAGCAAAGCCAGAGGAAGATTGAGGCAGCCGAGATGTGGTTTCTCAGAAGAATGTTGAGAGTTCCATGGACAGCAAAGAAAACAAACGAGACAGTCTTGATGGAGGCAGACACAAGTAGATCACTCATAAGGAAGATTAGGAAAAGACAAGCAACATTTATAGGTCCATTTTATGAGGAAGGGGGATTTGGAACACCTGGTCACAACGGGAAAGCTGGAGGGAAAGAGAGCACCGGGTCGACCCTGGGAGAGAATGCTGGACGGACTTGCAGAGTGGCTGGGGATGAGGAGGGTGGTTGGGAGATGCTGGGGGCAACGAGAGATAGAGATGGTTGGAAGTCCATGGTCGCCAACGCCATGCGGCAGGGCACCTTGATGATGATGATGATGATACTGATACGCATTTGAATGGACAGCAAGAGTGCCGCTCACCGTCATAGAGTGCACTATCCATTCCTTCCGCAACATAACTTCTCAATGAAGAGAAAACAAAGACAAGATTGAAGTTATCATGATACAGAATGCACTATGCAATCGATACTAAACAATGAAAAACAACTAGCTAGACTATCAATCAATCAATCACATCCCTTGAAGTTGGAGTTTTGTTCAAGAGGGATTCATTACACTCGGAAAACTCCATATGCACTCCTCCCAAATCTGCCAGCAGTTATCTGACAGACTTTCGAGGCGTACGCAAAACCCTATACGCTGGCAAGGTCTTGAAACAGGGAAGAGGGAAGAGGGACCTAGAACTATCAAACACTAAGCTGACACCACCAAATGATGGAAACATTAAGATGGGCAGTGAACAGAACAGTTTTTAATATGGTAGGCTGGGATTGAACTCGAGATACTACATCTTGAGTCCATGGCTCGGCCAACTAGCCTGTGGGATCTTTAACTTGCGCTGAAGCCTGCTGCACAGGGGCCTCAATGTATCCTCTCATCAAAAAAGGCTAGCACACAGACCACACTCAATCAGAGAAAGATACCAATGAAATATAACAAATCATCCGAAAAGAGAAGCAACATTTGTAGGACATTTTATGAGGAAAGAGAAATTAGAGCACCTGGTCACAACAGGAAAGCTGCAGGGAAAGAGAACACCAGGTAGACCCAGGGAGAAAATATTGGACGGACTTGCAGGGTGGCCGAGGACAGAGAGGGCGGAAGATGTACTTGCAGCGACAAAAGATACGATTCGTATGGAGGGCCATGATCGCCAACGCCACGCGGCAGGGCACATGATGATGATGATGATGATGATGATGGATGATGATGATGTTGTTGATGATGATGATGATGATGACTGATGATTGTCTTATCTAAGGCAATGCTGTGTGGGAAAAGATCTGATTCGCGTTTACACTTATTGAGCAGAAGATTACTTCAAAAATATTATCTCAAGAGTAGACATTAGTCAAAGAAACAATCAGACGACTTTCTACATTGGTGCTTGGTGATATATATCAAGACGGTTAATATCAGAGGTAATAATAAATCATCAATGCTTGTGTCAAACTGGACCTAGCTTTTTTTGGCATACACACCATATTATATCTTGATTAGCAAGCCAAATCAGCCGAAACACACAGCATCTATGCTAATCAGATTAGAGTCTTCTCATCCATGAATAATTCATCACATGTTAAAGTGATTCAGAAGACGCGGAAGGAAATAGCAAGACAGCCGGCAAACAACAGGGGACAGAACTCTGACAGGCAAACACTGACCTAGTGATTCAAAGAACACAGACCTCCACAGATTCTACTGGCGATAACGTGCAGCGCGCAAATGGCATTTAGATTACGTGATAATAATAATAATAATAATGATTATGATAACATAATATTAATGATGATGATAATGATAATAATAGAACCACAAC
>JAPXFY010000014.1:27484033-27489033 GCA_030674185.1 Monoplex corrugatus | reverse complement strand
GTTGGAATAGTGTGTACACTTTTAACAGACCAGCATTCCAAAGTTGCACAGTGTAAACACTAACAATAAGTTAATCTCATATTCTTTTTAATGCTCAGGGGAATAAATCATAAGCCGTTGTTTTCACAACATAGAACAAAATCGTCTTTATGGCATATTTTTTTAAATCTTGATGTTTACTTTAAAAACCTCCAGTGTATGAAACATTGTTATATATCTTTTCTGCATGTTGTATGCTGTCAGGTGCCACTACCCAACACAAATTCAAGTGTTACTTATTTTCTCGTCTATGTCCAAGATTACGATCCCTTTCAATGTACCTGCATTGATGAATGAAGACAGTTTGCAACTGTGTCACCCAGAGCATGCTTCAAAACCCACAACAAAACAGGATATGTCATGCACCGCATTTTACATCTGAAACTCACACACATCCAGACACACAGACACACACAGACACACAGCACACACAGACACACAGACACACACACAACGCACACACACCCCACACACACGACAAACACACACATGCACACACATACATACACACACATATCACACACGCATAAACACACACGCACACAATCTCTCTCTCTCTCACACATACACTCCACACACACATACAACACACACACACACACAACACACACACACACACACACACACACACCACACACACACACACACACACACACACACACACACATACACACACACACACACACACAACACACACACACACACACACACACACACACACACACACACACACACACAACACACCACACTCACACACAGACAACACACAAAACAACACAAACCACACACACAACAACAAAACACAACACACACACACAACACACACACAAACACACACACACACATCACACACACACACGTATTACTATTCACTTTCTCTCTGTCTCTGCTCTTCACTTGAGTTATTCAAGCTTGATAACTTATTACAAAAACAAAAACAAACTCTGGATGTGTAGTTGTCAAGTCAGTTTAAACACAATGCATGAAAGCTATCAAAGTGACATCAAAATGTTCTTTGGAAAAAAAAGGGAGAGGGAGGAGGGATGCACCCGCCTGTGGTGCTGGCCCTGGGGAACAGTTGAGGTCTCTGCCATGCCCCCTCTCTCCCTACGATCCAGGGTTACGGAACTATCTAGATAAGACCTCAGGACCTCGCCAGCTCGTGGGTTTATGTGCAGACTTAAGGCTTGTGCCGAGATCATTCTGGATCTTCTCCGTCACATGGCACCTGTGACGTTAGTACATATGGAATTCATTTCGAGCGCGGAGACGTCATCTTGAGAAATTGAAACTGAAACTGAAACTCAGAAAGAAAAAAAAAAGTATGCATGATGCAGTGTGATTGTGAGTGTGTGTGTGTGTGTGTGTGTGTGTGTGTGTGTGTGTGTGTGTTGTGTGTGTGTGTGTGTGTGTGTGTGTGTGTGTGTGTGTGTGTGTGTGTGTGTATGTGTGTGTGTTGTGTGTGTGTGTGTATGTGTGTGTGTTTATGTGTGTTGTGTGTTTATGCGTGTGTGTTTATGCGTGTGTGTGTTTGTGTGTGTGTGTGTGTTTTGGTGTGTGTGGTGTGTGTGTTGTGGTTGTGTTGTGGTGTGTGGTGTGTGTGTTATGGCCTGTGTTGTGTGCACCCGTGTGTGCGTGTAATTAGAGTGGATTATTGGAAGAAGACAAGTTATGGATGTAATTCATCTATTGCTGTTGTTATTGTTATTTTCGCATTTGTCAGTCATTCAAGTGAACTACTCACTGTCTCTATTATTGATGCCAGAGAAATGGTACTGTTAGAGTCATGCAGTCCTCTGACATTCTGTAGTTTCATGCCAGGCTGAATTATTATGTTTTTATCCCCGACCCTTTCATAGAAGGCATTGGACCTTTCATAAAAAATAGGCCATAAAAACATACCATTCATATTATGCATATTTCTATCTGTTTCCTTCGGTTTCTCTTTTTCGCTTCTTCTCACCGTATCCACAGGACACACACATATCAAGCGTGCGCGCGCACGCGCACACACAAACACACATACACACACACATAACACACAACACACACTACAACACACACACATCACACAAACACACACACACACAAACACACACAACACACACACACACACCATTCTCTTTCTCTGTCTGTCCGTCCGTCTGTCTATCTGTCTCTCTGTCTTTCTCTCTGTGTCTGTCTCTCTGTCTCTGTTCTGTCTGTCTGTCTGTCTACGTCTGTCTGTCTGTCTGTCTGTTTCTCTCTCTCTCTCTCTCTTTTAATATTAATATAATCCTCTAAATTTGGAGACTGGATATCAAAAACAAGGAAAAAAAAGAAAAAAAAAAACAAAGAAAGAAAGAAAAAAGAAAGAAAGAAAGAAACCAACAAACACACAAACCATTAAACAAACAAACAAACAAAAAAACAGCGTTCTTGTTCCAAACCCATCAAAACTTCATTAGACTAAAGCATTTCGACATCAGTGTCAGTCTTTCTGTCTTCTGCCTGTCTCTGTGTCTGTCTGTTTGTCTGTCTGTTTGTCTGTCTGTCTGTCTGTCTGTCTGTCTGTCTCTCTGTCTCCCTATCTCTATCTCCATCTCTCTCCCCTTCTCTCTTGGTATTGGTCTCTGTCTTTTGAGACAGATAGTCTGAACCATATTTCTCTGAAAGAAACAGGTTAACAAGAGGATGAGAAATGAAATATCTGAATGGTAAGTGAAATCAGGATAATTATGTACGAGTATACGACAAGCGCAAGCAGCAACAACTCTGTTACATTCGGTAGCATCAGACAGAATTCCCTCCCTTCTCTCTCTTGCTCATTCCGAACAACAGTCATTCATCTACAAAGTGACTTTTGAGGCTGGCGCCATGTCCCTTAATCCCTTATCTGCTGTACAACCCCGCCACCATGGTTCAATTTCTCATTCCATGCTTGATTGGTTCTTGGTCTTTGCTTCCATGATTTCGGTGGGAAGAAGAAAGTATTGGTCTGGTACCACTGATGTTTAATGATTCATCGATTTCGTCTTGATCATAGGATAGTCTTTTCCCATAAAAAGAACTAATATGGATTTGATACAATTTGGGGGATGAGACAGATTTCAGCGAGATTGCAACTTGGCATATGCATAATAAAAGGCTACATTAGTTCGGGTTCTTGTGGTCTGTCAGACATCTGAATAGTAAAAAAAAAAACTGATGACATATCTCTTGAATATCCAGCAAGATTTGTTCTGAAAATAAGATTGTTCAGACCTAGATGGTACTCAACAGCTTTATGATTATCATCCCCATTATCATGAAATCATCAGCCGACATATCGTTATGAGAATTGTTTATTGTCTTCACCTAGCTGATAGACGGCTGAGCATTTAGGAATTGACTAGTGGGGGGGGGGGGGGGGGTCTGTCATGTGAGACGAGTTTGTACAGAATAGCATTCAAGAAGATGACAAGCATTCTTATCAACAAATGCCTATCAATTAACATCAGAAAGAGAGTCCTTGAATGTTATATAGAACCAGTACTGTTTGTACGGATGTGAGACGTGGACAGTCAGCAAGCAAAGCCAGAACAAGATTGAGGCAGCCGAGATGTGGTTTCTCAGAAGGATGTTGAGAGTTCCAGCAAAGAAAACAAACGAGACAGTCTTGATGGAAGCAGACACAAGTAGATCATTCATAAGGAAGATTAGGAAAAGACAAGCAACATTTATAGGCCATTTTATGAGGAAGGAGGATTTGGAGCACCTGCTCACAACGGGAAAGCTGGAGGGAAAGAGAGCGCCAGGTAGACCCAGGGAGGGAATGCTGGACGGACTTGCAGAGTGGCTGGGGATGAGGAGGGTGGGGGAGATGCTAGGAGCAACGAGAGATAGAGATGGTTGGAAGTCCATGGTCGCCAACGCCATGCGGCAGGGCACCTGATGATGACGATGATGAGCTAGTTGTGTGTTGTGATTCAGACCTTTAATTGTTTATTTATTTATTTTAGATATATGTCCCTTTTTTGAGGTAAGATACATACATAAACATGTCATTTACATGTAACCAAGATTATTCCAATGATAGCTGAACAATCCAGTGTAAAATATAGACTAGGTAAAAACACAGTCTAGGTAGGGCCTCAGGATCTGGCCAACTCATGGGTTTTGTGCAGACTTCAGGCATGTGCCACGGTCACCACACACGTGGTATCTGTGACGTTAGTGCATATGGAATTCGTTCTGAGCGCAGAGACGTCATCTTGAGAAAGTGAAACTAAACCTGAAACTGTGAGAATTGTTCCAGATTATGTGGCCCTCATGCCCTTATCTTGTGGTGAGTTCTTTTTCTGTTTCCTCCATCGCTTCCACGTCTAAGGTGAATTCAAAGAAAAGGTTTTGAGTGTCAGTGATTTATCAGGGTTTTGGTTGGAAGTACAGTGGTGTCATCATTACCAGGGGTCTCTTGCTTGGATCAGTCCAACGACTAAGCGATTACCGTTGTTCTGAAGACAGTGTCATTAATTAATACGCTGGAACAGAACAGACACTGTTGAAATTCACTCAAGTGATTCAGCAGGAGTATGGCCGTGCCTCTTCTACATGGTGGCTGAATTCTTCGTGACATCGCTGACTCCCATGGATGTTCTGGTACTGGGATTTCAATTCCATGAATTCAGGGTTCGAAGCGTGCTGAGGAACCGGAACGATGGTTTGAAACCAACGCTTTTGAGGTGATGCAGACGCTGGGACAGAAACAAAAAGAAATGGGGAGAGGGAGAGAGAGAGAGAGAGAGAGAGAGAGAGAGAGAGAGTGAGTGAGTGAGTGAATGTGAGAGAGAGACAGAGACAGACAGACAGAGAGACAAAGAGATAGAGAGAGAGAGACAGACAGACAGACAGAGAGAGAGAGAGAAGAGAGAAGAGAGAGAGAGTAATCGTTTGCTTAAGACAGTATACACTTTGATTATTAAAAGAAAAACAAAACAATC
>JAPXFY010000014.1:27471533-27474033 GCA_030674185.1 Monoplex corrugatus | reverse complement strand
TTTACCTACTTCATCAGTCTCTGCCTGTCAGACTCACTCTCCACGTGTGTGCACACTGTTACCTGGTTTCCTTCCCAATGCTGTAAATCACCATTATTATCGGGTGAACATTTCACGAATGAGATGACCTTGATTCTACGTGTCAGTTACCTTATAGTGTGATGTGTGCTTAGCGAGAAGGCAATTCCAGTCAGATGTGTTAGTTGCTATTAGTGGTGTGTGTTTCACCTGATTTGTGTCTAGTTACCGAAATACTGATACGTGTTTCATGAAAGAAAATCCTGCCTTGATGGGATAATTGTTATACTCAGGTGTGCTCAGAAAGGAAAAGCCTGCCTTGATGTGGTAGAAACCAGAAAAAAAAGCAAAAAACACGAAGAAAGAATCAGAACGCATATTTAATACAACAAGACAACTTTTCGGCCACCTGGCCTTTAAAAGGTCAAGCATAAATTCACAAACAAACAAACCCAAATAAAAAATTAGGAGAAAAAGACTGACAAAAAAAAAAAAAGTTTATTTGTGATATTACGCATGATAAAGGCCAGCTGGCCGAAAATGTGCGCCTGTCTTGTCTGGTTGTATTAAAATACGGTTCTTATTCTTTGTTCGTGATTTTTCTGGTTTCGTTTGCTTGAATGTGGGCAGGCACACTTGTCTTGGATTTCCTGATGTGATAGTTGTTATACTTTGGTGTACCAGAAAGGAAAAGCCTGCCTTGATGTGACAGTTGTTATAATCAGATATACCCAGAAAGGAAAAGACCTGCCTTGATGTGATACTTGTTATAATCAGATGTACCCAGAAAGGAAAAGCCTGCCTTGATGTGATAGTTGTTATAATCAGATGTACCCAGAAAGGAAAAGCCTGCCTTGATGTGATAGTTGTTATAATCAGATTACCCAGAAAGGAAAAGCTGCCTTGATGTGATACTTGTTATAATCAGATGTACCCAGAAAGGAAAAGCCTGCCTTGATGTGATAGTTGTTATAATCAGATGTACCCAGAAAGGAAAAGTCTGCCTTGATGTGATAGTTGTTATAATCAGATGTACCCAGAAAGGAAAAGCCTGCCTTGATGTGATAGTTGTTATAATCAGATGTACCCAGAAAGGAAAAGCCTGCCTTGATGTGAACTTGTTATAATCAGATATACCCAGAAAGGAAAAGCCTGCCTTGATGTGATATTGTTATAATCAGATGTACCCAGAAAGGAAAAGCCTGCCTTGATGTGATAGTTGTTATAATCAGATATACCCAGAAAGGAAAAGCCTGCCTTGATGTGATAGTTGTTATAATCAGATGTACCCAGAAAGGAAAAGCTGCCTTGATGTGAAGTTGTTATAATCAGATGTACCCAGAAAGGAAAAGCCTGCCTTGATGTGATAATTGTTATAATCGAGATGTACCCAGAAAGGAAAAGCCTGCCTTGATGTGATACGTTGTTATAATCGATATACCCAGAAAGGAAAAGCCTGCCTTGATGTGATAGTTGTTATAATCAGATATACCCAGAAAGGAAAAGCCTGCCTTGATGTGATAGTTGTTATAATCAGATGTACCCAGAAAGGAAAAGTCTGCCTTGATGTGATAGTTGTTATAGACGATATACCCAGAAAGGAAAAGCCTGCCTTGATGTGATAGTTGTTATAATCAGATTACCCAGAAAGGAAAAGCCCTTGATGTGATAGTTGTTTAATCAGATGTACCGCAGAAAGGAAAAGCCTGCCTTGGTGTGATAGTTGTTATAATCGGATATACCCAGAAAGGAAAAGCCTGCCTTGATGTGATAGTTGTTATAATCAGATGTACCCAGAAAGGAAAAGCCTGCCTTGATGTGACAGTTGTTATAATCAGATGTACCCAGAAAGGAAAAGCCTGCCTTGATGTGATAATTGTTATAGAGATATACCCAGAAAGGAAAAGCCTGCCTTGATGTGATAGTTGTTATAATCAGATGTACCCAGAAAGGAAAAGCCTGCCTTGATGTGATAGTTGTTATAATCGATATACCCAGAAAGGAAAAGCCTGCCTTGATGTGATAGTTGTTATAATCAGATGTACCCAGAAAGGAAAAGCCTGCCTTGGTGTGATAGTTGTTATAAATCAGATATACCCAGAAAGGAAAAGCCTGCCTTGATGTGATAGTTGTTATAATCAGATGTACCCAGAAAGGAAAAGCCTGCCTTGATGTGACAGTTGTTATAATCAGATGTACCCAGAAAGGAAAAGCCTGCCTTGATGTGATAATTGTTATAGAGATATACCCAGAAAGGAAAAGCCTGCCTTGATGTGATAGTTGTTATAAGATATACCCAGAAAGGAAAAGCCTGCTTGATGTGATAGTTGTTATAATCAGATATACCCAGAAAGGAAAAGCCTGCCTTGATGTGATAGTTGTTATAATCAGATGTACCCAGAAAGGAAAAGCCTACCTTGATGTGATAGTTGTTATAGAATATACCCAGAAAGGAAAAGCCTGCTTGATGTGAAGTTGTTAT
>JAPXFY010000014.1:27464033-27466533 GCA_030674185.1 Monoplex corrugatus | reverse complement strand
AAATAATTGCCAAGTCATCCTTGTTCCCCTCCGATCCCTACAAGACAGTATGGACATGCCCTCTACCTCTGTCTGGTTGTTTGTGATGTAATGTATATTTACATCTTCTATCTGGATGTTCCACCAGCACTATATGCTCCTAAGCTTACTGATGATACACACGATTGAGTCATGCTATGGTAAACGCTTCTTGAGAACTGGGGATAGTATATTTCCATTCAGCCCTCTGCCCATCTTTAGTTCCTTCTCTCTCTGTCTGTGTGTGTGTCTGTGTGTGTATGTGTCTGTGTGTGTGTCTGTGTGTGTGTCTGTGTGTCTATCTGCCTGTCAGCCTGCCTATATTTCTGTCTGTCTGTCTGTCTGTCTGTTTGCCTGCCCGCCTGTCTGTTTGTCTTCCGGTCTGTCTGCCTATATTTCTCTCTGTCTGTTTGTAAGTCTGTAACTGCGTTTATTCTTTCCAAATCACAATTTTGGAAAACACTCATTGGCTGCTGCTGCTTAGAGAGGAGAAGAGAGGGGAGAGAGAGAGAGAGAGAGAGAGAGAGAGAGAGAGAGAGAGAGAGAGAAGGAGAGAGAGAAAGTGACAGAGAGAGACAGACAGACAGAGACAGTGAGAGAGAGACAAAAAGAGAGAGACACAGAGAGAGACACAGAGACAGAGTGAGAGAGACAGACAGAGAGAGGCAGAGAGAGGCAGAGAGAGACAGAGAGAGACAGAGAGAGAGAGAGACAGAGAGAGACAGAGAGAGACAAAGAAAGACATACAGGGACAGAGACAGACGGACAGACAGACAAAAAAGGGGATGAAAAAGAAAGAGAAAGTAACAAAAAGAGAAAGAGTAGATATGAGACAGACAGACAGACAGAGAGAGGAGAGAGGAGAGAGAGAGAGAGAGAGAGAAACAGAGACAGAGACAGACAGACAGACAGACAAAAAGGGGATGAAAAAGATAGAGAAAGAAAGAGAAAGCAACAAAAAGAGAGAGTAGATGTGTGTGTGAGTGCGTGTGTGTGTGTGTGTGTGTGTGTGTGTGTGTGTGAGAGAGAGAGAGAGAGAGGACAGACAGACAGACAGACAGACAGACAGAGACAGACAGAGAAACAGAGAGACAGACAGAGGCACGACTCTATCAGATACTGCTCAATGATAAAAGAGTTGTTCATGTTGGGTTCATTTTGGCAAACCACTCCTCCCAAATAATTGACAAGTCATCCTTGTTCCCCTCCGATCCCTACAAGACAGTATGGACATGCCCTCTACCTCTGTCTGGTTGTTTGTGATGTAATGTATATTTACATCTTCTATCTGGATGTTCCACCAGCACTAAATGCTCCTAAGCTTACTGATGATACACACGATTGAGTCATGCAATGGTAAACGCTTCTTGAAAACTGGGGATAGTCTTTCCACATCCAGCCCGCTGTCCATATTTTATTCTTTCACTGTGTGTGTGTGTCTGTTTGTCTCTCTCATTCTCACTTCCCCTCTCCTTGAGTCTGCCAGGTGTGTGTTGTGTGTGTGTGTGTGTGTGTGTGTGTGTGTGTGTGTGTGTGTGTGTGTGTGTGTGTGTGTGTGTGTGTGTGTGTTTGCATGTGTATGCACATGTGTGTGTGTGTGTTTGCGTATGTGTATTTGCGTGTGTGTGCCTCTGCCTCTTCCTCTGTCTGTCTCTATCTCTCTTTCTTTCTGTCTCTGTCTGTCTGTCTGTTTGTCTGTCTCTCCCTCTCTCTTTTTCTCTCTGTCTGTCTGTCTGTCTCTATCTCTTCCCCCCTTCTTTCTCACTAGCCCAATCGCTCCCTCCCCCTCTCTGTCTCTCATTCTGTCCATTGTTAAAGTCCTAACCAAGTCATCTGACTTATGATGTGCTTTTTTAACGGTACATTTTTAGAATTAGTCATAATCTTTGATATTGTGTTCGACAACGAGGGAGGGTGAGAGAGATGAGGGGAGGGAGAGGGTGAGAGAGGGATGAGAGAGAGAGTGAGAGAGAGTAAGAGTATGTGTGTACATTTGTTTATGCGTTCTTGTTCCTGTGTGTATTTTAATGCGAATGCCAAAACAATTTCCCATTGTGATGTTCTGGGCTAAATAGAATATTGTATCTTGTATCTTGTATTTTTAGCCAGGCAGGTTTGACCAGAGTCCACCACTCTACAGCAGTGCTTTGTAACTGCTACGATCTTTCGGGAGGGACGGAGTGTAGGAAGTGACTGATACTGGCACAGAGTAGCCTAGTCGAATCTAGGTCAATCTGTAAGCCTATACTTCAATGTGTGCCTGTGGCCCACCATTGGATGGGTGAGGGTGGTGTGGAGAGGGGAAGGGAAAGACAGATGCGCGCTGTTAAATTAATTAGCTGGCAGGGCTAAGGTGGCTTGGATATGGGCGCCTTGGCGTGAGAGTGTGTGTGTGTTGTGTGCGTGTGTTTCTTCGATTCCGTGGATGACCCACGAATTTGTCTTTTATGATGTTGAACATTGTAATTGTTGTGATGCATGA
>JAPXFY010000014.1:27454033-27459033 GCA_030674185.1 Monoplex corrugatus | reverse complement strand
GAAGAGAGAGAGGAGGGAGGGAGGGAAAGACAGAGTAAAAGAGAAAGACACATAGTTTTATTAAGACTTGTGGCTCTACGGCTTCTTGATGTAGACATGCAGATTCAGTGTGACATGACGGAATTGTATCATCTTTTTCAAAGACAGAGAATGCTAGAGGGACAGAGATAGAGAAAGATACAGAAGGGGGAGAGGGAAAGGGGAAATAGAGAGGGAGGGAGGTAGGAAGGGAGAGAGAAAGAGAGAGAGACAGACAGACAGAGAGACAGAGAGAGACAGACAGAGAGACATAGAGAGACAGAGAGAGACAGAGAAAGAGAGAGAGAGAGAGAGAGAGAGAGAGAGAGAAAGAGAGAGACAGGGAGACAGACATCGAGAGAGAGAGAGAGAAAGAGAGAGAGAAAGAGAGACAGGGAGACAGACATCGAGAGAGAAAGAGAGACAGGGAGACAGACATCGAGAGAGAAAGAGAGAAAGAGAAAGAGAGCGAGAGACAGGGAGACAGACATCGAGAGAGAGAGAGAGAGAGAGAGAGAGAGACAGACAGACAGACAGACAGACACAGACACAGAGACAGAGAGACAGAGAGACAGAGAGACAGACAGACAGACAGACATACAGAGACAGACATAGAGAGAGAGAGATATACAGAGATGGACTGAAACATTGGTGTGCCCATCCTTGGTATTTGGCCAGAATGTGCCGTATCATAACTCAATCATCCCTGTTTGTCATTAACATATTGGGTAGTACAAAATGCACGTGCCATGCTGACGATAGACACATTCAAAAACAAGGCCAGTAAGAAAGAGAGAGAGAGAAAGAGAGAGAGAGAGGAGAGAGAGAGAGAGAGAGAGAGAGAGAGAGAGAGAGAAAGCAAAAGAGAGAGAGAAAACGAAAGAGAGAGATAGAGAGAGACAGAGACAGAGACAGAGAGACAGAGAGAGAAAGAGAGAGACACAGAGAGAGATGCGGATCAAGACGAAAACAAAACGAGGGATCGGGTGAGAGGAGAGGGAGGCTACTCTGGATGTTTTTTGTTTCGTTTTAAGAATCATCGCACGATGGCAATTTCCACTGTTCTAACCTCTTTTGGTCCCATTTTACAATGCTATGATGATGATGAGATGACAATGATGATTATAATCGTGATGCTATGGAGACAGCGTGACAGGGCTGTACTCTACGCTTACTATCCTGATATATCGTGCCGTCAACCACGGCAGAGAGATATACAGACCTGCGGTGTTGATCAGAAGATTTGAGCAACACCCTCAGCGACGCATCCGTGAAGTGGATGAGACTCGACTGTGTGGTCGCAGTCTTCCAAATGAGCCCATAGCACGCGACTCTGCTTAGGAGCTGGTTTTGGCCAAAAAAATCCCATGATGAGTTTAAAAGGATCGAAAGGGATTCGAACCCACAATCTTTCCAATCGGTAATTCGTAGCGCTAACCACTATACCATGGCGGCTGGTTTGAACCGTTTACTATCAACACGCAAAGCCAGAACAAGACTGAGGCAGCCGAGATGTGGTTTCTAAGAAGAATGTTGAGAGTTCCATGGACAGCAAAGAAAAACGAGACGGTCTTGATGACGGCAGACACAAGAAATTTATTCATAAGGAAGATTAGAAAAAGACAAGCAACATTTATAGGCCATTCTATGAGGAAAGGGGAATTAGAGCACCTGGTCACAACAGGAAATCTGGAGGGAAAGAGAGCACCAGGTAGACCCAGGAAGAAAATATTGGACGAACTTGCAGGGTGGCTGAGGACAAAGAGGGTGGAAGATGTGCTTGCGGCAACAAGGGATAGATGCATATGGAGGGCCATGATTGTCAACGCCATACGGCAGGGCATATGATAATGATGATGATGATAATGGTGATGCCATGGAGACAGCGTGACAAGGTTGTACTCTACGCTTACGCTCATGATATATCCTGGCTTCAACCAGGCCCGAGAGATATACAGACCTGAGATGTTGGTCCCAATCTTCTCAATGAGACGATAGCACGCTCAACTCTGGTTAGGAGCTGGTTGGGTCCGAAAAATCCCACAATGAGTTTGAAAGGATTGAAAGGGATTCGAACCCACGGTCTTTCCAGTCAGTAGTCCGCAGCTCTAACCACTACACCACGGCGGCTGGTTTGAACTGTATATCATCAAGATCTGTAAACTAAGGTGAAAATTGCACCAGCAGCAGCTACTAACTTTACGTAAAGCTGTAATAAGTTTAAACAATTTCAGAACCACTCTCCAGTTAGAAGCCAATAGCAAAACTTCATCAGTCTTTCCCTGTATCGCCTTTCTCCAAACACAAACTTTCCTCCTCACCCTACTCTTTCATTCCACTCTCACCGCTTCATCTCTGACCTGTCTGGTACCCTAACAGTCCATTTATCTGCCAGAATCTTCCTTCTTATCTGTCTTGGAGATCATCAATTTACCCTTTTACGTAATAAGTCTGGGAACTTACCAACGCAAGCCTGAAGGTACGCTCATCAGGGATGTTGTGGTTACATTTTTTGTGAAGGTTGAAAGTTAAACCCATTTCTCTGTGTTATCAGTGGAAACAATTTCTAGTGGCTCCTATATGGGCAGAATGGTTCAGACATTCGCCTGCCAAAAAAGAAAAAAACAAACAAAAAATCTCGAGGTTCTATGGTTCGTTTCCCGTTGAGGCCTCGACTTTTCTCCTTAATCTGACCGGAAAAATCGAACTAAACGTTTAGTCCTTCGTTAGGGGATGAAAAAAGAGTCGGACCGTGTGCCTTCTGGCCTGCGCACGCTAAAGATTCCACGACAATAATGAAAATCGCGAAGACCTGGACTTTCGCCCGCTTGCCGTGGTATAAAAACATTGGAGAGATTTGTTCATTTCTCATGTCCCTCCCCTTGAAAGCCACTTAGCCTTCTTCATCATCATCATCATCATCATCATCACCATCACCATCATCATCATCATCATCATCATCATCATCATCATCATCATCAGGTGCCCTGCCGCATGGCGTTGGCGACCATGGACTTCCAACCATCTCTATCTCTCGTTGCCCCTAGCATCTCCCCCACCCTCACCATCCCCAGCCACTCTGCAAGTCCGTCCAGCATTCTCTCCCTGGGTCTACCTGGCGCTCGCTTTCCCTCCAGCTTTCCCGTTGTGACCAGGTGCTCCAAATCCCCCTTCCTCATAAAATGGCCTCTAAATGTTGCCTGTCTTTTCCTAATCTTCCTTATGAGTGATCTACTTGTGTCTGCCTCCATCAAGACGGTTTCGTTTGTTTTCTTTGCTGTCCATGGAACTTTCAACATTCTTCTGAGAAACCACATCTCGGCTGCCTCAATCTTGCTCTGGCTTTGCTTACTGACTGTCCACGCCTCGCATCCGTACAACAGTATTGGTTCTATATAAACATTCAAGGACTCTCTTTCTGATGTTAATTGATAGGCATTTGTTGGTAAGAATGCTTGTCATCTTCTTGAATGCTGTTTTGGCTTGGCCGATTCTGCCAGTTATTTCCGATTAGCCTTCTTACCTTTGTAAAATCTTCGTAAAAAAGAAAATGGGTGGCGCTGCACTGCGGCGACGAACTATCAAATAGGAGAGCGGCCCTGTTTGACATGGTGAATCCATTGTCAATAGTATTCTATATAGCGCAATGGGGAAAAACAAAGCTGAAATGAAGTTGCAAATCACCACTTTAGCAGACGTCTCTTTCGACAAAAGCATACTATACCAACTCGCTCCCCCCACCTTCCAATTCACATTGTACCTTTACCACACCAAAACCAAGCAGTACGAAATTTATGGCAGAATACGACGAGCTCTAACTGAAATTTATGGTAGAGCACGACTAGCTCTAACTGAAATTTATGGCAGAGCACGACTAGCTCTAACTGAAGCAGTGGAGTTTACGCTGGTACTTAAACCTTTAATCTGAGTCTTTGGGGACACGCATAAAAGCTGACCTCTAACACAACGTCTGCGGGATGACAATGCAGTAAAACATCAACCAAGTCAGCTACAGCTACACTGAAGTCAATAGAAGCCACATCAAGGGTAAAATAACTAGCAGAACGAATGCCATTTTCATTCTGTGTGCTGCAAACAGTGAAAAGCCTATGCATACAATTACACACACACACACACACACACACACACACACACACACACACACACACACACACACACACACACACACACACACAAATACACACACATACACACGCACACACACATACGCACGCACGCTCGCACGCACGCACGCACACACCACACCACACACATACTCTCTCTCACACACACACCACACACACACACACACACACACACACACACACACACACACACACACGCACACACACTCACTCACTCACACACACACACACACACACACGCACACACACACACACACACTGACACACACACACACACGCGCGCGCGCGCACGCACGCACGACACACACACACACACCCCACACACACACACACACACACACTTCAACTAACGTTGCGCCTTTGGTGATAAATTGGACGCAATGGTCAACGCCAGGGACATATCCTTAGATTATGTGCGTGCATGCATTGGTATGTGTACTTGATTCTCTTTTCCAGCTTTTCTTTTTCCGACCAGATGTTGTGTACGTTTTGACATGGTTCTAGTCCTGATATGGCTGTGTGCTGTCGGCTGGGCTTGAAGCAATAAGAATACGAATAAGAATGAGAAAGAATGAGAATGAGAATAAGAATAAGAATATGAATGGGGATAAGAATGAGATAAGAATAAGAATGGGAATAAGAATAAAAATAAGAATAAGACTAAGAATGAGAATGAGAATAAAAATAAGAATGAGAATGAGAATAAAAATAAGAAAAAAGAATGAGAATGAGAATAGAGAATAAGAATAAGAATAAAAAAAAGAATGAGAAATCAGAATATAAATAAGAAAAAGAATAAGAATAAGAATAAGAATAAGAATAAGAATGAGAATAAGA
>JAPXFY010000014.1:27446533-27449033 GCA_030674185.1 Monoplex corrugatus | reverse complement strand
TTCCTTAAATTTCTTTATTTGGTGGCTTTGACCCAGTTTGTTTCTAATATTCGCTGTCATTATCTGATAGGTGCATCAAAGAGCTTTCCATCAGTGTATTCATGTGCGGGTACTGTACAGGTTACAGTTCATTATAAGAGACAAAAATAAGTACTTTTGGTAGGAAATTGTGTTCTTTCTGCTGTGATCAGTGCATTAAAATACCATTTTAAATTGATTAATAACATTTTTTTCTAGAAAAAAATTCTATGGGAGATAGATTATATAGTCTACAGAAATCAATTTTCAGGAAAAGAGTCAAAACACCCAAGATAGACCCTCAGTCACCTTTTCAGCTCCTACTGCTGTTCGACTGACTGCGAGTTAAGACTGATTTCGTGGTGGGAGTTCGCAATTAGTTGCTACAGAGTATTTCAGTGCGCTGTGTACATACTCCAAACGAAACCCCGTTTTATCGTCTCATTTGAAAGACCAGAACTCACTCAGATCGTCAATTGAGGTCTAAGGGAGGAGAAGGGAACATCTCTGACTAATCCAGCAGCAAACCCCAGGGCTGTTCCCATCCTAGGGTGGCATCTTAGTAACAGACCACCAAGCAAGGAAATGTTTTGCCTGGCGCGCCACTTTGGTCTTCGTTTAAACGTTGTGTATACATACGATGGAATATCAACAATTTTGTCTACAAATGGTGGTTTTAACACCCTGACTCCCGCACCCTGTCCACCAGCATCCGGCATTGTCAACCATGCTAGCAAAGCAAAAACTTAACCCTTTGACTCCCTCATTCTATCCACCAGTTTCCTGCTGGAAGCCGGTGAATAGGGTGAAGGAGTCAAAGGGTTAAGTTTCTGCAGTTGGTGAATGGGGTGAGGGAGTTATAGGGTTCATTTCTTTTTTTTTTTGAAGTTGTTGGATATGGTATGGGAGTCAAAGGGTTAGTGTAATCTTCTGGTATTTCTTACGTCAACAGGAAAAGTCCATGCTGTTATACTTTTCTTTCTCAGTCCTTTGAGTGCAGGCAGTGGACAGATGATATCAAGCTTCAATAGTTTAACATTATGCACTGTTGCCTGGTTCTTTCAACATTTCGGTAACAAGTACAGGTAGACTATTACACAAAAATAGTGTCTTCAATAATCGAAAATCGTAATATCCTTCAATGTAAGTCCACAGCAGAAAAAAAAATCATGATGCCAACACACTTTCAAGCTCTATAGAAAACCCGTATGTCATCAAAAATGCCAACATACTTTAATGCTCTAAAGAAAACTCGTATATCGTCATAGTGCCTAAAACATAATATACAACACGCAAAATAGCAGAAATTGTTGTGTTCTTTACAATGAGTATTACGAAGTAAAAAAAAGAAAGGTCTCTACGTTGTCAGCGTGTTGTGTTAGCATCTGGCCGGGTCCTAACGATGGCGAAAATGCATGGATGTTGGGACGCAACGAGCGTTGACGAGGAAACAAGCAACTGCTCAACTTGCGTCAGGCATTTTGTTTTGCCATTTCTGAGGGTCTCTTTACATTGTTCCTCTCCCAGTTAGGGCAGCTAGTCCCCTCCACCAAGACCACCCCCCCTTCCCCTGTATTTCTGTGTGAGTGTGTGTGTATGTGTATGTGTATGTGTGTGTGTGTGTGTGTGTGTGTGTGTGTGTGTGTGTGTGTGTGTGTTTGTTGTGTGTCTGTGTGTGTGCCTCTCTGTCTGTCTGTCTCTGTTTGTATGTGTGTGTGTGTGTGTGTGTGTTATGTGTCTCTATGTCTGTCTCTCTCTCCCTCTCCCTCATTCTCTCTCTCCCCTTCTCTCTCCCTCCCCCTCTCTCTCTTTATCTTTCTCTCTCTCTCTTGTTCTCTCTCTCTCCCTCCCTCCCCCTCCACCCTCTCTCTCCTTCTCTCTCTCTTTCTCGCTCATTCTCTCTACCTCCCTCCCGTTCTCTCTCTCTCTCTGTCTCTCTGTCTCGGTTTGTCTCTTTCTCTCTGTCTCTGTCTGTCTGTCTCCCTTTCTCTCTGTCTGTCTCTGTCTGTCTGTCTCTCTCTCTGTCTCTTTCTGTCTGTCTCTCTCTCTGTGTCTCTGCCTGTCTGTCTCTCTCTTTCTCTCTCTCTCTCTCTTCCTCTTTCTCCCTCCTATCTCACCCCCCCCTCTCTCTCTCTCTGTTCCGAAGTCCCAGCGCCCCAAACATTTTCCGCTTCATAAAAACTCTGACAGTAGCTAAAGGAAAATTACATAGCCCAGACCTGGTTAGTTAGCCAGCCTTCATTGTTCTCTCCTTATTTGCTGCATTCTCCCATGCCAACTGACTGTGATGGATGACGCTATTCTTTGTTGTTGTTTTTTTAATTCTGTTGATTTCCGCCTTTGTTTGCATATACACACAGAAAGATTCAAGCCTTTGTTTGCATATATACAAAAAAGGAAGATCCAAAACCTACATCTAAAATCATTTGTTTCGGTCATGATAAAAAGCAGCTTTGTATCAAAAATGAGAGACAAAGAGAGA
>JAPXFY010000014.1:27419033-27434033 GCA_030674185.1 Monoplex corrugatus | reverse complement strand
TCCCTAGTTATATTCCTTGGGTGGGATCTTTGAAATGATCTATCTCTGTATCTCTCTTGCATTAGTCTCTCTCTGTTGTGATATGAAATTTCCTGTTTACGTAATTAAACCATCAGTGCCTTGCGCTTTTCTCTGTACTCTTTCTTTCTCTCTCTACCCCTTCTGTCTGTCTGTATGTCTGTCTGTCTGCCTGTCAGTCTGTCTGTCTGTTTGCCTCTCTCTTCTCTCTCTCTCTCTCTCTCTCTCTCTCTCTCTCTCTCTCACTGCTACCTCCTTCTTTCATTCATTTTCCATGACATTCTACTTTCCTTTTTCTTCATCCTCTGATTCTCTGTCTACAATCTAAATGAATAAATCTCATCATGAAGTCTGAAAAGTCTCTGTCTCTGTCCCTGTTTCTGTCTGTCTGTCTGTCTGTCTCTCTTTCTCTCTCTGTCTGTCTCTGTCTATGTCTCTCTCTGTCTGTCTCTCTGTCTCTCTGTTTCTGTCTCTCTCTGTCTCTTTGTCTCTGTCTGTCTGTCTGCCTGTCTGTCTGTCTCTCTCTTCACTTTTCTCTCTATCTGTTGTGATATGAAATTTCCAGTTTACGAAATCAAACCACCAGTACCTTGCGCTAGTCTTTGTACTCTCTCTCTCTCTCTCTATGTTCATGCACGTTCTCATTCTCCCTCCCTCTTTCTCTCTGTCTCTCTGTCTGTCTCTCTCTGTGTCTCTCTTTGTCTCTCTCTGTCTCTCTTTGTCTCTCTCTTTCTCTCTCACTGTGTGTCTGTCTGTTTGCATCTGTCTGTTTTCTCTGTCTTTCTTTCTCTTTCTCTCTCTGTTTCTCTGTCTCTGTCTCTCTCTGTGTTTGTCTGTCTGTCTGTCTCTCTCTCTCTCTCCTCTCTCTCTCTCTCTCCTCTCTTTCTCTCTCCTCTCTCTCTCTCCCTGTCTCCTCCCTTTCTCTCTCTCTCTCTCTCTCTCTCCCTCTCTTATGGTTACTCTAAATCAAGTCAGTGGCAGCCTTGTTACCACACACACATAGACCACTAACCCCACACGTCTTATCAAGGATCAAGTTAGAGCTGACAGCGTGAATTTCATTATATGGTCTTATCACCTTCATCTAGATGTAACACGACATGGGTCTGCCCTTCACACACCACATGGGGAACTGGTTTTGGAGTTTGTGCTTGGGATGAAAGGTTAGATCGTGTTTCCATTAATGCCATGACAGAAACATAAACAAAGAACAAATGAAAACCCCTAACTACAGTCCTTGGGGGGTCTTTGAAGGATCTATCTCTGTATCTATCTTGCATTACCTTTTGATTAGTGTTGCTGTTCCGTAATTAATCATTGTCTGCCTTGCGATTTTTTGTTCTTGTTTTTTGTACTTCTCTCTTACCTCATCCTGTTCTCTGTCTCTCTTGTCTCTCTCTGTCTCTGTCCTCTCTTTCTGTCTGTCTGTCTGTCTCTCTTCTCTCTCTTCCGTCTCTTGTGTCTATTCATCTCTTCTGTTCTTTCTGTCGTCCTCTGTTCTGTCTTGTCTCTGTCTGTCTCGTCTCTCTCTGCTTCTGTCTTCTTCTCTCTTCTCTCTGTCTTCATCTTTTCTCTCTCTCCCCTGTTGTGATATGAAATTTCCTGTTTACGAAATTAAACCACCAGTACCTTTTACCAGTCTTTGTACTCTCTCTCTCTCTTCTCCTCTCTCCCTCTCTCTCTCTCTTATGTTCATGCACGTTCTCTCTCTCCTTTCTCTCTCTCTCTTTCTCTCTACTCTCTGACTGTGTGTCAGTCTGTCTGTTGTCTCTCTGTCTTTCTGTCTTTCTTTCTCTTTCTCTCTCTCACCACCACCACCCCCCTCTTGCATCCTGATACCCCCATCTCTCAATCTTTCCTATGTTTTATTCTATTCTTCTCGTGTTGTGTTGTTGTGTGTGTGTTGTTGTGTTGTGTTGTGTGTCTTCCTGCTCTGCTGTTCTCTCTCTCTCTCTCTCTACAGTCTTGTCTCTTCTTACTTAACACTCTGTTGTCTCAAATCAGTGGCAGTCTTGTTACCACACACACACAAGACAACTAAGCCCGCACGTCTTATCAAGGATCAAGTTATAGCTGACAGCGTGAATTTCATTATTATGGTCTTATCACCGTCATCTAGATGTAACATGACATGGCTCTGCCCTCTCACACACACATGGGGAACTGGCTTTTGGAATCTGTGCTGGGGATGGAAGGTTAGATCGTTTCCTTTTTCTGTCTATTAAAGAATACATAAACAGAAAAAGCATCCCTATACATTCCTTGGGAGGGATTTTTGAATGATCTATCTCTTATCATCTCTCTTATATTAGTCTCTCTACTCTTACTGTCTCTTGTCTCTGCTTTTCTTTGTCACTCTCTTCATTGTCTCTTCTCTGTCGTCTTCTGTCTCTCCTCTGTCTATGCTTCTTCTGTCTCTCTTTCTCTCTCTGTCTCTCTGTCTTCTCTGTCTCTGTCTGTCTGTCTCTTCTGTCTCTGTCTCTGTCTCTCTCTCTGTCTCTCTGTCTCTCTGTCTCGTCCTTCTCCTCTCTTCACTTTTCTCTCTCTATCGATTGTGATATGAATTTCCTGTTTACGAAATCAAACCACCATACCTTGCACTTTCTTTGTACTCTCTCTCTCTCCTCTCCTCTCACACACTCTCTCCTCTCTCTCTCTCTATGTCATGCACGTTCTCTCTCTCCTCCCTCTCTCTGCTCTCTTCTCTCTCGTCTTCTCTCTCTCTCTCACTGTGGTCTGTCTGTTGTGTCTGTCTTTTTTCTCTGTCTTCTTCTCTTTCTCTTTCTCTCTCTCACCACCAACCCCTTACATCCTGATACCCCCCCATCTCTTTCCATCTTTTTATGTTTTTTATTCTCTTTCTTTCTCTTCTCTCTCTCTTCTGCTCTCTGCTCTCTCTCTCGTCTTCTGTCTCCTTCTTCTCTCCTCCTCTCTCCTCTCCTCTCTCTTCCTCTCTCTCTCTCTCTCCCTCTCCCCTCCTCTCTCCCTCCTCTCTCTCCCCCTCTCTCCTCCTCTCCATCCTCTCTCTCCCTCTCTCCCTCTCTCTCTCTCCTCTCTCCCCTCCTCTCTCTCTCTCTCCTCTCTCTTATTTACTCTCAATCGTCACCTGTTCACACTCGTACCACTACCCTCACACTCTTATCAATCAATTACTACAGCTGAATTTCTTATAGTCTTTTCACCTCATCTAGATGTAACATACATCTCTCTCCTCCTCCACCATCACACTGGGAACTGCTTTTGGAATCTGTGCTTGGATGGAATCTAATCAGTCTTCCCTTTTTTGTCTTATTGAATCATCAGCTCTTTAACTTATTCCTCTGTGATCTCTTGAAACTACTATCTCTGTACTCCTCTCATTAGCTTCTCTCTTTCTGTGATCGTATTTGCTCTCTCGTAATCATCATTTTGTCCTTCATCTCTTCTCTCTCTTACTCTCTTCCTCTCTCTCTCTCTCTCTCTCTTCTTCTCTCCTCTCGTGCATGACGTCTCTCTCTCTCTTTCTCTCTCTCTCTCTCTCTCTCTATCTGTCTGTCTTCTTCATCTTCTCTCTCTCTCTCTTTCTCCTCTCTCTCCCATCCCCTCTCTCTCTCATTTCCTATTCGTCTACTCTCTCTGGTTCTTTATCTTTCTCCTCTGATTCTCTTCTCTGTTCTACATCTTCTCTTTACCTAAGCCCTTTCTTCTCCATTTCTACTCTCTCTCCTCTCTCTCATTGCTACAGCCAAAATGAATAAATTACCTAAAGTCTGTAAATCTCTGTCTCTATGCCTATATCCCTCTGCCTCTGTCTGTCTGTCTGTCTGTCTCCCTCTCTCTCTCTCTCACATACACAACACACACACACACACACACACACACACACACACACACACACACACACACACACACACACACACACACACACACAACCACAACACACACATACACACAATCTCTCTCTCTCTCTCTCTCTCCTCTCTCTCTGAGATTTCCGTCGTCTCTGTTTCACTTTTTTCCCACACTTGCCCCTTTCCTCCCTGCCATCCGTACTTCCCCCAATCTCTCCACTCTCTCCCTGTCTCAGACATAAAAGTAACCGAGTCAATCACAGTCAACGTGACCAAGTCCAACACATTATATACCCCCCCTCCCTCCCCTCCCCACCCCATCATCCCTCTTCACTCCAGACGATCATGTCTTCATCATCACTATTCCTGGGGCACGGCACACGGCACGCGTTTCAGTAATCCCTGAGACACTGTCCAGTCTCGATATAATCAATGTTGTGTCGAACATACCCCAAAAGCAATCAGGACGGGATAGGATAGGGACGATAACACAATTTCCTGTATTCTGCCTTTTATCCTAATACGAATCTTAGTGGAGGTTTGGGTGAATCAGCCGACCATCGGTAAATACCACACGTATAGACTCATTTCATATATTCATTCATATTCATTTCTTTTGACATTTACCATCTGAAACTGTTTAGCTCCAACCCTCTTTTCCTTTAAGAGCACGTCGCCGCATTGCAGCGCCACTCATTGTTTTTGTTTTTTTTACCAAAACTTCAGAAAGGCAAGAAGGCTTATGTTCCTACTATCGGTAAATACCCCACGTATAGACTCATTCATATATTCATTCATATTCATTTCTTTTGTCATTTACCATCTGAAACTGTTTAGCTCCAACCCTCTTCTCCTTTGAGAGCACGTCGCCGCATTGCAGTGCCACTCATTGTTTTTTTGTTTTTTTACCAAAACTTCAGAAAGGCAAGAAGGTTTATTGTCCTACTCTCGGTAAATACCCCACGTATGTACTCGTTCATATATTCATTCATATTCATTTCTTTTGTCATTTACCATCTGAAACTGTTTAGCTCCAACCCTCTTCTCCTTTGAGAGCACGTCGCCGCATTGCAGCGCCACTCATTGTTTTTTGTTTTTTTTACCAAAACTTCAGAAAGGCAAGAAGGCTTATTGTCCTACTCTCGGTAAATACCCCACGTATGTACTCGTTCATATATTCATTCATATTCATTTCTTTTGTCATTTTCCATGTGAAACTCAGGCTGCTCTTCTCCTTTGAGAGCACGTCGCCGCATTGCAGTGCCACCCAATTGTTTTAACAAAGACTTCAGAGAGACAAGAAGACTAATTGGCCTTCAAGGGAAGGGATCTGGGAAATCAACTCATCTCTCTACTGTTTTATACCAGGGCAGCCAGCAAATGCACTGCTCTTCACGATTTTCAACGGCCGTGGAATCCCTTAACATGCGCAAGCCAGAAGGCACACGGGTCCGATTCCTTTTTTGTACCCTTCCGATGGACTAGACGTTCAGTTCGATTTTCCGGTCAAATTGAGGAGAAAAGTCGCGACCTTAACAGGGCGTGAACCCCGGAACCTCGAGTTTAGCTATTGGCAGGCGAACGTCTGAACCATTCTGCTACACTTACTACTACTACTACTACTACTACTATTACTACTACTACTACTACTACTACTACTATTACTACTACTACTACTACTACTACTACTGCTTACAATATTGCTTCGGCGCTTAATCTTAACAATTCAAACCAAAGCACACTAACGCACCAGGTATATAATAATAATAATAATAATAATAATAATAATAATAATAATGTTTATTTGTATAGCGCATATTCCATATAAAAACATCCTCACCAGCGCTTTACATTTCGCAAGAAAGGCAAAAGGTGATAAAAAATGTTCACAATTACATACACAATAAGATAACAACAAACATTAAAGCTATACAAGTAAGAAGACACATAAGAAACCACAGAATATTAAAATTTAAACACTGACTTATGTAATGAAGAAAGATTAACCGATTTTTCATATGAATAAAGAGACATACTGTGTTTATATATTGCTGCGTGTGTGTGCTTGCGTACGTGTGTGTGTGTGTGTACAATATACAAAGACTACTTTACAATATTTACTTAAAAAAAAGTACACAAACTGAAGAAAAGAAGTAATTGTAGAATTCACTGATGGGAAAAGAGGTGGGTTTTTAAACTGGATTTAAAAGCAGAAAGGGTAGGTGTTAACAAAAGGCAGAGCGGAAGTCTGTTCCAGGCTGACGGTCATTAGACAGCAAATGAACGCTGGCGAGCAAGTTGATAGTTTAACTCTATTGTGACTGCACTTGCCACAGCTGAGCTCTCCTGCTGGCCTTGGGCTGCCACAGTGAAATCACTGAGAACCGGGTGCAAGTGAACTTATCCATCGATTTTAGACGAAGAAACCAGCAAAATGTAGCTAAAGCGTTCAACGGAAGTTCCCTCCACAAGGGAATCAACTGCAAACTCCTAAATCATTAGCATAACAAAAGTAGAGGGAGTTATATACCCTAGACCGTCTGTTACTATGATCGAAGTAGCCCGTCCACAGTGAGAGCTCAGCTGTTACTTCGATCGAAGTAGCCCGTCGTCAAAGAATTAAATCTAGGGATCTGAAGGGACTCTTCGTCCTATAGGGTTCATCATCATCATCATCATCATCATCATCATCATCATCATCACCATTATCATCATCATGTGCCCCGCTGCATAGCGTTGGCGATTATGGCTCTCCATGTGCCTCTGTCCCTTGTTGCTCCAAGCACATCTTCCACCCTCTCTGTCTTTAGCCACCCTGCAAGTCCGTCCAATATTTTCTCCCTGGGCCTACCTGGTGTTTTCCTTCCATCCAGCTTTCCTATTGTGACCAGATGCTCCAATTCCCCTTTCCTCATAAAATGGCCATATAAATGTTGCTTGTCTTTTCTTAATCTTCTTTATCGATGATCTTCTTGAGTCTGCCTCCATCAAGACTGTCTCATTTGTTTTTTTTTTGCTTCCATGGAACTCTCAACAATCTTCTTAGAAACCATATTTCGGCTGCCTCAATCTTGTTCTGGTTTTGCATGTTGACTGTCCACAGCTCACAACGTATAACACTATCGTTTCTATAGAGGGTTGTGACACTGACAACAACCGGTTTCGTCTGATCAAAGAAGTGAGGGCTGACTGGCTCAGATGATAAAGTGCTGAACTGGAGGTGTGAGGTTTTAAGTTCAGTCCCTTTCTTCTGTAGGAAACTTGGCTCTTTCACTGCACATTTTGATTTGCTATTTCTCCCGAACCATGGTCAGATAAAATGGTCGACACACAAAGTAGACCACGTTCTCCTTCCGAATCTGTGTTACTGTTAATGTAATTGTTGCTTAAAGCCCAGCCGACTGTGTAGAGCCATATCAGGGCCAAGACCTTCTCAAAACGTACATCATACCTCATTAGAAAAAAAAAAAGAAAGTGGAAAAGAAAATGAAGTATTCATATCAATGCTTTCGCGCACATAGTCTACAGATATGTCCCTGGCGTTGACCACTCCGTCCAATTTATCACCAGCAGATTTTAAGGAACATACCTTAATACAGATGCACATCAGAAATAGCCGGCAGAATCAGCCAAGCCAAAACAGCATTCAAGAAGATGACAAGCATTCTTACCAACAAATGCCTATCAATTAACATCAGGAAGAGAGTTCTTCAATGTTAATAGAACCAATACTGTTGTACGGATGCGAGGCGTGGACAGTCAACAAACAAAGCCAGAACAAGTTTGAGGCATCCGAGATGTGGTTTCTAAGAAGAATGTGAGGGTTCCATGGACAGCAAAGAAAACAAACGAGATAGTCTTGATGGAGGCAGACACAAGTAGATCACTCATAAGGAAGATTAGGAAAAGACAGGCAACATTTAAGGCCATTTTATGAGGAAGGGGGATTTGGAGCACCTGGTCACAACGGGAAAGCTGGAGGGAAAGAGAGCACCGGGTAGACCCAGGGAGAAAATGCTGGACGGACTTGCAGAGAGGCTGGGGACGGGGAGGGTGAGGGAGATGCTAGGGGCAACGAGAGATAGAGGCAGATGGAAGTCCATGATCGCCAACGCCATGCGGCAGGGCACCTGATGATGACCTTAATACAAATATAAACGCAACTAAGGACACTAAAACATACATACAACTCTGGGTCTAAATGACAAAAAAATTGCTTCCGCACATTGCATTTCCTTACAGCCAAACGAATGCAGTATATATGTACCATATTATCAATCCTCATGGAAAATATGTAAGGCCTTATCAAACACCTACAGATGAAAGGACCAGCAGGGCAGAAAATGACAGAAAGGAAAGAAACAAGAGAGAGAAAGAGAGAGGGACGGACAGTCAGAAGACAGACAGACAGACAGACAGCAGGCAGGCAGACAGACAGAAGACAGACAGACAGAAGAGAGACAGAGAGAGAGAGAAGAAGAGAAGGAGACAGAGACAGAGAGACAGAGAGGGAGAGAGGGGGAGAGAGGGAGAGAGAGAGAGACGAAGACAGACAGACAGATAGAGAGAGAGGATAGACAGACAGACAGAGAGAGACAGACAGACAGACATAGAGAGACAGAGAGAGAGAGAGAGAGAGAGACAGACAGACAGAAAGAGAGAGAGAGACAGACAGACATACAGAGACAGACAGACAGACAGACAGAAGAGACAGACAGACAGAACGACAGCTGTTGTATTGTAGCACCAATGTGGAGAGGGGGCTGAAGGGGGAGGGAAAGAAGACAAAGCCCACACAAACCATTAATAACGCCCCGCATCATACAAGAAACTCACAATAGCCAGAACCTAATAATAGAGGTCAACTTCGACAGCCATTATTTCCCTGTCTCTTTATCGTAGCAGACTGTATATATATATATATATATATATATGTGTGTGTGTGTTTTTTGTATGTTGTGTGTAGTTAGTTGTATTGTGTTTTGTGTTATGATGAAAAATGTGTGTGTGTGGACCTGCCAGAACGAAATCAGTCTTAACTAGCATTTTGGGTATTTTGAGATATACATATCACTGGAAAGTATACATTCTGCTGATTATTCTGGTACTTGAATAACGCTTGTACTGAAAAAAAAATGTAGAAGTTATGTATGTTTAAAGTCATTAAGTTGTATGACGGCCATTTTGAGAAAACGGCCTCTAAAGTTTGTATGTACTCTCCTACACATTTTCCTTAAATTTCTTTATTTGGTGGCTTTGAACCAGTTTGTTTTTAATTTTCGCTGTCATTATCTGAAAGGTGCACCAAAGAGCTTTCCGTCAGTATATTACATGTGCGGGTACTGTACAGGTTACGGTTCATAATAACAGACAAAAAGAGGTACTTTTGGTATGAAATTGCGTTCTTTCTGCCGCGATCAGTGCATTAAAATACCATTTTAAATTGATTAATAATGTTTTTTTCAAGAAAAAAAAATTCTGTGGGGGATAGATTATAGTCTAGAGAAATCAATTTTGAGAAAAAGTCAAAACACCCCAGATAGACCCTCAGTCACCTTTTCAGCTCCTAGTGCTGTTCGACTGATTGCGAGTTAAGACAGATTTCGTGGTGGGAGGTCACACATACCCACACACACACACACACAGACACACACACACACACACACACACACACACACACACACACACGCACGCACGCACGCACGCGCACACACACACACACACACACACACACACACACACACACACACACACACACACACACACACACACAAGGAAACCATCTTGAAACGCATTTTAAAGAAGTAGTATCGGATCAAGTTTTGTTAGTTAAAATTTCAGAATCATTGGTTCACAGTCCTGTTAATGCGTTACTTTAAGATTATTATTATAATTATGATTATTTTTGTTTTTTTTGTTTTTATGACGATTTTTCTTTTACATCATTGATGTTAGTGTTGTTCTAGTTTCATTTCTCTGTTCATCCATATCCTTTTTCTTAAGACCTTGCCGCTTCCTTTCAATTTTTTCCCCCGTCCTTTTACTCTGTTCCCCTCTCCCCTCTCCCCTCCACCCCCCCACCCCTTATTTCATCCTCCATGCCATTTTTTCCCCGTCTAATATCACTTTTAGTGAAAAGATGTTAAATCAAGCAACGAACGAACGAACGAACACACACACAATATATATAATTTGCTTTCCTACACGGATAAAGGAGGATCGGCTATATGGGCTTTACTATCTCTTGTGGTGATCATCAGACCACTGGCACCGTAGCCATCCACCTCCCTTACCCTCTGACTCCGGCACCCTCACCACCAACTGCAAAAAAAAAATTAACCCTCTGATTCCCTCACCCGATCCACATGCTTAACTTAACCCTTTAATTCCCTCACCGTATCCACCAGCTTCCTGCAGGAAGCTGGTGGATAAGGTGATCGAATCAAAGGGTTAAGTTTTTGCTTTGCTGTTATGGTTGACAATGAATTTCTTCCTATCAGTTTCTGCCTTGCTGGTCCATTCACCTGTATGTGTTCGATAAAGTCTTGCGTACTTTCTCTCAGGATTGATAACTGGGTACATGTATTAAGTCCACGCTTGGCTCTAGGGAATTGAGGTATGCAGAAGCAGTTTAAGGTAATTTAGGCCCGTTTTTAAACATGTTTTAGCGTCCTTGTTTATGTTTAAATTTGTATTAAGATCTGCTTTTTTAATCCCCTGTGTTATAAATTTGATGGAGTGGTCAACGTCAGGGGCATCTCCTTAGATAATGTGCGCGAATGCATTGATAAATGTGACCTCCCACAACAAAATCAGTCTTAACTCGCAGTAATTCGAACAGCACTAGGAGCTGAAAAGGCGACTGGGGTGTTTTGACTTTCTAAAAAATTGATTTCTGTAGACTATATAATCTATCCCCCTACCAAATGTGTTTATCATTGTCTCTTACTGCGAACTGTAACCTGTACAGACCCCCACATGTAATATACTGACAGAAAGCTCTTTGGTGCACCTTTCGGATAATGACAGCTAAAATCAGAAACAAACTGGGTCAAAGCCACCAAATAGACAAACTTTAAAAATAATGTGTAGGACAGCACACAAAATCTTTTTAGAGTCGGTTTTCTCAAAATGGCCGTCATACAACTTAATGACTTTAAACATACATAACTTCTACATTTTTTTTTAAGTACAAGCTTTATTCAAGCACCAAAATAATCAGCAGAATGTACACTTTCCAGTGATATGTATCTCAAAATTCCCAAAATGCTAGTTAAGACTAATTTCGTGCTGGCAGGTCACAGATGTACTTAAATTTTCGTTTCCTTTTATTTCTTCGTGCTGAAGTATTGTGTATGTATTGAAACGGTTATAGCTCTGATATGACTCCACGCAGTCAGCTGGGCTTTAAAAACAAAAATAACAGTAACTAACAGTGATGCACAGGGTGCGGTAATCAAAGGGATAAGAACAAAAATAACAGTAACTAACAGTGATGCACAGGGTGCCGTAATCAAAGGGTTAAAAACAAAAATAACAGTAACTAACAGTGATGCACAGGGTGCGGTAATCAAAGGGTTAAAAACAAAAATAACAGTAACTAACAGTGATGCACAGGGTGCGGTAATCAAAGGGTTAAAAACAAAAATAACAGTAACTAACAGTGATGCACAGGGTGCGGTAATCAAAGGGTTAAAAACTAAAATAACAGTAATGAACAGTGATGCACAGGGTGCGGTAATCAAAGGGTTAAAAACAAAAATAACAGTAACTAACAGTAATGCACAGAGTGCGGTAATCAAAGGGTTAAAAACAAAAATAACAGTAACTAACAGTGATGCACAGGGTACGGTAATCAAAGGTTTAAAACAAAAATAACAGTAATGAACAGTGATGCACAGGGTGCGGTAATCAAAGGGTTAAAAACAAAAATAACAGTAACTAACAGTAATGCACAGGGTGCGGTAATCAAAGGGTTAAAAACAAAAATAACAGTAACAAACAGTAATGCACAGAGTGCGGTAATCAAAGGGTTAAAAACAAAAATAACAGTAACTAACAGTAATGCACAGGGTACGGTAATCAAAGGGTTAAAAACAAAAATAACAGTAACAAACAGTGATGCACAGGGTGCGGTAATCAAAGGGTTAAAAACAAAAATAACAGTAACTAACAGTGATGCACAGGGTACGGTAATCAAAGGGTTAAAAACAAAAAATAACAGTAACAAACAGTGATGCACAGGGTACGGTAATCAAAGGGTTAAAAACAAAAATAACAGTAACAAACAGTGATGCACAGGGTACGGTAATCAAAGGGTTAAAAAAAAAATAACAGTAACAAACAGTGATGCACAGGGTACGGTAATCAAAGGGTTAAAAACAAAAATAACAGTAACTAACAGTAATGCACAGGGTGCGGTAATCAAAGGGTTAAAAACAAAAATAACAGTAACTAACAGTGATGCACAGGGTGCGGTAATCAAAGGGTTAAAAACAAAAATAACATGAACTAACAGTGATGTACAGGGTGCGGCAGTCAAAGGGTTAAAAACAAAAATAACAGTAATTAACAGCGATGTAAAAGGTGCGGTAGTCAAAGGGTTAAAAACAAAAATAACAGTAACTAACAATGGTGTACAGGTGCGGAAGTCAAAGGGTTGAAAACAAAAATAACAGTAACTAACAATGGTGTACAGGGTGCGGAACTCAAAAAAGGTTGAAAACAAAAACAACAGTAATTAACAGTGATGTACAGGATGCGGCAGTCAAAGGGTTAGGGGCTCTTGGGTCCTGATGTATTAGCCGCACAGGGTCGGGACAAGGAGGGGGCCGTTTGTTTTCATTTACATCCCCGGCGCGCTATTGTCGTGTCTTGTCTGCCAGCGTGTAGACTTTTACATACTGTAGTTGAGGCTGCAGATGTTGGCAACATTGTAAAGCTGGGCTCGAACGCGCGTGACGCGCGCACACACGCACGTACGCATACGCGTGTATGGACACAGATATAGACACAGAGACAGACAGACAGACAGACAGACAGACACACACACACACACACACACACACACATACATACACACACACCGCGCGCGCACGCGCGAGCACACAGACACACTCACACATTCACACACATACGCACGCGCGCACGCGCATACACACAGACAGACATACTGAGACACACGCACACACACAGGCACACAGACATACACACTTACACACAGACAAACACACACACACACACACACACACACCACACACACACACACACACACACAACACCACTTACACAGACATAATACTCACACATGCACACGTACAAGCACACAGACACATAAGTGCACTTACACACACATACACACACGCACGCACTCACGCACGCACGCACGCACGCACGCACACACACACACACACACACACACGTACATGTATGTATGCATGTATGTATGTATATATGTATGTTTGTATGTATTATGTATGTATGTATGCATGCATGTATGTATGTATGTATGTATGTATGTATGTATGTGTGTGTGTGTATGTATGTATGTATGTTTGTATGTATGTATGTATGTATGTATGTATAAACGTAAACATGCACACACACACACACACACACACACACACACAGACACAGACACAGACACACACACACACACACGTACCACACACACACACACAACACACACACACACACACACACACACACACACACACACACACACACACACACATGTACAAACACACAAACACAGGAGCTTGAAGCGCTATACATACATACATTCAGTACTGGGTAGAACGGACGACCCACCAAAGCTCCATGTTGCTGTCGTCACTTGTCATTATTTGTGTTATGCTCGCGTGATCTAACCAGAATGTGAGTCCATGCCAAAAATGTGCCTGGGCCTATTAAGTGGCAAACGTGAAAAAACAATGCTTGGGGGTAAATCTAAGCTGGGAGACTTTCACATGGCACACTCCCACGTACCACACCAGTGCTGGTTGTATATCTTAAGACTTCCAACAAATGAAGGCTGCTTGTGGTGTCAAGACTACAGCCACCACCACCACTACCACCACTACCCACCACCTCCACCACCATCACCACCAACAATAACCACCACCACCACCACCACCACAATCACCACCACCACAACCATCACCACCACCACCTCCTACATTCGCCGGATTGGTAAGTCACACATGTCAAATTTATCCAATGCACTTTGTTTTGAAGTAGGAGAATAAGACGTTTCACCCGGAATTGAAAAGGGCAATTTTATGGGAAAGATGTTATCAAGGACACGTTTTCATTGTTCGGAATATTATCTTTATTGTTATATTTGTTTGAAGCCTAAATGACTGCGCAGAGCCATATCAGGGTTATAACCATTTCAAAACATACACAAACTTTCATTAGGTTGAAAAAAGGAAAAGAAAATTAAGCACATATATCAATGCATTCGCACACACAGTCTAAAGAGATGCCCATAGCGTTGACCACTCCGTTCAATTTATTATACGGAGGATTCTAAAAACAACATACCTGAATACAAATTAAACAAAAATAAGGACACTAAAACATATATGAAAACAGGCTTACTTACCTAAATTTGCTACCGCATATATCATTTCCCCACAGCCAAAAATGTACTCATACAAAAGTATGTAAGACTTTATCGAACACATACAGATGAATCCCCAAAGGTATGTCAAAATCAATTTTCACTGCACTTCCAAAGAAGACAGGGGCTATAGAATGCAAACCCATCGCACATCAGTTTGATGAGTCATGTTACCAAAATCCTATTAAGAATAATCATGATGAGGACAAGGAATAGCATCAAAGGAGAAATAACACATGAACAATGTCGATTTGTGGAAGGGAAAGGAACTATTAATGCCATATACATCCTAAGAACTATCATAGAGAGGTCAATCGAGATGAACAAGGATTTATATCTAAGCTTTGTTGATTATACAAGCTTTCGATAAGGCAAGACATGAAGAATTGATCACCCAACTAGAAAGACTCAATATTGATGGAAAAGATCTAAGAATAATCAGAAATATGTATTGGGAACAAACAGCTGCAATGAGAATAAAAAAAACGATATAAGCTCTTTCCAAAACATCAAAAGAGGAGTCAGACA
>JAPXFY010000014.1:27406533-27411533 GCA_030674185.1 Monoplex corrugatus | reverse complement strand
GAGACAAAAGTAGGTTGCTGACGGACTGAGAGAGGAAGTTTGTTCCAGGAGAGTGGACCAGAAACAGAGAAGGCTCGTGGACCATAGGTATTGAGCTTAGTGCGTGGAAAGCGAAAAGTCAGAGGATCGGAGGCAGAGCGGAGGGTACGTGAGGGAACATAGATCTCAAGTAGGCTTGACAGGTAATCGGGGGCTGCGTTATTGAGGCTTTTGTAGCACATGGTGTCTAGTTTGTACTGTATGCGCTTTGATACAGGGAGCCAGTGAAGTTGTGCCAGGAGAGGAGATATGTGGTCAGCTTTTTTCTTTTTGAGTACAAGGCGTACAGCATTGTTTTGAATGCGCTGTAGGATGTGAATGGTGGAGGCAGGAAGACCAGACAGGAGTGAATTGCAATAGTCAATGCGAGACATTATGAAGGAGAGAACGAGTTTTGCAGTTGTTTCGACAGAGAGATACTTCCTGATCAGCCTTATACGATGGAGATGATAGTAGCAAGATCTGGCAGTTTGAGAAACAAAGTTGTTCATGGAGAGGGTAGAGTCAATGCAGACACCAAGGTTTTTAGCTGAATCAGAAATTGGGACTGATGTGTTACATAATGGGAGAGAAAGAGGAGGCAGCTGAGAAAGTTTCTGACGGGTGCCAATGAGGATAGCTTCTGTCTTGTCGTCATTAAGCTGAAGTTTGTTGAACGTCATCCAGTTCTTAATGTCTGAGTAACACTCAGTGGTGCGAGTCAACAGGCGCTGTATATTATCAGGTGAGTCACTGTCTTGAAGTTGGGTGTCATCAGCATAGAAGTGGTGTTTTATAGAGTGGGAGTTGATGATGGTGGACAGAGGGGAGGTGTAAAGAGTGAAAAGAACAGGGCCAAGGACAGATCCTTGTGGAACACCACAGGTCAGGTATGCAGGTTGAGAGTAAGTGCCATTGATGAGAACAGTTTGTTTTCTGTTTGATAAATACGAAGTGAAAAAGGAGAGAGCAATGTCAGAGATGCCAAAAGTATGATGAAGTCTAGAAAGGAGAATACCATGGTCAATGGTATCGAAGGCTGCAGACAGATCAAGGAGTGTGAGGAGAGAGACTTTGCAAGTATCAGTTGCAAGGAGGAGATTGTTGAGAATGTGTAGTAGGGCAGTTTCAGTGCTATGGCACTGGCGGTAGGCTGACTGGAAAGGATTGAGGAGATTGTTGGCAGACAGGTGAGAGTTCACTGGTTGAGGACGACTTTTTCAAGGAGTTTTGACAAGAAAGAGAGATTAGAGATAGGCCTGTAATTTTTCAGTTCATTTGGGTCTAAATTGTGTTTCTTGAGGAGAGGGTGAACAATAGCAGACTTGAAAGAATCTGGGACAGTTCCAGTTTGAAGAGAAGTGTTGATGATGTCAGTGATGAATGGGAGGTGAGTAGGGAGACAGTCGGCGTAGAGAGAACCTGGAAGAGGATCCAGTTCGCAGGTTTTGAACGATATGGATCTGATTGTGTTGAAAATTTCTTCTTGTGAGACTGGGGTAAAAGTAGTAAGAGGTGTGTCCAGAGAAGGAAGGGTCAGGTGGGCATGGTTGACAGGGTGTCCTGTCAAGCCTGTCACGAAGAGTTTGTATTTTGGTGGTGAAATAGTTGGAGAATACAGATGGGAGTTCTTCATTTGTATGTTTTGTTGGGAGAGGTAAATCTTTTCGTGTGCCAAGGAGATGATTCATGGTTGTAAAGAGTTCTTTTGAAGAAGAGGCATTCAGGATTTTGGTTTGGAAATAGCTTGTTTTTGCTGATGCAATGAGGGTGGATACTTTTGTTTTAGAGGCTTGGAAAAGTTGCCTGTGTACAGTGAGTTTGGATTTGCGCCAGCGGCGCTCTGCTCTGCGGCGGGCACGTTTTGCACAGGCGATCTCATGAGTGAGCCAGGGGGTAGGGGGGCGGTCAGGTAAAAGACGGGTTGTGGCTGGAGCATGAGTGTCCAGAAGATGGTGGAGAGTAGTATAGAATTCATCGGCAAGGTTATGTGACTTTTCAGAAAGGAGACGGGAGGCATCAGATGAAAATGTGGAGAGGTCGATAGATTTGAGATTGCGTCGAGTCACTGTGCGCATGGTACGGGAAGGAGGAGAAATGTCGAGAGAACAGAGAATTGCAGAGTGGTCAGATGGAAGGGCTGAAGTTAGACGGGTAGAAAGAACTAAGCAGTTGTCAGTAGCGGAATTGTGATCACGAGAAATGATCCAGTCAAGAATGTGACCTTTTTGATGGGTTGGTTCAGAAATGTGTTGAGTCATATTGTGATTGGACAGAGAGTTGATGATATGTCTTGTGTCATAACGGTGAGTGTTGTCATAGTGGACATTGATGTCACCTAGAATGATGATTTTCTACTACTACTACTTCTACTAATACATCTTTGAAAATACCTATTTCAACAACTGACTAGCCCTTCAGTTTCTTGCAACAGACCTGTCAAATTGCACAAATGTGATCGATAAGTATACAAAGTTTCATGAGGTTTGAGTTTTGGTTTGTTAAAAAAAATGCTGTTTGGTTGCTGAAAATAAAGTTATCGCTGAAACTGTGATTAGATTTCCCTTGGTGTTCTCAAAAATGTCTCTGTCTCTGTCTACCACTCTGTCTCTGTCTCCATCTCTCTCTCTCTCTCTCTCTCCCTCTCTCTCTCTCTCTGTCTCTGTCTCTCTGTCTCTCTGTCTCTGTCTCTCTCAAAAGAACATTTGCTGTAGTTTGATACAGAGAGAAAGAGACGAGACAGAGAGAGAAGGGAAAGCGGAACATAAGAGAGAGAAGGAAAGGAAGGCAACAAGAAACGAGAGAGAGAGAGAGACAGAGAGAGAGACAGAGACAGAGACAGAGACAGAGACAGACAGAGACAAACAGAGACAAACAGAGAGAGACAGACAGATAGACAGACAGACAGGCAGAGACCGAGACAGAGACTGAGAGACAAAGACAGAGAGACAAATACAGAGAGCAAGAGAAAGATAGAGAGAGAGAGAGGGCGGAGACAGAGAAAGAGACAGGGACAGGGAGACAGACAGAGGCAGAGAGAGACAGAGAGAGACACAAAGAGAGAGAGAAAGAAAGAGAGTGAGAGAGAGAGAGACAGACAGACAAAGAGAGAAAGAGATACAGAGACAAAGAGAGAAAGAGAGAGAGAGAGAGAGAGAGAGAGAGAGAGAGAGAGAGAGAGAGAGAGAGAGAGAGAAAGAGAGACAGACAGAAAACGGGAACAGAAGAGAGAGAAGAGAGAGGAAGGCAGCAAGGACACCCAAATTCAATAACAATAATAGCAGTTCCCCGAACCAACGAACAAATCACTGACTAGTGTGGCGGATCCTGCTGTGACATTGTGCTGCTGCACATGGAAGACCACAGTGTAATATTTGTAATATTAAGGGGATGATTGTAACTGTGTGTGAGAGAGAGAGAGAGAGAAAGAGAGAGAGAGAGAGAAAGAAAGAGAGAGAGAGTGAGAGAGAGAGAGAAAGTGAGAGAGTGAGAGAGTGAGAAGAGAGAGAGAGGGGTGGAGAAAGAGAAACAGATAGGCAGGCAGAGACAGACAGGGACAGAGAGGGACAGAGAGAGAAAGAGAGACAGAGAGAGATAGAGACAGAGAGACAGAAAGACAGAGACAGAGAGACAGAGAGAAAGAGACAGAGACAGACATACAAACGGACAGAAGAGAGAGAGAGAGAGAGAGAGAGAGAGAGAGTGTGTGTGTGTGTTTGTGTGTGTGTGAGAGAGAGAGAGACAGACAGACAGACAGACAAGACAGACAGATAGACAGAAAGACAGACAGTCTCACAACAAACACTTGTCAACACAGAGAAACAACGAGACAGACACAGAGATGGCTTCAAAGACCGTAGCCAGAACACAAAGTAATTTACTGATTCTTCATTACTGTCTGCAGACTACGGTAAACAACACCCAAACCCACAGGCTCTATGCTAGCAACACGCCCAGGAGAAATTTCCTAGCCTGTACAGGCAGCTGACCAATGTTATGTTACATACAAAGGAAAATGATAGGACAGTATAATGAATCTCATGCCCTCGGCTACAATTTGGTTCCAGACAAGATAGTGAAAACTGTGTGGGGATAGTACATGTAGTGTGTGGGTGGTAACAAGACTGAAGTTGATTTGATACAATGGTATACGAACTGATATAGGAAAAGTATAAGGAAGAAAGCAATGGAATGGGAGAGGTTGGGAGAAAGATTAAAAAGCAAGAATACGAATGATTCAAAGAATGAAATGGTAACTTGTTTGGCCATTCGTCATCATCACCATCATCATCATCATCATTGTCATCGTCATCATCATCATCATGTACCCTGCCGCATGGCGTTGGCGATCATGGCCCTCCATACGAATCTATCCCTTGTCGCTGCAAGTACATCTTCCACCCTCTCTGTCCTCAGCCACCCTGCGAGTCCGTCCAATATTTTCTCCCTGGGTCTACCTGGTGTTATGTGGACAACTTCTTGAACATTTAGGCCACTAATGTTGGTTATGTTCTCGATGTATGAGATTGGAGGTCTGCCTTTCTTCCTCTTTGCCTCTGTTTTTCCTTGAAAAACGGATGCCATGAGGTCTGTGTTCTTGCTACGTGACACATGGCCAATGTATTTCAGTCTTCTCTTGTTGATGTCTGCCAGTAATTTTCTGGTGGTATCAAGTTCTTCCAGGACACTTTCATTGGTTCTTCTATCTGTCCATTTGACACGCAGTAGTCTTCGATAAAACCATATCTCTGCTGCCTCAATTCTTTTGTGATCAGCTTTTCTGAGACAGAGGCATATCAAATGGCCTGAAAATTAAACTTCTGAATTGTTTGATTGGGCCAGTCATGATTTATGGTTGCAAAGCCTGGACTTTCAGAAATGAGGAAGGTGGAGTTAAACAGGGAGAGAAGACAGTAACGAAAACAAAACAGAGACAGAGAAAGAGAGAACACAGTTTGCGTTCCTGTTTCTCAATAAATTCC
>JAPXFY010000014.1:27389033-27396533 GCA_030674185.1 Monoplex corrugatus | reverse complement strand
CTTATCTTTTTCTTTTCTTCAGTTCTGTTTTCAGTCAGATTATGACATGAACGTAGTTGATTTCAGATGACTACGACGAGTGAATCAGCATGAAGGAAATGTATGTACATTCAAATCAATCAAACACATTGCATCAAAGAAAGAGTCAACAGGTTTTGCTTTCCAAACAGACAGTAGAGTCTGCTTAGGTCCCTGTTGTGTTGTCCATTCTGGTGCATGTGATAAATAAATGTACATCAACATGCGAAAATATTACCAAACAATTAGATGATATGCACTCCATCGCATTATGTTTCTTTATTTGTAAAATATACAGAGTTGACATAACAGATATGTATACTATTATGAAAGAAACATGACACAGTTACAACACTTGGCATATCAAAACACTCCATTCTACCAACCATGAAAAACACGCCCCAAGATAGGAGAATTTACAGTAATCCGAAAGAACGCCCATGACAGTGGGCAAACACAGGGAGAGACAAATGACAAGTGAAGACTGATGAAGTACAGCGTAACACCATACACAGCCAACACACACTGCTGAAGAAAACAAAGGTTCCCTGGTTGGCACACTTCATCTACTTCGTCCACAAAGGCGCCACACTGGTGGAGACATTGTAGGAGAAAAGATGAAAGCGTAGCAGCTCTGTCAATCTTTGTAAACAATGCTTGGTGTAGATGATTAAACTGGTGGATACAGGACAAGAGCGTTGTATGGAGAGTGTTTTTATAATAATAATAATATATTTTATTTATATAGCGCAAAATCTTGATAAAATCAAATCTAAGCGCTGAGCGTATACATGCATACATACCTACATACATATGAGCGTATACATGCATACATACATGCTTACATACTTACGTACATAAATCTAAGCTGAGCGTATACATGCATACATACATACATACATAAATCTAAGCGTATACATACATACATACATACATACATACGTACGCACATGCATACATAATAATTACAATATTTATATAGCGCAAATCTCGACAAAATCAAATCCAAGCGCCGAAAAGACACACACGCACACACGCACGCACGCACACACACGCACACACACACACACACACACACACACACACACACACACACACACACACACACACACACATGCATGGCCACAAATGGGGAGAAAAGAATAAAAGCAATAAAAGCAAGAATAAAACCAATGAAAAACCACAGAGAGCACATCATATACAATTATATATTAAAACAAAGTGATTCCCCTCCGAGCGGAGACAGGCTGCAGAGGGGGGTTGAGTGAGGTTAGGATTTTATGCAGAGGAGAAAAGGTGAGTTTTGAGAGCGGACTTGAAGGAGGCAAAAGTAGGTTGCTGACGGACTGAGAGAGGAAGTTTGTTCCAGGAGAGTGGACCAGAAACAGAGAAGGCTCGTGGACCATAGGTATTGAGCTTAGTGCGTGGAAAGCGAAAAGTCAGAGGATCGGAGGCAGAGTGGAGGGTACGTGAGGGAACATAGATCTCAAGTAGGCTTGACAGGTAATCGGGGGCTGCGTTATTGAGGCTTTTGTAGCACATGGTGTCTAGTTTGTACTGTATGCGCTTTGATACAGGGAGCCAGTAAAGTTGTGCCAGGAGAGGAGATATGTGGTCAGCTTTTTTCTTTTTGAGTACAAGGCATACAGCATGTTTTGAATGCGCTGTAGGATGTGAATGGTGGAGGCAGGAAGACCAGACAGGAGTGAATTGCAATAGTCAATGCGAGACATTATGAAGGAGAGAACGAGTTTTGCAGTTGTTTCGACAGAGAGATACTTCCTGATCAGGCTTATACGATGGAGATGATAGTAGCAAGATCTGGCAGTTTGAGAAACAAAGTTGTTCATGGACAGGGTAGAGTCAATGCAGACACCAAGGTTTTTAGCTGAATCAGAAATTGGGACTGATGTGTTACATAATGGGAGAAAGAGGAGGCAGCTGGGAAAGTTTCTGACGGGTGCCAATGAGGATAGCTTCTGTCTTGTCGTCATTAAGCTGAAGTCTATTGTGTGTCATCCAGTTCTTAATGTCCGAGTAACACTCAGTGGTGCGAGTCAACAGGCGCTGTATATTATCAGGTGAGTCACTATCTTGAAGTTGGGTGTCATCAGCATAGAAGTGGTGTTTTATAGAGTGGGAGTTGATGATGGTGGACATGGGGGAGGTATAAAGAGTGAAAAGAACAGGGCCAAGGACAGATCCTTGTGGAACACCACAGGTCAGGTATGCAGGTTGAGAGTAAGTGCCATTGATGAGAACAGTTTGTTTTCTGTTTGATAAATACGAAGTGAAAAAGGAGAGAGCAATGTCAGAGATGCCAAAAGTATGATGAAGTCTAGAAAGGAGAATACCATGGTCAATGGTATCGAAGGCTGCAGACAGATCAAGGAGTGTGAGGAGAGAGACTTTGCCAGTATCAGTTGCAAGGAGGAGACTGTTGAGAATGTGTAGTAGGGCAGTTTCAGTGCTATGGCACTGGCGGTAGGCTGACTGGAAAGGATTGAGGAGATTGTTGGCAGACAGGTGAGAGTTCAGCTGGTTGAGGACGACCTTTTCAAGGAGTTTTGACAAGAAAGAGAGATTAGAGATAGGCCTGTAATTTTTCAGTTCATTTGGGTCTAAATTGTGTTTCTTGAGGAGAGGGTGAACAATAGCAGACTTGAAAGAATCTGGGACAGTTCCAGTTTGAATAGAAGTGTTGATGATGTCAGTGATGAATGGGAGGAGAGTAGGGAGACAATCGGCGTAGAGAGAACCTGGAAGAGGATCCAGTTCGCAGGTTTTGAACGACATGGATCTGATTGTGTTGAAAATTTCTTCTTGTGAGACTGGGGTAAAAGTAGTGAGAGGTGTGCCAGAGAAGGAAGGGTCAGGTGGGCATGGTTGACAGGGTGTCCTGTCAAGCCTGTCACGAAGAGTTTGTATTTTGGTGGTGAAATACTTAGAGAATACAGATGGGAGTTCTTCATTTGTATGTTTTGTTGGGAGAGGTAAGTCTTTTCGTGTGCCAAGGAGATGATTCATGGTTGTAAAGAGTTCTTTTGAAGAAGAGGCATTCAGGATTTTGGTTTGGAAATAGCTTGTTTTTGCAGATGCAATGAGGGTGGATACTTTTGTTTTAGAGGCTTGGAAAAGTTGCCTGTGTACAGTGAGTTTGGATTTGCGCCAGTGGCGGGCACGTTTTGCACAGGCTATCTCATGAGTGAGCCGGGGGTAGGGGGGCGGTCAGGTAAAAGACGAATTGTGGCTGGAGCATGAGTGTCCAGAAGATGGTGGAGAGTAGTATAGAATTCATCGGCAAGGTTATGTGACTTTTCAGAAAGGAGACGGGAGGCATCAGATGAAAATGTGGAGAGGTCGATATATTTGAGTTTGCGTCGAGTCACTGTGCGCGTGGTACGGGAAGGAGGAGAAATGTCAAGAGAACAGAGAATTGCAGAGTGGTCAGATGGAAGGGCTGAAGTTAGACGGGTAGAAAGAACTAAGCAGTTGTTAGTAGCTGAATTGTGGTGATCACGAGAAATGATCCAGTCAAGAATGTGACCTTTTTGATGGGTTGGTTCAGAAATGTGTTGAGTCCTATTGTGATTGGACAGAGAGTTGATGATATGTCTTGTGTCATAACGGTGAGTGTTGTCATAGTGGACATTGATGTCACCTAGAATGATGAGATTTCCAGGTAAGAGGCAGTAGTGGTCAAGCAGTTGGTCAAAGTCAGAGAGAAACGTGGATGTGGTGAGTTTGTTGGCAGAGCTAGGTGGAGGTCGATAGACACAGGAGAAGGTGATGGGGTGAGGGGTGGATTGGAAGGATACTTCAACGTGCTCGAAAGAAGGATGGGAGAAAGGCAGAGACTGCGAGAAAGATAGGCGGGAATGGAGTGAGTCGTTGTAGAGGATGGCGATACCGCCACCTCGAGATGAGCGATGGAAAGAAGCAAGCCTGTAACCACTCGGAGTGAGGCTAGCATGTATAGGTTCATGACCAAGGGGGTTAAGCCATGTCTCTGTGATAAAAGCAATGTCAACGTGCTCATCAGCGATAAAATCAGCAAAGACCTCGGCTTTGCCATCTTTGCATATTGATTGAGCGTTAAAAAGGCATAGTTTAAGTTTATCACAGTCATATGGCGGCGGCCGAGGTGGCGAAGAAGGCGGCACCGACGGGACAAAAGACGAAGGCGACACCAGCGGGGCAGAAGACGAAGGCAGCAACGACGGAACAGAAGAAGAAGACAAAGGTAGCACCGGCGGGACAGAAGACGAGGGCAGCGCCGGCGGGACAGAAGACGAAGGCAGCACCGGCGGGACAGAAGGCGAAGGCGGCACCACCAGGACAGAAGGCGAAGGCGAAGATGGCAGAGGAGGAGACAAAGCCCGCAGCAGCGAGGTCGAAGGCAGGGGCAGTGGAGGAGACGAAGAAGCAGAAAAAGAAAAGTGGCGTCGGGCTGGCACAGCAGGAGGCAGGTTGTGCCAAAGTCGGTGGAGATGTCCACCACGACAGGATCGCGCAGTACGGGGCTTGCTACACAGCCCCAATGTACGTATGCGCTGGTAGACGCCTCCACCGAGGTAGCATTTGCTGTGTTTAAAAAGTGTCAGTCCAATTTGTTTAAGGACGGACGGATCCATAATTGAGAGCCAGTCAGGAGAGGATGATGTTTGCAGAGAACAACGAAGGTTTGGGAGCTGTAGCGTTGGGCGAACACAGTAGGCTAAAATGTTAACACAGTTCACAGGTTAAATGTCAGACCTGAACGGCAGAATTAAAATGACGAAAAGTAGGCATACGAAACTCTAAAATCAGATTATCCGGTAAAATATTCAAAATTAAAAAAAAAAATTTACATCACCATTTGTCGGGACCCAAGAGGAATAAACTGATATAAAATTCAATGTACAAAAACAAATAGAACCACGATAAAATCACTGTAAAATACCACACACACTTTTGCTGCCTGCTGGCGCGACATCTACTCACACATGTGTTTGTTTAAACCTTTCACTCTCACACCCTATTAACAAATGGCAAAAACTTAACCATTTGACTCCCTCACTCTGTCCACCAGCTTCCTGCAGGAAACTGATGGATAGGGTGAGGGAGTCAAAGGATTAAGCTTTTGCTTTTCTAGGATGGTTGACAATGCAGGAAGCTAGTGGACAGGATGCGGTAGTCAAAGGGTTAATCTGAGTCTGAGTGAAAATGTTATGGATTTTGATGTGTTTTATCTTTCTCTCTTCTTCATTTCTGTTTTCAGTCTAATTCTGATATGAATGTAGGTTGATTTCAGTTGAATACTATGAGTGCATCAGTATGACGTTATGTATGTACAACCAGATCAACCAAACAAATTACATCAAAGAAAGAGTCAACAGGTTTTGTTTTCCAAACAGACAATCGGGTCTGTTTTGGTCATTGTGGTGGTGTCCATTCTGGCGGATGTGACTAAGATTGACAGCTACATGCAAAATAAGACTACACATTCATGATGATTGACACACCATCACATCATGTCTATTCATTTGTGAAATGTATAGACACGGCATAACAGTATACATTGTTATGAAAGGAACACTATTGTGACAATTGACATATCAAAACAGGATACAATTACAATGGACACATCAAAACACAGTTATAACAAATGACACACCAAAACATGACACAATTACAATTGACACATATACAAATTAACACAATTACAAAAATTGACACATCAAAACACGACATAATTACGACAATTGACACATCAAAACACGACATAATTACGACAATTGACACATCAAAACACGACATAATTGCGACAATTGGCATATCTAAACACGATACAATTATAACAACTGACACATCAAAACACGACACAATTACAATTGACACTTCAAAACACTCTGTCCTACCAACCATGAAAAACACGCCCCAAGATACGAAGTGATACAGTAATAAGAAAGAACGCCCATGACAGTGGAACAACAACAACAACAACAACAACAACAACAACAACAACAACAACAACAATATTTTATTTATATAGCGCAAAATCTTGATAAAATCAAATCTAAGCGCTAAAACAGACACACACGCACGCACGCACACACACGCACGCACGCACGCACACACACACACACAGTGGACAATCACACAGAGAAAAATGACAAGTGAAAACTGATGAAGTACAGAGGAACACGAAACACAGCCAACAAACACTACTGAAGAAAACAAAGTTGGCACACTTCATCTAGTTCGTCCACAAAGGCGCCACACTGGTGGAGACATTGCAAGCGAAAAGATGGAAAGACAACGGAGTTGTCAACCTTTGTAAACAGAACTGAGACAGAAAGGATAGATTGGGTGAGAAGTGGTGGTATAGTGGTATGGGTATTGTTTTTGGGGAATTGTGTTTCTGTGCTGATAAGGTTTTCTGGCTCCCTCTATTTTGCCAGAAGCTGTTCCAACATGCAGCGCAAATGAAACAAAGAAACTGAAGGAATTGTCCATGTTTAGGATCACAAAACAAATCGTATGAAATAGATCAAGGAAGATGTTACAAAAACCTGTTTCCTTCAAATAGGCAATTTAAATTGATTAAGTCCATATCCTTTGCCGGCATGTCATAAAATTAGTCCAAGCAATAGGAAGGTTAAAGGCATTGCAATAAATCAATGAATAAATAAATAAATAAATAAATAAACAAATAAATAAATAAAATAAATGATGACGATAATGATACTACTACTACTTCTACTACTAGTAATACTAAAAAATGATGATAATAATGATAATGATAACAATAATGATAACAACAACGAAAATGACACTACTACTACTACTAATAATAACAATGATACTAATACTACTACTACTAATAATAACAATAATAATAATAATAATAATAAAATAATAATTGTAACAATAACAATAATAACAATAATAATAATAACAATAACATAAAACATTCACAACAATTGACACACTGAAAAAAAAGATGTGTGTATTGATAATAAAGCAGACATACGCACAAATATATGCAGATTAAACTTCCGTAAAAGAAGCTTGCAACATGCTCGAATCAGCCTCATGGATTCGATTTCATGAACATTTAAATGATCAGTTTGTGTCACAACAAATGATAAAACTTTCCGTTCAAAATTTATACCAAAAAATGCAGTATTCTTCCATGTATCATTTGCGATCGATTATTGCTGTTCGTTTTCGTATTCAGCTAAACGCATTGAAAACAAAATATTGTAAACATATCAAGTGTATTTCCAGCAAACAGTTCACATTGTTTCACTGTTTATTTTATTGCAAAATGCTACGTTCTTTTCTACCGAAAATGTTTACTCAAGAAAACTATTCTGAAACTCATTTCAAAAAAGTAACATCAGATCAATCTTTGTTACTTAAAATTTCAGAATCATTAGTTCACAGTCCTGTTAATGCATTACTTTAACTTTATGCAGTTTGTGTTTTATTAATGTT
>JAPXFY010000014.1:27374033-27384033 GCA_030674185.1 Monoplex corrugatus | reverse complement strand
GGATGAGAGAGTGAGAGAGAGAGGAAGGAGGGGGGAAGATACAGACAAACAGACAGACTGACAAAAAGACAAGGAAACTATGGGACCAAGACGTAAAACCAAAGAAACCCCACCACCATCACCACCACCACCACCACCCCACCACCCCCACCACCACCACCACCACCCCCACCACCACCACCACCGTACGCTGAACAGAAGGAAAACAACAAGTGACCGGACGAATCAGGTAATGGCAAGAGACACAAACTCATCCCGTATTTTTCTTAGTTAGTGAGTGGGTTGATAAGTCTGCCAAGCGAACCCTGGGCAGTCTTCACGCTCGACGGCAAACGTGACATAAGGGCAAATGAACTGTGATCTATGCATAGTGTAGGAGCAGCATCTGGCGCCAACAGAGCAGGCAGCGAATAATGATAAAAAAAAAACAACAAAAAAAAAACAACCCGGGTTGAACAACTGCCCAAAGGGTGGTCTACCATGGTGCCTCTTTGGCGTGTCAAACAAAGACAAACACATTTTGCGTGGGAAACAATTTTTCCTAGATCCTGCGAAGGTTTTGGGCAACGCGTCTGATGTAACGGACAGGGAAATCCGGGAAAAAAAAAAAGACAAAAACAAACAACAAAAAAAAAAAAACAACAAAAAACACAACGACAACAAAAACACTCAGCCCTCAGAAATGTGCAACGGTACAATCGACCTTTGTAGGTGTGATTTTCTGTTCATGCTAATCGTTCTGTCTCTTCTATCTGCTCTCTTGTCTCTGTCTCTTGTGTCTCTATGCCCTGTCTCATCTCTATCTGTGTCTCTCTGTTTGTCTCTGTCTGTCCTCTCTCTGTCTCTTCTCTCTGTCTCTTCTCTCTTCTCTCTCTTTCTCTCTCTCTCTTTGTCTCTCTGTGTATGTCTCTATGTCTCTGTCTCAGTCTCTTTGTCTGTGTCTCTCTGTGTATGTCTCTGTCTGTCCGTCTCTCTGTCTCGTCTCTGTCTTTGTCTTCTCTCTCTCTCTCGCTCTGTCTCTCTCACAGATAAGAATTTACGTCATTTCTTTTGTTCATTAAACAATCTCTCTCTATCTGTCTGTCTGTTTGTCTCTGTCTCTTGTCTGTGAGTGTGTGTGTGTGTGTGTGTGTGTGTGTGTGTGTGTGTGTGTGTGTGTGTGTGTGTGTGTGTGTGTGTGTGTGTGTGTGTGACTCTGTGTGTGTTGGTCTGTCTCTCTGTCTCTGTCTTAGTCTAACTGTCTGTGTCTGGTCTGTATGTCTGTCTGTCTCTGTCTGTATCTCTCTCTCTCTCTCCTTCTCCCCCCCTCTCTCTCTCTCTGAATAGTACATAGATAGTGGAAAGGTCCCCTTCCACTGTTCTGTGATAGTACACAAACGCTTCTTTTCAAGTCCAATCTTTTCATCAACAAATCCTGCAATCAAAGGACTCGCTCTAACTGCAAGAAATGACAGAAAGCAAAGGAACAAACCAGAAACGAAGAGAGTGACAGAAAAAGAGGAAACGTCTAGCACAGATTTCCAGAAGGTGGAGTTAGTAGTCACACTGAAGGAGACCCCGGCTTCTATAGTACACAAACGCTTTTTCAGTCCAAAACTATACATCAACAAATCCTGCAATTCAAAGTGGATTGTTTAACTGCAAAAATGACCCCAAAGGTAAGGAACAAAACATGAAACGAAAGAGTAAAAAAAAAAAAGTCTAGCACAGAATTTCCAGAAGGTGGAGTTAGTTTATACTGAAAGAGACCCCCCGCTTCCCTACAAGGCTATGGACACGCCTAGCACAAAACTAAAAACAAAAATAAGCCTAGCACAAATTTCCAGAAGGTGGAGTTAGTGTTTATACTGAAAGAGACCTCCTCCCCCCACCCCACAAGGCTATGGACACGCCTGCACAAAACTAAACAACAAAAATAAGTCTAGCACAGAATTTCCAGAAGGTGGAGTTAGTGTTTATACTGAAAGACCCCACCCCCCCCCCCCCCACAAGGCTATGGACACGCCTAGCACAAAACTAAACAAAAAATAAGTCTAGCACAGAATTTCCAGAAGGTGGAGTTAGTGTTTATACTGAAAGACCCTACCCCCCCCCCCCCCACAAGGCTATGGACACGCCTAGCACAAAACTAAACAACAAAAATAAGTCTAGCACAGAATTTCAGAAGGTGGAGTTAGTGTTTATACTGAAAGAGCCCTGGGTAACACCCCCCCCCCCCCACAAGGCTATGGACACGCCTAGCACAAAACTAAACAACAAAAAAGAAAAAAAACCCGTCTAACCCAGAATTTCCAGAAGGTGGAGTATTCATATTGAAAGATCCCTCGGCATCTCCACACGGATATGAACACGCCTAGCACAAAACTAAACAACAACAAAAAAACATCTAACACAGAATTTCCAGAGGGTGGGGTTAGTATTTATACCGAAAGAGCCCCGGCATCCCTACAAGGGAGCATGGACACACCAAGCGCAAAACTAAACAACATATATCACACAGTCTCCATGCGGTTTCCTGTCAATGAAGGTCTCCCGGTAAACACACGACGCCACCGGTGTTGTCAACGTGCATGCACCACCTTCAAGGACCGAACTCAGGCACAACAGCCTCTTTGTCACCCCACCCACCCCCTCACCACCCAAATCCACTCACCCACCTTCATTCTCTGATGGTGTGGCTTCAAGATGGTGACACAGGGCCTCGGTCATACTGAGAGACATACAATCGAGTATATCATCACCATCAGGTGCCCTGCCACATGGAGTTGGCGATCATGGACTTCCATCTGTCTCTATCTCTCGTTGCCCCTGGCATCTCCCCCAGCCACTCTGCAAGTCCGTCCAGCATTTTCTCCCTGGGTCTACCCGGTGCTCTCTTTCCTTCCAGCTTTCCTGTTGTGACCAGGTGCTCCAAATCCCCCTTCCTCATAAAATGGCCTGTAAATGTTGCTTGTCTTTTCCTAATCTTCCTTATGAGTGATCTACTTGTGTCTGCCTCCATCAAGACTGTCTCGTTTGTTTTCTTTGCTGTCCATGGAACTCTCAACATTCTTCTTAGAAACCACATCTCGGCTGCCTCAATCTTGTTCTGGACTTGTTTGTTGACTGTCCACGCCTCGCATCCGTACAACAGTATTGGTTCTATATAACATTCAAGAACTCTCTTCCTGATGTTAATTGACAGGCATTTGTTGGTAAGAATGCTTGTCATCTTCTTGAATGCTGTTTTGGCTTGGCCGATTCTGCCGGCTATTTCTGATGTGTATCTGCCGTCTGATGAAATGATCGAGTATATATGTCTGGGGAAAGTTTCAGTTTCAGTTTCTCAAGATGACGTCTCTGCGGTCGGAATAAATTCCATAAACACTGACGTCACAGGTACCATGTGATGGAGAAGATCCAGAATGATCGTGGCCCAAGCCTTAGGCCTGCACACAAACTTATGAACTGGAGCAGTGGCAGATTTAAATGGAGAAATGGCAGATTTAGATGTAGGAGTTGAAGATTTAGATGGAGGAGTGGCAGATTTGGATGGAGGAGTGGGAGATTTAGATGGAAGAGTGGCAGATTTACATGGTAGAGTGGCAGATTAGCATGTACGAGTGGCAGACTTGGATGGAGGAGTGGCAGATTTACATTGACGTTTGGTAGATTTAGATGGAAGAATGGCAGATTTTGATGAAATATTGGCAGATTTAGATTGAAGAATAGCAGACTTGGATGGGGGAGTGGCTGATTTGAATGAAAGAGCGGCAGATGTAGATGGAAGAGTGGTAGGTTTGGATGGGGGGGGTGGTGGTGGTGGCAGATTTGGATGTAAGAGTGGCAGATTAAGGTGGAGGAGTGGCATACTGACATGGAGAAGTTGCAGGTTTATATGGAAGAGTGGCAGATTTGGATGGAAGAGTGGCAGATTAAGGTGGAGGACTAATAATTACAACATTTTTTATATAGCGCAAAATCTTGATAAAATCAAATCTAAGCGCTGAAGCAGACACACACGCAGGCACGCACGCTCGCACACACACGCACGCACACATACAGACACACACACACACACACACACACACACACCCACACACACGCATGGCTATAAATGGGGAGAAAGAATAAAAGCAATAAAAGCAAGAATAAAAGCAATGGAAAATTATAGAGAGCATAGCATACAATTATATATTATAACCATGTGATTCCCTCCGAGCGGAGACAGGCTGCAGAGGGGAGGGTTGAGTGAGGTTAGGATTTTATGCAGGAGAGAAAAGGTGAGTTTTGAGAGCGGACTTGAAGGAGACAAAAGTAGGTTGCTGACGGACTGAGAGAGGAAGTTTGTTCCAGGAGAGTGGACCAGAAACAGAGAAGGCTCGTGGACCATAGGTATTGAGCTTAGTGCGTGGAAAGCGAAGAGTCAGAGGATCAGAGGCAGAGCGGAGGGTACGTGAGGGAACATAGATCTCAAGTAGGCTTGACAGGTAATCGGGGGCTGCGTTATTGAGGCTTTTGTAGCACATGGTGTCTAGTTTGTACTGTATGCGCTTTGATACAGGGAGCCAGTGAAGTTGTGCCAGGAGAGGAGATATGTGGTCAGCTTTTTTTTTTTGAGTACAAGGCGTGCAGCATTGTTTTGAATGCGCTGTAGGATGTGAATGGTGGAGGCAGGAAGACCAGACAGGAGTGAATTGCAATAGTCAATGCGAGACATTATGAAGGTGAGAACGAGTTTTGCAGTTGTTTCGACAGAGAGATACTTCCTGATCAGCTTTATACGATGGAGATGATAGTAGCAGGATCTGGCAGTTTGAGAAACAAAGTTGTTCATGGAGAGGGTAGAGTCAATGCAGACACCAAGGTTTTTAGCTGAATCAGAAATTGGGACTGATGTGTTACATAATGGGAGAGAAAGAGGAGGCAGCTGAGAAAGTTTCTGACGGGTGCCAATGAGGATAGCTTCTGTTTTGTCGTCATTAAGCTGAAGTCTATTGTGTGTCATCCAGTTCTTAATGTCCGAGTAACACTCAGTGGTGCGAGTCAACAGGCGCTGTATATTATCAGGTGAGTCACTGTCTTGAAGAAGTTGCAGATTTATATGGAAGAGTGGCAGATTTGGATGGAAGAGTGGCAGATTAAGGTGGAGGAGTGGCATACTGACATGGAGAAGTTGCAGATTTATATGGAAGAGTGGCAGATTTGGATGGAAAAGAGGCAGATTTGGATGGAAGAGTGGTAGATTTAGATGGAAGAGTGGCAGATTTAGATGGAAGAGTGGCAGATTTAGATGGAAGAAATGGCAGATTTAGATGGAAGAAATGGCAGATTTGGATGGAAAAGAGGCAGATTTGGATGGAAGAGTGGTAGATTTAGATGGAAGAGTGGCAGATTTAGATGGAAGAGTGGCAGATTTAGATGGAAGAAATGGCAGATTTAGATGGAAGAAATGGCAGATTTGGATGAAGAAATGGCAGATTTGGATGAAGACATGGCAGATTTGGATGGAGGAGTGCAGATTGAGGTGGAACGCACACGGAATAATCGTAGTGTGATATATATCCAACTTGATCAAATTCTCCGAACTCCAAACTCATAAAGCTGCTCCTGAGAGCAAAGTTCACACCACAAAGATCTTGCTCCCATACGACTTCTCATATTATGGGAAATTTTTTCCCCTTTACCTTCACAAAGCATAAAGTAAAAAAAAAAAAAAAATGAAATCATAGATTAAAAAGCACTTCAAGACCTAGCCAGCTCACGGGTTTACGTGCAGGCTCAAGGATCGTGGCATGACCAATCTGGATCTTCTCCATCACATGGCACCTTTAACCTTAGATCATATGGAATTCATTCCGAAAACAGATACGTCATCTCGAGAAACTGAAACTGAAACTGAAAGTGAAAGGTTCCCTTCACAAAGATCAGTAACGTAAGTTATAAAAGGAAACAATACACTGATTTCTTAATGACTCACAATGTTGTGAAGAAAAAACGGCAAGAAATAATAGTGTCCTGATTTCGTTGATGATTCGTATTATCATGTACCTCATTGTCACCGACACCAGTAGTTCACATCTGGATCAACACGGAACACAAGTCTGTATATTGTCTTTCTGTTTGCCTGATTGTCTGATCAGTACTAAAACAGTTTGTCTAAGAATAAGAACTGGTTCCACTCGAATTGGAAATTCCAGGCCGATTTTGGTTCTCTGTCGTTTCAGTTTTCAGTTTGTTTAACCCTTTGACTCTGCCAACCCTGTCCACCAGCATCCTTCATTGTCAACCTTGCTAGCAAAGCAATAACTTAACCCTTTGACTCCCTCACACTATCGACTAGCGTCCTACATTGTCAATCATGCTAGTAAATCTAAAAACTTAACCATTTGACTCCCTCACCATATCCACCAGCACGCTGCATGGTCTACCGTGCTAGTAAAGCAAAAAACTTAACCCCTTGACTCCCTGACCCTATCCACCAGCATCTTGTAGGAAGCTGGTGGATGGGGTCAGGGAGTCAAAGGGTTAAGTTTTTGCGGTTGCTGGATAGGGTGCGGGAGTCAAAGGGTTAATAAGTCATCACGTCACTAGGATTCTATACGCTACGAACACACGACGGAGAACCAAAACAACCATCCTGTCGTATATGTTATAATGGCGTACACGTTCGACGTTTTGTCCTAATATTCTTTTAACTGCTCAGACTGTTCATACTTATCATTTCTAGCACAGAGTTGCCAGACAGTGGGGATATTTTTTGTACTGAAAGATCCCCCGGCATCCCCGCTGGGAGGCGAGGATAGGTTACACAAAAATCCCATTCATTTCTGCTCGGTCGCCATTATCAAATATTCTCTTGCTCTTTAAGACCTCATGATTTTGTTCTTCTCCGCCTTTTTGTTTTTCTGTATCTTGAATATACTTTAAAACCCACACACAATAATTTGTTTTTTAGTAAATTTGAGGTTCTAGTTTTCAGTGTGTACTGAGGAAATTCAGCGTTGCAGAGTGGCTGAGGACATAGAGGGTGGGAGATGTACTATTACACGACAAGAGACAGATGCATATGAAGGGCCATGATCGCCAACGCCATGCGGCAGGGCACATGATGATGATGGTGTGAAAAGTCAGTTGGAAAAGTCTGTTACAAGACTGAACAGAATTACAAAATTTCGAGGCTTACCTGCCAGAATACAATATCGCAAAAAAAAAAAAAAAAAAAAAAATAATAATAAAAAAAATAAAGAAAATAAAATCGTCATTCTGTCACAAAACACTCGAAACCTAAAAGCGGTGAGGCTGTGGTTCTACGGTTCGTTCTGTTGATGTCTTTAAAAACCAAAAAAGCAGAAACAGAGACACACTGCTTAGGAACCAGCGTGATATTGGTTTTCACAAAGAATGTGAGAACTACGCCAATAATGGCAACAGAGCACGTGCAGTATGTGAAACCAGCCCACGTGCACGCGTGGACCCGAAGGGAAAATTGTGGAATTTAAAGCTCGGTTTTCGACCAGCAAAACAAAAACGGAAACTCCAAGACATTGCTAGTCTGTATGTTTGTTTGCTTTTGTTTGTTTGTTTGTTTGTGTATTTGTTTGACTGGGTGTTGGGTTAGCTGTGTTTGTTTGTGTATTTGTTTGACTGGGTGTTGTTTTTTTGTGTGTATTTGTTTGACTGGGTGTTGTTTGTTTGTTTGTGTATTTATTTGACTGGGTGTTTTTTTGTGTGTGTATTTGTTTGACTGGGTGTTGTTTGTTTGTTTGTGTATTTGTTTGACTGGGTGTTGTTTGTTTGTTTGTGTATTTGTTTGACTGGGTGTTGTTTGTTTGTTTGTGTATTTGTTTGACTGGGTGTTGGTTAGTTGTGTTTGTTTGTTTGTGTATTTGTTTGACTGGGTGTTGTTTGTTTGTTTGTGTATTTGTTTGACTGGGTGTTGGTTAGTTGTGTTTGTTTGTTTGTGTATTTGTTTGAATGGGTGTTGTTTGTTTGTTTGTGTATTTGTTTGACTGGGTGTTGGTTAGTTGTGTTTGTTTGTTTGTGTATTTGTTTGACTGGGTGTTGTTTGTTTGTTTGTGTATTTGTTTGACTGGGTGTTGGTTAGTTGTGTTTGTTTGTGTATTTGTTTGACTGGGAGTGGGTTAGTTGTGTTTGTTTGTTTGTGCGTTAGTTTGACTGGGAGTGGGTTAGTTGTGTTTGTTTGTTTGTGTATTTGTTTGACTGGGAGTGGGTTAGTTGTGTTTGGTTGTGTATTTGTTTGACTGGGTGTGGGTTAGTTGTGTTTGTTTGTGTATTTGTTTGACTGGGTGTGGGTCATTTGTGTTTGTTTGTGTATTTGTTTGACTGGGTGTGGGTTAGTTGCGTTTTGTTTGTGTATTTGTTTGACTGGGAGTGGGTTAGTTGTGTTTGTTTGTGTATTTGTTTGACTGGGTGTGGGTTAGTTGTGTTTGTTTGTGTATTTGTTTTGATTTGGGTGTTGGTTAGTTGTGTTTGTTTGTGTATTTGTTTGACTGGTTGTGGGTTAGTTGTGTTTGTTTGTGCATTTGTTTGACTGGTTGTGGGTTAGTTGTGTTTGTTTGTGTATTTGTTTGACTGGTTGTGGGTTAGTTGTGTTTGTTTGTGTATTTGTTTGACTGGTTGTGGGTTAGTTGTGTTTGTTTGTGTATTTGTTTGACTGGTTGTGGGTCATTTGTGTTTGTTTGTGCATTTGTTTGACTGGTTGTGGGTTAGTTGTGTTTGTTTGTGTATTTGTTTGACTGGTTGTGGGTCATTTGTGTTTGTTTGTGTATTTGTTTGACTGGTTGTGGGTCATTTGTGTTTGTTTGTGTATTTGTTTGACTGGTTGTGGGTTAGTTTGTGTTTGTTTGTGTATTTGTTTGACTGGTTGTGGGTTAGTTGTGTTTGTTTGTGCATTTGTTTGACTGGTTGTGGGTCATTTGTGTTTGTTTGTGTATTTGTTTGACTGGTTGTGGGTCATTTGTGTTTGTTTGTGTATTTGTTTGACTGGTTGTGGGTTAGTTGTGTTTGTTTGTGTATTTGTTTGACTGGTTGTGGGTTAGTTGTGTTTGCTTGTGTATTTGTTTGACTGGTTGTGGGTTAGTTATGTTTGCTTGTGTATTGTGTTTGACTGGTTGTGGGTTAGTTGTGTTTGTTTGTGTATTTGTTTGACTGGTTGTGGGTTAGTTGTGTTTGTTTGTGTATTTGTTTGACTGGGTGTGGGTCATTTGTGTTTGTTTGTGTATTTGTTTGACTGGTTGTGGGTTAGTTGTGTTTGTTTGTGTATTTGTTTGACTGGTTGTGGGTCATTTGTGTTTGTTTGTGTATTTGTTTGACTGGGTGTGGGTCATTTGTGTTTGTTTGTGTATTTGTTTGACTGGTTGTGGGTTAGTTGTGTTTGTTTGTGTATTTGTTTGACTGGTTGTGGGTCATTTGTGTTTGTTTGTATATTTGTTTGACTGGGTGTGGGTTAGTTGTGTTTGTTTGTTTATTTGTTTGACTGGGTGTGGGTTAGTTGTGTTTGTTTGTGTATTTGTTTGACTGGGTGTGGGTTAGTTGTGTTTGTTTGTTTGTATATTTGTTTGACTGGGTGTTGGTTAGTTGTGTTTGTTTGTTTGTATATTTGTTTGACTGGTGTTTGGTTAGTTGTGTTTGTTTGTTTGTGCATTTGTTTGACTGGGTGTTGGTTAGTTGTGTTTGTTTGTTTGTTTATTTGTTTGACTGGGTGTTGGTTAGTTGTGTTTGTTTGTTTGTTTATTTGTTTGACTGGGTGTTGGTTAGTTGTGTTTGTTTGTTTGTGCATTTGTTTGACTGGGTGTGGGTTAGTTGTGTTTGTTTGTGCATTTGTTTGACTGGGTGTGGGTTAGTTGTGTTTGTTTGTGCATTTGTTTGACTGGGTGTGGGTTAGTTGTGTTTGTTTGTGCATTTGTTTGACTGGGTGTTGTTTGTTTGTTTGTGCATTTGTTTGACTGGGTGTGGGTTAGTTGTGTTTGTTTGTGCATTTGTTTGACTGGGTGTGGGT
>JAPXFY010000014.1:27354033-27359033 GCA_030674185.1 Monoplex corrugatus | reverse complement strand
CTATCTCTCTATCTATCTCTCTCTCTCTATCTCTATCTCTCTATCTCTCTATCTATCTATCTATCCATCTATCTATCTATCTATCTATCTATTTATCTATCTGTCTGTCTGTCTATCTATCTATCTATCTATCTATCTATCTATTTATCTATCTATGTATCTATCTGTCTAGCTGCCTATCTATCTGTCTGCCTATCATCTATCTATCTATCTCTATTTTTCTCTCTATCTCTGTCTCTATCTCTATCTCTCTATCTATCTCTCTGTCTCTGTCTCTTTCTATCTATCTATCCATGTAATTTTGGTCTTGTTTTAGTCTCTTTTCTATCTCCTCTTTTTCTTTCATGACAATCGCTATCTTAACCTCTAAGAAAAACAAAAGAAAAAAAACCAGTCCCAATATTTTCCCTCAAGTGTTTAAGAGTTTACTTCATTTGCGTAGCAAACGGGTAAACTTCATGGACATGGTTTCAGTTTCAGTTTGTCAAGACGGCGATTCCACGGACTGTTGTGAGATGTAAAAAGGAGGGGAATGTCGGTCTAGCACGTAAGTTAGGAGGAGTAGGGAGGGAGGAGGGGAGGGAATGTGGGATGGGATAAGGGTGAAGTCCACTTGAGGGTAGTAAGCAGGAATGGGGGGAATATGGGAAGTCAATAGGGAGGGAGACTCATCATCATCAAGTGCCTTGCCACATGGCGTTGGCGATCATGGTCTTCCATCTGTTTCTATCCCTCGTTGCCTCAAGCACCTCTTCCACCCTCTTTGTCTTCAGCCACTCTGCAAGTCCGTCCAAAATCTTCTCCCTGGGTCTACCTTGTATTGTGCTCTCTTTCCCTCCAGCTTTCCCGTTGTGACCAGGTGCTCCAATTCCCCCTTCCTCATAAAATGTTGCCTGTCTTTTTCTAATCTTCCTTATGAATAATCTTCTTGTGTCTGCTTCCATCAAGATTGTCTCGTTTGTTTTCTTTGCTGTCCAAGGAACTCTCAACATTCTTCTTAGAAACCACATCTCGGCTGCCTCAATCTCGTTCTGGTTTTGCTTATTGACTGTTCACGACTCACAACCGTATAACATTATCGGTTCTGTACAACATTCAAGAACTCTCTTCCTGATGTTAATTGCTAGAGAGGAAGGAAATGTACGAAAAAGCAAACAAACAAAAAAAAACCAAAAAAAAAAAAACCGACACCAGTTGGGAGGAGTAAGGATAATGGGAAGACACGTGGAAAAGGTGGAAGTGAATGTGTGATGGAGAAAAAAGGGAAGAGAGGAAACTTTTATAACGCCATCATATCCTCTCTCCATCCCTCCTTCCATCTCTCATTCCCATTGTCCCTCCATCTACATCCATTTCCTGTCCTTATCACTGTGTCCCTTTTCCTGGTTACGTTTTAAACTATGTGAGGGTATAGAGACAGGAGGTAATGAAGACGTTAGCTGTCTGAGTTAGGTTACAGTCTGAGAGAGGGAAGAGAGGGATCGTGTGGAGGAGGAAGAGAGGGAATGAGTAAATGTGCGAAACAGGAAGAGAGGGAAGGAGTGTGCGAAACAGGAAGAGAGGGGAGGAGTGTGCGAAACAGGAAGAGAGGGAAGGAGTGTGCGAAACAGGAAGAGTGGGAAGGAGTGTGGGAAGGAAGAAGGGAGGGAGGGAGGGAGTGTGGGAAGGGAAAAGGGAGAGATGGAGTATGGGGAGGAAGACGGGAGATAGGGAGTGTGGGAAGGAAGAGGGGAGGGAGGGAGTGTGGGAAGGAAGAAGGGAGGGAGGGAGTGTGGGAAGGAAGAAGGGAGAGATGGAGTGTGGGGAGGAAGAAGGGAGGGAGGGAGTGTGGGAAGGAAGAAGAGATAGATGGAGCTTGGGAAGGAAGAAGGGAGGGAGGGAGTGTGGGAAGGAAAAGGGGGAGATGGAGTGTGGGAGGAAGAAGGGAAGAGATGGAGTGTGGGAAGGAAGAAGGGAGTGAGGGAGTGTGGGAAGGAAAAGGGGGAGAGGGAGTGTGGGGAGGAAGAAGGGAGAGATGGAGTGTGGGAAGGAAGAAGGGAGGGAGGGAGTGTGGGGAGGAAGAAGGGAGAGATGGAGTGTGGGAAGGAAGAAGGGAGGGAGGGAGTGTGGGGAGGAAGAAGGGAGAGATGGAGTGTGGGAAGGAAGAAGGGAGGGAGGGAGTGAGGGAAGGAAAAGGGGGAGATGGAGTGTGGGGAGGAAGAAGGGAGAGATGGAGTGTGGGAAGGAAGAAGGGAGGGAGGGAATGTGGGAAGGAAGAAGGGAGGGAGGGAGTGTGGGGAGGAAGAAGGGAGGGAGTGTGGGAAGGAAGAAGGGAGGGAGGGAGTGTGGGAAGGAAGAAGGGAGAGATGGAGTGTGGGGAGGAAGAAGGGAAGGAGGTGTGGGAAGGAAGAAGGGAGGGAGGGAGTGTGGGAAGGAAGAAGGGAGAGATGGAGTGTGGGAAGGAAGAAGGGAGAGATGGAGTGTGGGAAGGAAGAGGGGAGGGAGGGAGTGTGAGGAGGAAGAAGGGAGAGATGGAGTGTGGGGAGGAAGAAGGGAGAGATGGAGTGTAGGAAAGAAGAAGGGAGAGATGGATTGTGGGAAGGAAAAAGGGAGAGATGGAGTGTGGGGAGGAAGAAAGGAGAGATGGAGTGTGAGAAGGAAAAGGGATAGATGGATTTGGGAAGGAAGAAGGGAGGGAGGGAGTGTGGGAAGGAAAAGGGGAGAGATGGAGTGTGGGGGATGAAGGGAAGGAGGGAGTGTGGGAAGGAAGAAGGGAGAGATGGAGTGTGGGAAGGAAGAAGGGAGAGATGGAGTGTGGGAAGGAAGAAGGGAGAGATGGAGTGTGGGAAGAAAGAAGGGAGAGATGGATGTGGGAAGGAAGAAGGGAGGGAGGGAGTGTGGGGAGGAAGAAGAAGGAGAGATGGAGGTGTGAGAAGGAAAAGGGAGATGGATTGTGGGAAGGAAGAAGGGAGGGAGGGAGTGTGGGAAGGAAAAGGGGAGAGATGGAAGTGTGGGAGATGAAGGGAGGGAGGGAGTGTGGGAAGGAAGAAGGGAGGGAGGGAGTGTGGGAAGGAAAAAGGGAGAGATGGAGTGTGGGAAGGAAGAAGGGGAAGGAGTGTGGGAAGGAAGAAGGGGTGAGGAGAGGGAGTGTGGGAAGGAAGAAGGGAGGGAGGGAGTGTGGGAAGGAAGAAGGGGGAGATGGAGTGTGGGGAGGAAGAGAGGAGGGAGGGGTACGACAAAGACGAGAGGAAGGAGTAAATGTAGGGAGTAAAAAGAGATGGAGAGAATGTATGAAAGAAGACAGGAAGGAGTAAATGTAGGGAGTAAAAAGAGATAGAGAGAATGTATGAAAGAAGACAGGAAGGAGTAAATGTAGGGAGTAAAAAGAGATAGAGAGAATGTATGAAAGAAGACAGGAAGGAATAAATGTAAGAAGTAAAAAAGAGATGGAGAGAATGTGTGAAAGAAGACAGGAAGGAATAAATGTAAGAAGTAAAAAGAGATGGAGAGAATGTGTGTGAAAGAAGACAGGAAGGAATAAATGTAAGAAGTAAAAAAGAGATGGAGAGAGTGTGTGAAAGAAGAGAGGAAGGAGTAAATGTAAGAAGTAAAAAGAGATAGAGAGAGAGTGTGGGAAAGAAGAGAGGAAGGAGTAAATGTAGGAAGTAAAAAGAGATGGAGAGAATGTGTGAAAGAAGACAGGAAGGAGTAAATGTAGGAAGTAAAAAGAGATAGAGAGAGAGTGTGTGAAAGAAGAGATGAAGGAGTAAATGTAGGAAGTAAAAAGAGATAGAGAGAGAGTGTGGGAAAGAAGACAGGAAGGAGTAAATGTAGGAAGTAAAAAGAGATAGAGAGAAGTGTGGGAAAGAAGACAGGAAGGAGTAAATGTAGGAAGTAAAAAGAGATGGAGAGAATGTATGAAAGAAGAGAGGAAAGAGTAATGTAGGAAGTAAAATGAGATGGAGAGAATGTATGAAAGAAGACAGGAAGGAGTAAATGTAGGAAGTAAAAAGAGATAGAGAGAAGTGTGGGAAAGAAGACAGGAAGGAGTAAATGTAGGAACGAAAAAGACATGGAGACAATGTGGGAAGATAAAGGGAAGGAAAGATTGTGTAAAGAAGGAAAGGGTAGAGGGAATGCTAAAAGCAAGACAGGAGGGAGTTAACGTGGGAAAAGAAACGAAATGGAGGCCATGTGGGAAGGAAGAAGAGAGGGAGACCAACTGAGATGGAAGAATGGAAGAATGGTATGTGAGAAAGAATAAAGAAAGGAGGGAAAGCAGTTGGGAATACTAGGGAGGAAGAGAAGGAATGTGCGAAGTAATACTTCAAGGAGAGGAACCTGGAAAGGAAGAAGGGGGGAATGCCAAGACCAGTAGTTTGGCACAGAGAGAGAGACAGAGAGAGAGAGAGAGACAGAGAGAGAGAGACACACACACACAGGGAAGAGAGAGAGAGAGAGAGAGAGAGAGAGAGAGAGAGAGAGAGAAACAGACAGATAGATAGATAGAGAGAGAGAGACACAGAGAGAGAAACAGACAGACAGATAGATAGACAGAGAGAGAGAGAGATGGACAGAGAGAGAGAGAGACAGAGACAGACAGACAGACAGAGGGAGCCAGAGAGACATAGAGACAGACAGACAGACAGAGAGAGCCACAGAGAGAGAGAGACAGAAAGACAAATAGAGACAGACAGACAGACAAACAGAGACAGACAGACAGATGGACACAGAGAGACAGAGACAGACAGACAGACAGACAGAGACAGACAGACAGAGAGACAGACAGAGACATAGAGACAGCTAGAGGGAGCCAGAGAGACAGACAGAGAGAGCCAGAGAGACAGAGGACAGACAGACAGACAAAGAGAGAGAGACAGACAGAGAGACAGACAGACAGACAGACAGAGAGTGAGAGAAAGAGAGAGAGGAGAAATGTGGAAAGGAAAAAGGGAGGGACAGAATGTGGAAAGGAGGAAAAGAGAGATCAGATGGGATTAGTAGAGAAGGAAGGAGGGAAT
>JAPXFY010000014.1:27324033-27341533 GCA_030674185.1 Monoplex corrugatus | reverse complement strand
ACTAGCTGAGCAGTATCATTTTTAAACTTTGTGGAGCCTGTGGAGAAGATGTTATGGAAGAGCAGCCAGCAGTCCATTATAATAATCAGATGGTGATAGAACAGAGGAGCAAAACGTATTAAACAGAGTCATTGAAAAGGCAATGAAGAATGATAATGCTTTTCATCAGTAAACTGAATGAATTACATTTACTGTGATTTAGGATTCATAGCCTTTCAGAAATGGGGAGTGAGTGTGGATGGGGACAAATGATTTCCATGTGTGTGAGAGAGATGGGGGAGAAAGAGAAAGAAAGAGAGAGAGATAGAGAGACAGACAGACAGGCAAACAGACCGACCGACAGACAGACAGAGACCGAGACAGAGACAGAGACGGAGAGAGACAGAGACAGAGAGACAGAGAGAGACAGAGAAAGACAGAGAGACAGAGACAAAAAGACAGAGAGACAGAGACAAATAGAGAGAGACAGACAGACAGACAGACAGACAGGCAGAGACTGAGACAGAGAGAGAGAGAGATCCGTATTAATTAGTTTCGTACATGAAGTTTATTAATTTATCAACAGATAGTGTAATTGCAATCGACACTTTCTCAACGAAAGCACACCTGTACTGAACCGATGGACTGAGTAGTGTAAGAACAATTACAGGATCCATCCACACCTAAGTATCTTCGACGAAGTTTAAAAAAAATACAAGAGAAACTGAAGAACTCAGAATACTTCAAGACGAGATACAGGAGGCAGTACGAAGTTTAACCCTTTGACTCCTTCACCCTATCCACCAACTGCAGAAACTTAACCTTTTGACTCCGTCACCCTATCCACCAAATGCAAAAAAAACTATACCTTTGACTCCCTCACCCTATCCACCAGCTTTCTGTATGAAGCTGGTGGATAGAGTGAGGGAATCCAAGGTTTAAGTGTTCTTTTTTGCTTCGTTAACATGGATGGCAATGCAGGATGCTGATGGACAGGGTGCGGTAGTCAAAGAGTTAAAGACTGACGGCGGAAAAGAAAACAACATAGGTCTTCACAGCATTATGTCTTACGATATGAGGGCCTAAAGAATGTCCCCCCAAAAGAATGGACTCAGTCACCTGTAATACTACTCCTAAAGAAAGGACATTCCGGACAATGGCAAAATTGCAGGAACCATTTACCTGGATAGCCATTCCAGCTAAGTCATCGTATCAGTTCTCAACCGCTTCAAGACCACGCCCAAGAAACTGCTCTACGAGAAAAAAGGCCGATTAAAAAAAAAACTGGCGAAGCACAATTGAGCTAATACACTGGCAGAAGCACAACTGAGCAACTAACTGGCAGAAGCGCAATTGAGCAAACAGACAGGCAAAAGCACAACTGAGCAAGTGAACTGGCAGAAGCAGAACTGAGCAAGTATATTGGCAGAAGCACAACTGAGCAAGTAAACTGACAGAAGCACAATTGAACTATTATATTGTCAGCAATACAATTGAGCAAGTGCACGGCAGAAGTACACTTGAGGACTTATACTGGCAGAAACACAACTGAGCACTTGAACTGGCAGAAGCACAATTGAACAAGTATACTGGCAGAGGAACAACTGAGCAAGTATATTGGCAGAAGACAACTGAGCTAGCATACTGGCAGAAGCACAATTGAGCAAACATACTGGCAGAAGCACGATTGAGCTACTATACTGGCTGAAGCACAACTGAGCAAGTATACTGGCAGAGGCACAATTGAGTACTTAGGCTGGCAGAAGAGCATCTGAACAAGTAATGGCGGAGGCACAACTGAGCCAGTATTTTGGCAGCAGCACATTGAGCATGTAAGCTGGCAGAGGCATAACTGAGCATGTAAACTGTCAGAAACATAACTGAGTAAGTATGCTGGCATAAGCACAATTAAACAACTATACTGGCAGACGCACAATTGGGCAAGCATACCAGCAGAAGCTCAACTGGGCTACTATACTTGCATAAGTACAATTCAGCAAACATACAGGCAGAAGCACAATTGAGCAAGCATGATGGCAGAAATATAATTGAGCAAAAAAACTGGCAGAAGTACAACTGAGCAAGTATACTGGCAGAAGCACAACTGAACATGTAAACTGGCAGAAGCATAACTGAGCAAGTTAACTGGCAGAAGATTATTAACTAAGCAAGTAAACTGGCAAAAGCACAATTGAGCAACTATACTGGCAGAAATATAAATTAAGCAAGTTTACTGCCAGAAGTACAATTGAGCAAGTCAACTGGCAGAAGCACAACTGAGCATGCAAACTGGCAGAAGATTAACTAAGCAAGTAAACTGGCAGAAGATTAACTGAGCAAGTAAACTGACAAAAGCACAATTGGGCAACTATACTGGCAGAGGCACAATTGAGCAAACATACTGGCAGAAGCAAAACTGAGCAAACATACAGGCAAAAGCATAACTGACAAGTACATTGGCAGAAGCACAATCAGCAACTGTGCTGGCAGAAGCACAGTTAATGAAGTATACTGGCAGAAGCACAACCAAGCAAGTATCCCATTAGCTCAGTTGTTCCAGCACCATGTTCATAAGCCGAGTGTTCTCCGTTCAACCCTCGGTCAGACCCGCTTTTTTGTCACCTTTTTTTAATTTCATTTTTAACAGTGAAAAGATATCAACAAACAATGTAGTAACAAAACAAAACAAAAAACAATAATAATAATTTCAATTCATACACATAAGAAGAACGTTTTAAACATCTGACAACATAAACATACAGAAACAACAACAATCAACAAACAAAAATGTGGCACCAGAAATTATTTGATTTATACAAATAAGACAATACTTGTTCACATAACAAACAAGACAATACTTGTTCACATAAAAAACACCTATAGCCTACAAAAACTATTTTATAACAATATTCTGATCAAAGATGGTTTCATTATGTACATCAATATTCAAGAAACATGTCATAAAGAAAGTCTGTTTTCTACACAGCAAACATTAGTCTATAGTTGTTCCACTGAGCATTAAAAATTGACATTTTTTTTTTAATCCCAATACCTCGCAAGTACGTAGGGCTTATGTGCATGCACAGGGTTGATGCCATGATCACATTCATATTCGTATTCATATTCATTATTCATATTCATAATCCATATTCATATTCATAATCGCATTCATATTCATACTCATAATAACATTCATATTCATATTCGTATTTGTGTTCATACTCATATTCATATTCATGTTCATATTTATGTTCATATTTATTATCATATGCATATGCATATTTATTTTTGGTCACAGTGGATTTACTATGGGAAACTCGGGCTGCTCTTCTATTGCAAGCGCGTCGCCGCAGTGCAGCGCCACCCAGGATTATTTTTTACCAAGATTCAGAAACACACACACACACACACACACACACACAAACACACACACACACACACACACACACACACACACACACACACACACACACCGACACACACACATACACACACACACAAACACACACATACACACAAACAACTAAACAAACAAACACACACACACGCACACACACACATACACACACAAGCATATTTGTGTGTGTACGTGCGTCGTGGTGTGGTGCTGTGTGTGTGTGTGTGTGTGTGTGTGTTGTGGTGTGTGTGTGATGTGTGCGTGAGATAGATAGATAGATAGATAGATAGATACATACATACATACATACATACATACATACATACAATACATACATACATACATAGATAAATAGATAAATAGATAGATAGATATAGATAGACAGACAGACAGACAGACAGACAGACAGAGAACACAAGAGAGAGAGAGAGACAGAGACAGACAGACAGACAGTCAGAGAGAAGAGAGAGACAGAGACAGACAGACAGACAGAGACAGAGAGAGAGAGAGAGAGAAAACAAGGAGTAGAAAGACAGAGACGAGGAGACAACAGAAGAGGCGGGGGAGGGGGGGGGTGAGACAGAATGACAAGAGAGACAGAGATGCAAAAAAGAGAGACAGACACAGATTAGGTTTCAAACTACGTGAGACGAAAACGGAAGTGCAGCTCAAAGTGACGTAATGCATTTCTTATGTACAGAGCACATTTCCTGTCTTGTTCACTCTTATCACTCCACCTGACCATCCCCATTTACTCACAGACACACACACACACACCACACATATACATGACACACACACACACACACAACACACACCACATACAGTACACACACATACACACACACACTACACACAACACACACACACAAATAATACACACACACACACACTACATCACACACACACACACACAACACCACACACACACACACACACACAGCACACACTCAGACAACACTACACACACAACACACACACACACACACACACACACACACACACAGACACACAGACCACAGACACAGACAACAGACACACAGACACAGACACACACACACAACACAAACAACACACACACACACACACACACACACACACAAACACAACACACACACACACACAGACAACAACGACACACACGACACAGACACAGAACACACAACAAACACACACACACACAGACACAACACACAGACACACACACAGACACAGAACACACATAACACACACAGACACACAGCACACAAACACAGACACACACACACACACACACACACACACACACACACACACACACACACACACACACACACACACACACACTAGTTTGTGTTTTCATAGCGAAGGCTTGGGGGTAAAAATCTATGAAACTGGAATCAAATTTTCGTAGGAGGAGTTCCCCAAAAACAACTTTGAAAATAACTTTAAAAACAGCTTTTCTATTACAAACTGGAGAATTCAGTGTCAAAGAGTACAAGTTTTGCTCAAGTCAGCAATTTACACATTGATGCGAACCTCTGTTTTTCCATGGGAATGGCAGATGTTTGGTGTTTTATTAAACTTCATGGTTGACTGGCACCTTTTAAAAAAATCAGATCCTAAACTGGATATTTTCTTATGTAATTTTCAAATTACTTTTGTTCACACGAAACATGATACTCTCGTAATACAAAACTCACATTATACTCGAGTAATACAAACCCCAAATCTTTTTTATAAAATAAAATGTTTACAGACATATTGCAAATTAACCGCAACAAATCACACGGATTAACAAAATAAACGAACAAACGGACAAAAGCAGCATGCAAGTAAGTATCCAAGCGAATCCAAGCGAATAAATAAACAGAACAAGAAAGCAGAACAAACAACTAATCATTGTCATCAAGTGCCTTGCCACATGGCGTTGGCGATCATGGCCTTCCATCTGTTTCTATCCCTTATTGCGCAAGCACATCTCCCACCTTCTCTGTCATCAGCCACTCTGCAAGTCCATCCAATATTTTTCCACTGGGTCTACCTTGTGTTTTCTTTTCCCCTAGCTTTCCTGTTGTGACCAGGTGCTCCAATTCCCTTTCCTCATGAAATGGCCTATAGATGTTGCCTGTCTTTTCTTAATCTTCCTTATGAATGATAATACAACTAATACAGGAAAAACAACTGTGATTGTCGTCAGTGGGTGGGGTTAAGGAAGAGGAATCAATTAGAGGCAGGAGCATGTACTGGTTCCTGTGATTCTGCACTTCTAACGTCTAGCTCTTTGACAAACACCTATCTCATCTTTATCTGTAAGAACCCTCTTTTACAGTGCAGTGTCTTAAACCTTTGATCATTTTCATGAGGAAAGGGGAATTGGAGCAACTGGTCACAACAGGAAAGTGGAAGGAATGAGAACACCAGGTAGACCCAGGGAAAATGTTGGACGGACTTGCAGAGTGGCTGAAGGACAGAGAGAATAGAAGATGTGCTTGCGGCAACAGGGGATAGAAACAGATGGAAAGCTATGATCGCCAACGCCATGTGGCAAGGCACTTGGTGATGATGACGACGACGACGACGACGATGATGATGATGATGATGAAGGATGGTGATGGTGATGGTGATGGTGATGGTGGTGGTGTGGGTGGTGTGGTGGTGATGATGTGATGATGATGATGATGATGATGATGATGATGATGATGATGATGACGACGACGAGACGATGATGTGTGATGGTTGGTGGTGATGGTATGATGATGATGATGATGATGATGATGAAACCTGTGATTCTCGCACCCTGTCAACCAGCATCCTGCATTGCCAACCATGCTGGCAAAACAAACAAACTTAACCTTTTGACTCTCACTGTATTCACCACCTTGCTTCCTTGTACCATTATAAAATAAATATACACCAGGTAAAACATAAACTACGTAGGGCCTCAGGACCTGGCCAGCTCATGGGTTTATGTGCAGATATAAGGCTTGTGCCATGATCACCATACACATGACACCTGTGACGTTAGTACATATGAAATTCGTTCCGAGCGCGGAGACGTCGTCTTGAGAAACTGAAACTGAAACCGAAACTGAAACTGCAGGAAGCTGGTAGATAGAATGAAGGAGACAAAGGGTTAAAGTTTTGCGGTTAATGGATAGGGTACGGGAGTCAAAGGGTTAACCAACCTGGTTGATACAATGGGACCTTAAACGTTTTCATCTGAGTATTTCTTCTAAGACGACCCCCCCCCCCCACCTCTCTCTGTGTAAGGTATAATGAGAGCTAGACAGCGCATTTGATCTCTCGCACTTCATTTCTGTTGACTTCGCTTACTCCACTTCAATAGAAAATGGGTCTGACAACAACAACAGAAGAGAAAAAAACAAAACAACAGACCAAAGAGTAAACAAATGAAAAAGAAAGAAAATTTGGGTTGAACTCTAAGGAGCCAGAAACAATTTCTGCACCAGTTCACAAAATATCTGGAAAAAACCCCAACAGCCTTCAGTTTCAGTAACAAACCGGATGATTTAACGTTGATGGAAAGTAAACACACTCACGCATCAACCAACACAAACACACACACACACACAACACACACACACACACAACACACACACACACACACACACACACACAACACACAACACCACACATACACACACACACACAACACACACACACACACATAACACACACACACATACACACACACACACACACACACATACACACACACACACACACACACACACACACACACACACCAGTTTGCACAAGTAACAATCACACACACACACACACACACACTCAAACAAACAAACAAACAACAAACAGACAAACAAACAAATAAAATGTAAACACACTTATTAACAATAACACACACATTCACACACACACACACACAAACACACAACACACACACTCACACACAAACACACACACATCACACACACACACAAACACACACAAACACACATCACACAAACAAACACATACATACACACATCACACACACAACAAACACATACACACATACTCACACATAACACACACACACAACACAAACACACACAAACACACACACACACACACACACACACACAGTTTGCACAAGTAAGCAATCACACACACACACACACACACACACACACACTCAAACAAACAAACAAACAAACAAACAATAGACAAACAAACAAATAAATAAAATGTAAACACACTTACTAACAATAACACACACACATTCACACACACACACAAACACACACATACACACACACACTCACACACAAACACACACACATACACAACACACACACACACACACACAAACATACACACACACTCACACAAACAAACACATACACACACACACACACACACTCACACAAACACATACACACACACTCACACACAAACACACACACACACACACACACACACACACACACACACACACACAAACGCACACACACACACACATACATCCATCTCAATCCCCACCTCCACCCGCCCCACACCCTCACACAAATTTGTTCCAGTAAGTAATTATATATCTGGGTAACTGGTGTTTCCGTGGGAACGGCAAACGTCTGCAATTTTCTGGCACTGTGTGGCTGATCAGCATTGTTCTGACTTAGTTCTCGGTCTGGGCATTCCCTTAGACATTTTTCAGTTACTTTTCTTTCCTTGAAATACAATATATTCACGTAATACAAGTCCATACCTCTTTACTTGACTTTCAAATGTTATCGCAATTTTTTTAAACACAAGAAATTAAACAGACGGTAAAGGGAAAACGAAGAACCTTATACAAACCAACGAGCCCATGAAATATGTAAATAAACATGTTTGAAACAAGGAAATAAAAGTATGAGAAATGTCCGCAAAATAAGGTACAGATAGGCTTACATTGATCGAAATTAAAACACAGTGAAAACTGTACATGCAAAGCAAGAGGGGGTATGCAATACTTCTTGTAACAGCCAGAACAGCCTTAATATTGAGCGCATGCGTATGTGATGTTACAACCAAAATGGCTGCCACTATAGAACATAACACGGTCCTACTAATAATAATCCTAAACCGACTGAAACAGAAAATCGAAGATGGAATGTCAGACCTTCAGGCCGGCATTAGAAGCTATAGAGAAACCAGTGACATGCTCTTCATCATACAAATTTTGATGGAAAGAATAAAAAGTTGAATATTGGCGAAGATGGGAAGAAGATGGAGCTTTACATGACATTCATTGATTACAGTAAAGCATTCGACACTGTACAGCATGAGATCTTTACATGACCTTCATTGATTACAGTAAAGCATTTGGCACTGTAAAGCGTGAGTACCTCTTCCAAACCATGAACAAAATGGGTTTCCCACGGCACCTGTTCACACCGATAATCAACCTTTACACAGACCAGCAGGCCACGATAAGATGGAACAAACAACATCGCAGGTTCTTCCCGATCCAGAAGGGAGTCAGGCAAGGACGCATACTCTCACCACAGCTGTTCAGCCTGTATACATAACACGTGATGAGAGAGGCAGAGACTGAAGAACTTAGTGTAAAGACTGGCGGGGAAGAAATCACAGACCTGAGATACACAGATGACACTGCTGTCGTATCAGGCTGCAAAGACAATATGCAAACAATCATTGACAAAGTAAATGGAGTGGGCAGAACTGCAGACCTAAAACTCAACGCAAAGAAGATCAAGGTAATGCGTATTGGTGGATCATTGGATGGAAACATAGCAGTCGATGGAGAACCCCTCTTCCGAAGTCGATGGTCCATGAAATCGCCCATGAAAAGTTGGGGGATCTGAAAATGTCATCTATTGGGTCTCAAAGCAATTGATTGAAGAACACAAGTTCATGCGTATGGGCATTTCTTTTCACATTCTGGAACAGTATAGGGAAGCTGGTGGTACCTTTCTTGAGCACATGATCAAAGGCTATGAGGCCTGGGTGCATCATGCCACCCCACAGACAATGATTCCATGACTTAGAAGCATCCATCGTCACCTACCCCAAAATAAATTCAAAGATCAGCGGCAAGCGAAGAGATTGATGGCAACTGTGTTCTTGAATGAAATGGATGTATTGCTCGTAGACTACTTACCGCACAGTCAGATAGTAAATGCATACTGTGAAACACTGGACACAGTTCAAATTTCAGCGGCCAGAGAAGAACTGTGTTCTTGAATGCAAAAGTTTGCTGCGCTGCTCGTGGACTTCTTATCGCATGGTCGGACAGTTAACACAGTCAGATATTGTGAAACACTGGACACACTGAGGGAAGCTGTTAGGTGGAAGAGACCACGATGTCTGCATCAGGGTGTCATCCACAGCACTACCAACACCAACACCCATACAGCATAGTCCTGACTTGGTTCCTTCAGATTATCAAATGTTTGAGCTGGAACCAGATAAACACGAAATAAAAAAAAAAGAATAAGAACGTGTATTTACTACAACCAGACAAGACAGGCGCAAATCATCAGCCAATTGTCCTTTGTCAAGCGTAAGATTACAAACAAACAGCAGATAGAAAAATTAGGAGAAAAAGACTGAAACTTCCCTGTTGCTTGGTCCAGTGTAAGCAGCAGCGCAGGGAAGTTTCAGTCTTGTTCTCCCAATTTTTCTATCTGGTGTTTGTTTGTAATCTTACGCTTGACAAAGGCCAGTTGGCCGAAAATTTGCGCCTGTCTTGTCTTGCTGTATTAAATACACGTTCTTATTCTTCTTTCCTGTTTTTTTCTGGTCCCTGTTTGCTTGAACGCGGGCAATCACACTTGTTTTGGATCTAGCTCTTTGACAAACACCTATTGTACTGTTTTCTTTTGAAGCACTCTTTCACAATTCCACTGCCTTAACCCTTTGACTCCTGCACTCTGTCCACCAGCATCCAGCATTGCCAGCCATACTAGCAAAGCAAAACAACTTAACTCTTTGATTCCCTCATCCTATCCACTGGCTTCCTGCAGGAAGCCGGTGGATAGGGTGAGGGAGTCAAAGGGTTACGTTTTTTGCAGTTGGTTGATAGGTGCGGGAGTCAAGGGGTTAACCGACACTGTTGACGTAGCGACATCTTAACTAGTCAAGACATCCATTGTATCAGGCCTAATGGAAGCTATCAAGGCTGCTCTTTGACACTTTACTTTTTTGTTGATTGGCCCTCTTCTCATTTGTAAGACGCGTAGATTGTAGCAGTGACAAAAAAAAATGTTTTAGTAATTTTCAGTTCTGAAACTGATATTGTTTTTGTCAATCTGCCAGCTTGTCTATTTTTTTCTTTCCATATCCCTGTCTGGTAATGGTTCCCCCCTCTCTTTGTGTCTCTCAGTCACACACACACACACACACACACACAAACATACACAAACACAAACACACACACATACACACCGCACACATGCACACATGCCCAGTACACACACACACGCCACACACACACACACACCACACACACACACACACACACACACACACACACACACACACACATGACTAAACAGAGACAGAGGAAGAAAGAAAGAAAGAGAGAGAGAGAGAGAGGCAGAGACAGAGACAGAAACAGACAGAAGACAGACAAAGACAGAAACACACAGACAAGAGACAGACACACAGACAGACACACAGACAGACACACAGACAGACACACAGACAGACACACAGACAGACACAGACAAACAGACAGACAGACAGACAGAAAGAGTGAAATAAATTAAAAAAAGACAGAAAGAAAGAAAAGAAAGAAAGAAAAGAAGAAACAGACAACAGACTGAGACAGAATAGAAAATATTTATTAAAACAATCTAAGACACACAAACAAAGAAGATACGAAAGGATGGGGCAATAGGCTTAGAAACGTCGATGAAACAAGCTTTGTGACACTAAAAGCACACAACACTTAAAGCTAGCTAAAAAGACTAACGACCTTTTCGCTCGAGTTGTCTAATAGTCTCAAGGCAGTGTTACAGAGTGCAACATTTTAAGCCCCTCCCCCCTACTCACCCCCACCCCACCCCCTCTCCCTGTTCAGCATACCCCTAAAACCAAACCCCGCCCTTCCATTAGTTCACACAGAGTTCACTTTTATCTTCAGTCCTCCTCTCGCTTTCATCTTCTGTTTTCTTGTTTCTCGCAGTCATTTTGCATTTATTTTTCACCCTCCCATATATGAACGTGGGCAAATACATCACAAACATGCTCGCTCGCACTTAGACACATATGCGTACACAGAGATGGGGTATTGTACAGTACTGACACAGAGAAACACAAAGAGTCACAAGGGCGTAACAAAATACATGCAAATACACACACACGTACGCACATGCAGGCATGGACACGCATAAGGAATCTCCTTCTCCCACTCTTAAGCCTAGGCCACACACACACACACACACACACACACACACACAACACACACACACACACACAACACACACTCTCTCCTCTTCTCTCTCCCTCTCTTTCTCTCTCTCTCTCACACATAAACACACACATGTACAAAACACACACACACACACACACACAACACACACACACACACACACACACACATTCACACACACATGTATACACACACACACACTGCTGCAGGAAACCGTAAGAAAGAGACAGTGTTATGTAGATTACGCACGGGTCACACATCCTACACTCACTCGTACCTTTCGAAAAATGAAGAAGCACTATGGTGTATACCGTGTGATGAGCCGTTGAGCATCCGACACCTCCTCCTCGATTGCTGGGACTTGTACGATGTGAGACGAAAGCACTACATGGCAGATTCCTTAAAGGAGCTCTTCCGAGACGTCCCCCCTGATTCAATTTTCCAGTTTTTACAAGAGATCAATAGATTTCACTTGATGTAATTTTACGTGTTTTTCTTTAATGGCATTTTAGATTTGCAAGGTTGACGGTGAGCATGGTTTTTAACTGTTGTCTTTTATCTTAACGGGTTGTTCTTTCCTTTTTTGACGTGGTGTTAGCCCTGATATGGCTCTAGTGGTCGGCTGCACTATAAGCAATATGAATTGAATTGAATACACACACACACATGCACACGTACACACATGTGAGCGTGCATTAGCGTACGCACACACACACACACACACACACACACACACACACACACATACACACACACACACACACACACACACACACACACCACTCTCTATTTCTCTCTCTACACACACACATACACACACACACACACACACACACACAACCACCCTCACCCCCCAACCCCCCACCCCCACACAACACACACAAACACACGCTCGTGCAAACGCCTACAAACAGAGGTAGACAAGACACAAAGACAGAGACAGAGACAACCTCGCCAGACAAATACCCTAAAGCCACTCTCCATCAGCCAAGTAATGAACTCTACGACACTCTCCCTAAAACACAGACAGACTGGGCCAGGAAGGCAAGAAGACTAACGACCTTTCTAGGTCTTCTCCAAAACTCATCTAACTCCTCCGGACAGTCTTTAGACACAGTTCCAGAGAACAAGTCACACTGAAAACCCCCTGGAAAGTGTCTGCACGTGTGCCAAAGACAGTTTCAAGACTAGAAATAAGAACAGAATAATCGACAGAGGCAAGAAGACTAACGACCTTACTACGTCTTCTCCAAAACTCATCTAACTCCTCTGGACAGTCTTTGGACACAGTTCCAGAGCACAAGTCACACTGAAACCCCCTGGAAAGTGTCTTGCACGTATGCCAAAGACAGTTTCAAGACTAGACATAAAAACAGAATAATCGACAGTGTCGAACGCAGCAGATTTGTCTAGTAGAAGCGGAACATTAATTTTATTCGTGTCCATGGCAGCTAAAGCATCATTCAGAATGGGGAGCAGAACTGTCTCTGTAATGTGCTCAGCCTTGTTGGGTGATTGAAAAGGGTTACACAGGTTGTTGGTTTCAAGATAAGATATAATTGTTTCAAGACCAGTTTTTCAAGGATCTCAAAAATAAACTGTAGATGTGAGATAGGAATCAATAATAATAAAAAATAATAATTCTAACAACTACAACAGCAACAGCAACAATAACAACAATAATAATATAAAAGTAATAATAATAATAATAATAATAATAATAATAATGATATTATATAATAATAATAATAATAATAATAATAATAATAATAATAATAATAAAACAATAATAACAGTATTTATACAGCACCAAATCTTGACAATCTAAAGCAAAGTGCATTAACGCATCAGACATACACATACACTTGACAAAGATTAACTTAGAACATTTGATATTAAAACAACAACAAAAACAACAACAAAACCCACACAAAAAAAACAACAACAAAAAACCGCAAACTGTGGGAAAGAAGTAGTTGTAGAATTCATTACTGGAAAAAGAGTTGTTTTTTTTAACTGGATCTAAAAGCAGGTCCATAATTCTTTAGCTGGTTCTTATCAATAGAGGGCTTTTAAAGTAAGGATTTGATGACAGCAATCCTAAGTTTAGAGGGCACAGACACAAATGTCACAGAAGACTTTATGGTATTAGGGGTGGTGGGAAGTATGATGTCTAGGTTTTCATACAGAGGTTTTGTTGATATTTATGTATATATATATATATATAATACATACATAATATATATATATATATATATATATATATATATATATATATATATAATGTGTGTGTGGGTGTGTGTGTGTATGTGTGAGTGTGTCAGTGTGTGTGCATGTTTGTGTGTGTCAATGTGTGTGTGTATGTGTGTGTGTGTGTGTGTGTGTGTGTGTGTGTGTGTGTGTGTGTGGTGTGTACGTGTGTCAGTGTGTGTGCGTGCTTGTGTGTGTGTGTGTGTGTGTGTTGGTGTGTGTGTGTGTCAGTGAGTGAGTGTGTGAGTGAGGTGTAGGAGGAGTGTGTGTGTGTGTGTGTGTGTGTGATGTGTGTATGTGTGTGTGTGTGTGTGTGTGTGTGTGTGTGTGTGTGTGTGTGTGTGTGTGTGTGTGTGAATGCGCATGAGACAGAGAGAGACAGAGAGAGACAGAGACAGAATGTGTATGTATGTATGTATGTATGTATGTATGTATATGTGTGTATGTGTGTGTGTGTGCACGCGCGCATGTGTGTCTGTAGACATGTACGTATGGGCAGGCACATTTGTGGTGTTACTTTCATGCATTCATGTACACGGGAGATGCAAGACGAAAGCAAAAAAACGAGAATAACAAGAAAACAGAAGATGAAAGCGAGAGGAGGACGGAAGATAAACGTGAACTGTTTGCCAGCTAATGGAAGGGCGGGGTTTGGTTTTAGGGGTATGCCGAACAGGGAGAAGGGGTGGGGGTGAGTAGGGGGAGGGGCTTGGAATGTTGCACTCTGTAACACTGCCCTGAGACTGTTAGACGAGTGGAGCGAAAAGGTCGTTAGTCTTTTTAAAAGTCTTTTAATCGTTAGCTTTTAAGTGATTTGCTTTTAGTGTCACGAAGCTTATTTCATCGACATTTCTAAGTCTATCCCCACCCCATCATATCTTCTCTGTTTAAATTTTTGACATTTATATTCTGTTCTGTCTCTTTCTGTTGTCCGTCGCTCTACACGTTTCATTACTATATAGCCGGCATTGTTCCAGTGAAAGATTGATACAAATTAAAGATTATATAACTCGTACGGAGCATAAAGACCTCAAGACTTGTTGCCAATACATAATGCATATATGTGCAGGTTTAAGGATTAAGCTATGTTTATTTTGGATCTTTTCCATCACATGGCATCAGTGGCGTGAGAGCATAAAGAATTTATTCCGAACGCGTAGATAGTTTCTTGAGCGATCAAAACTTGAAACACTCATACAGCACAGACATATACAGCTTATTTGTTACAGGTATCTTACTAGATACAGACATCTTACTAGTACAAACATCTTACTAGATACAGACATCTTACTAGATACAGACATCTTACTAGATACAGACATCTTACTAGATACAGACATCTTACTAGATACAGACATCTTACTAGATACAGACATCTTACTAAATACAGACATCTTACTAGATACAGACATCTTACTAGATACATACAGCTTCATAGCTACAGACATCTTACTATTTACAGATAGCTTACTAGTTACACACATCTTACTGGTTACAGATGGCTTACTAGTTACACACATCTTACTGGTTACAGGTGGCTTACTAGTTACACACATCCCACTGGTTACAGATGGCTTACTAGTTACACACATCTTACTGGTTACAGATGGCTTACTAGTTACACACATCTTACTGGTTACAGATGGCTTACTAGTTAAATGCACATTACTAGTTACACAAATCTTACTGGTTACAGATGGCTTACTAGTTACACATATCTTACTGGTTACAGATGGCTTACTAGTTACACACATCTTACTGGTTACAGATGGCTCACTAGTTACACACATCTTACTGGTTACAGATGGCTTACTAGTTACACACATCTTACTGGTTACAGATGGCTTACTAGTTACACACATCTTACTCGTTACAGATGGCTTACTAGTTACACACATCTTACTGGTTACAGATGGCTTACTAGTTACACACATCTTACTGGTTACAGGTGGCTTACTAGTTACACACATCTCACTGGTTACAGATGGCTTACTAGTTACACACATATTACTGGTTACAGATGGCTTACTAGTTACACACATCTTACTGGTTACAGATGGCTTACTAGTTACACACATCTTACTGGTTACAGATGGCTTACTAGTTACACACATCTTACTGGTTACAGGTGGCTTACTAGTTACACACATCTTACTGGTTACAGATGGCTTACTAGTTACACACATCTTACTGGTTACAGATGGCTTACTAGCTACACACATCTTACTGGTTACATATGGCTTACTAGTTACACATATCTCACTGGTTACAGATGGCTTACTAGTTACACACATCTCACTGGTTACATATGGCTTACTAGTTACACACATCTTACTGGTTACATATGGCTTACTAGATACACACATCTTACTGGTTATAGATGGCTTACTAGTTACACACATCTTACTGGTTACAGATGGCTTACTAGTTACACACATCTTACTAGTCACAGATAGCTCACTAGTTACACACATCTCACTGGTTACAGATGGCTTACTAGTTACACAAAACTTACTGGTTACAGATGGCTTACTAGTTACACACATCTTACTGGTTACAGATGGCTAACTAGTTACACACATCTTACTGGTTACAGATGGCTTGCTAGTTACACACATCTCACTGGTTACAGATGGCTTACTAGTTACACAAATCTTACTGGTTACAGATGGCTTACTAGTTACACAGATCTCACTGGTTACAGATGGCTTACTAGTTACACAAATCTTCCTGGTTACAGATGGCTTACTACTTACACACATCTTACTGGTTACAGATGGCTTAATAGTTACACACATCTCACTGGTTACAGATGGCTTACTAGTTACACACATCTCACTGGTTACAGATGGCTTACTAGTTACACACATCTCACTGGTTACAGATAGCTCACTAGTTACACACATCTTACTGGTTACAGATGGCTTACTAGTTACACACATCTCACTGGTTACAGATGGCTTACTAGTTACACACATCTTACTGGTTACAGATGGCTTACTAGTTACACACATCTTACTAGTCACAGATGGCATACTATTTACACACATCTCACTGGTTACAGATAGCTCACTACTTACACACATCTCACTGGTTACAGATAGCTCACTACTTACACACATCTCACTGGTTACAGATAGCTCACTACTTACACACATCTCACTGGTTACAGATGGCTTACTAGTTACACACGTCTTACTGGTTACAGATGGCTTACTAGTTACGCACATCTCACTGGTTACAGATGGCTTACTAGTTACACACATCTTACTGGTTACAGATGGCTTACTAGTTACACACACCTCACTGGTTACAGGTGGCTTACTAGTTACACACATCTTACTGGTTACAGATGGCTTACTAGTTACACACATCTCACTGGTTACATATGGCTTACTAGTTACACACATCTTACTGGTTACAGATGGCTTACTAGTTACACATATCTTACTGGTTACAGATGGCTTACTAGTTACACACATCTTACTGGTTAC
>JAPXFY010000014.1:27316533-27319033 GCA_030674185.1 Monoplex corrugatus | reverse complement strand
ACCTTTCCCATAGCCCCCTTCCCACCTTTCCCATAGCCCTTTTCCACATTTCTCCCCCTTCCCACCTTTCCCATAGCCCCTTCCCACCCTACAATTTTTCATTACACCCTTCTTATGTCGTGAGAACCATGCAGCAGCCACTGTCACTTGAAGAACACTGCAGCAGAGAGTTTCAATCAAGAGAGAAATTCAAAACCACCTTCAATTCTGTTATAACATTCGCTCTCTCTCTCTGTCTGTCTGTCTGTCTGTCTCTCTCTCCCCTCTCTCTCTTCTCTCTCTCTCTCTCTGTGCCTCTCTCTGTCTCTGTTCTTATGTCTGTATGTCTCTTTCTCTGTCTCTGTCTCTCTGTCCCTCTGTCTCTCTCCCTGTCTCTCTCTATCTCTCTGTGTCTCTTTCTCTGTGTGTCTTTCTCTGTCTCTCTCCTCATACTCTCTCTATGTATATGTCTCCCTCTGTGTCTCTTCTCTCTGTCTGTCTGTCTCTGTCTCTATCTCTGTCTCTCTCTCTCTATCGTCTATCTCTATATCTGTCTATCTGACTCTCTGTCTGTCCATCCGTCTGTCTGCTGTCTGTCTGTGTCTGTGTCTGTGTCTATGTCTGTCTGTCTGTCTGTCTGTCTCTCTCTCTCTCTCTGGTCTCTCTCTGTGTCTGCCTGCCTGTCTGTCTCTGTCTGCTCTCTCTCGTTACTCTGTCTGACTATCTGTCTCTGTCTATGCCTCTGTCTGTCTGTCTGTCTCAGTCTGTCTCTCTCTCTCCGCTCTTCTAAAGACACATGGATTTCACTCTCCCAGCATAGAACAAAAAATTTTTTCTATTTTCATTTGCTCATATACAACTCTGCCTATTCTCTCTACTCCATTCTGTCGTAAAACCAAGAAACATTTTAGGGTCACTGAGTAAACAATATGACTGCTGATCTAAAGATAAAACAAAACATAAAATACTTGTTTGTAAATCCTTTGGAGTATAATATAATAATTATAATACAATATTATATAGCCAAATCTAATAAACAAATCTAAGCGTGAAGCAACACACATCGCAGCGCACCACGCACACACCGCACACCACCACACACACACACACACACACAACCACAACACACACACACACACCATGGCTATAATGGAGAAGATAAAGCAATAAAAAAAGATAAAGCAATGGAAATTAAGAAGCAAATATAACAATTATTTTATAACGTGATCCCCTCGGCGAGACAGCTGCAAGGGGGGGGGGGGGTTATGAGGTAGATTATGTTGACATATCGGGCTGCGTATTGAGCTTTGTAGCACATGGTGTCTATTTAGATGCATGATACGACATTGAAGTGCAGGAGAGAATAGTGGTCAGCTTTTTCTTTTGAAAAAGGCTACAGCATGTTGAATGCCTGTAGATTGAATGGTGAGCAGGAAGACCAACAGATGAATCATAACACACGTTTCGAGCCCAGGCCCTTTGTCAAGTCCCACTGAAGGTAAAACAAAATATGACTGCTGGATCTTGAGGTAAAAACAAAATATTAAAAAATACCTTGTTTGTAAAAGATCCTTTGGAGTATAAAACACACGTTTCGAGCCCAGGCATTGACAAAGGCCTGGGCTCGAAACTTTGTGTTTTATACTCCAAAGGATCTTTTACAAACAAGGTATTTTTTTAGTATTTTGAATTTTAGGGTCAGTTTCAGAAATGCTTGGTCTAACTGTAAACGTAAATAAAAACATAACTTATGATCTTCACGATGGAGCGGATCTGTCTACAAGAAAATCTTGGACTTAATACATAGTTAATGGCAAAATGATTGAGATCACAAACAACAAGAAATATAGGGGCTTCTCTCTTACAACTTGACACTGTCTTGATTCAGCACCTGGTGAATTTGCCAGTAAAGCTAAAGGAAAAGTGGCCAATCTTATGAAGACAATGTGATCTATACGGATTTTTTTCCCGTATTTTTTCAACTGTTTGATGCTCAAAATTAAGCCTATGTTACTGTATGCTTCCAACGTATGGGGAATGTCAAGGTTGTGTTCAGAGACAGTACGTCTTTTTGCTTGCAAAATACATACTATCAAATGTAGTATGTAAGAGAAACCTCAATGATATGGTGTACGCCGAAACTATGTGTTATACACAAAATGCACTCTCCCAACATCTATATATTTGTAAAAAAAATAATAAATAAAATAAATAACCAAACACCCTGACTCATGAATACCCAAACAGATATAAACAAACTTGCTAGTAAATTATTTCTGTTCAGACAGTTCAAGCAAAGAAAATCGAGTCACGTATGCAAAAAAACTGCTTATATTCTCCTGGCTTCGAGAATGCTTGGACAAATGGAATTGCAAATGAAGAGTTTTCTTAGCGTAGCGTTCTGAAACAAAAACTCGAAAACAATTCTAAAACAAGAAAGGCTAAGAGAGTACAATCGAATACACGATTTTCAAGCTGTCGTCATTTTTTCAACAAATTAATAAATTTGAATGTTATCGAG
>JAPXFY010000014.1:27304033-27309033 GCA_030674185.1 Monoplex corrugatus | reverse complement strand
AACTCTGGAACTTTGAGTTAAGTTATTGGCAAGGAAACGTCTGAACCATCCTGCCATTTCTATGAACTATTGACACCAAAAACTCTGATGCGAAATTATCCCGGGGAGGGAAGCAGCAAAAAAAAAAAAAAAAAAAAAAAAAAAAAGAAGAAAAGTCGAAACTTAGATGACAGGATAGAAAAGCATGAAAGGCCAGACCTCCGTTGGAATTTGAGACAGTTTGGCATGATGATTCATGGTGATGAGGTGGACGAAGGTGATGCTACTTACTGAGTGTCATTCCTCTTGGAAAGTTCGTTCGTTCGTTCTTTGATTTAACGTCTTTTCACTTGAGTGATATTATTGTATTCTACATTTCCTATCATAGATGAGGTGTGTATATCATGTTATCAGTTAGGCTTCGGAGATAAGATAGTTTTTCATGTTAACTAGGTAACATTCCAATTCCCAAACAATTCAGTTTCAGTTTCAATTTCTCAAGAATAACCTCTCCGCGCTCGGAATGAATTCCATATGCACTAACGTCACAGGTGCCATGTGATGGAGAAAATCCAGAATGATCACAGCACAACACATGAGCTACCTTGGGATCTTTAGCGTGCACAGTCCAGAAGGCACACGGGTCCAACGCGTTGTTCATCGCCTTTCGAAGGACTAGACGTACAGTCACACATGTTTTAGATTTCGTATTACTCTAAGACTGTATTTTATCTTTATCAATTATCTTGGTATTACGTCACGTCTTGTTTTTGTTACGTAATTTGTTAATTTTTGTATTTGGTGTTTGTGTGCTTGTGATCTTACGCTTTACAAAGGCCAGTTGGCCGAAAATTTGCGCTTGTCTTGTCTGGTTTATTAATACGCGTTCTGATTCTTTTTCAGTTTTGTTTTTTTTCTTCTGGTTCATGTTTGCTTGAACGCGGGCAGTCGCACATGTTTTGGATATCATAAATGAGTGCATATATCATGACACCAACCATGCTTCGGAGATAAGATAGTTTTTTATGCTGTCTAAAGCAACATTCCCCAAAACAAGAATACGAGATCTATATTGAATATCATACATGAAGTGTGTATTATATCATGATATCAACTTGGTTTCGGGGTTATGTTATCTATGCAACATTCCCCAAACAAAAATATGAGATCTATATTAACTGTCATACATGAAGTGCATATAACATAATATCAAAAACTTGGTTTCGGGGTCATGTTATCTATGCAACATTCTCCCAAACAAAAATAACTGTCATAACATTAAGTACGTATAACTATCATGATATAACTATGTTTGGGGTCATGTTATCTATGCAACATTCTCCAAACAAAAATAACTGTCATACATTAAGTACGTATAATATCATGATATCAACTATGTTTTGGGGTCATATTTATCTATGCAACATTCTCCAAACAAAAATATGAGATCTACAGGGGGTGCAAACAGTAGGTATACAGTAAGTATCACATCATTATCATATTGCTTAATTCATTAAAATTATTAGCACATTAAGTTAGTTGGCCTTATTTTCGATGTTTTCAGTGTCATTAATTCTACTTTATCGTAACTATTAATATGCATGTACTTTTATCCTAACTTTTAATTATTTTTTTGCAGGTAAAGCGGGAATTTAATCTAGATCTAAGCGGCAATTTAATTTAACCATGGCTGGTAATTTGACAGACGAGTAGCGCAAATGGATTTTAAACAATACTGGAAGACAGATGGACTTCTTTTTGGGGGGATATGTAAAGAGAAGGGTTTTCGCACGCAAGCCGCGCACTTTTAATGACATGATTCAGTTCATCTTGCAGGTTTGTCAAGAAATTGATGCTGATAAAGATCTTTGTGTTATAGAGTGTGCATGAGTGTCCGCTCTCGATTAGTGGAGTGTGTGAATACCGACGGCAAGCAGTTTGAGTATCTGAGGAATTAAGGCTGTGATTATTATTACATGTATGTGCAATATTCATTTGTTTGTATAATAAATGCAATGAGTATTGTACGTGTTTTCTTTTTTCATAACTGTATACCTACATGTACTTTCGCAACCCCCTGTATATTAACTGTCATACATGAAGTGCGTATAATATGGTATCAAAACCTTGGTTTCGGGATCGCGTTATCTATGCAACATTCCCCCGAACAAGTATATGAGATCTAGCCTACATTCCCTATCATACATGAGTTGCGTGTATCATGATACTAGTTAGGTTTCGGAGATAATGTAGCCGGTCATGTTATCTATGCAACATTCCCCAAACGAGAACATGACATCTAATAAATAATAATAATTAATAATAATTACAATATTTATATAGCGCAAAATCTTGATAAAAATCAAATCAAAGCGCTGAACAGACACATACGCACGCACGCACACACACGCACGCACGCGCACACACACACACACACACACACACACACACACATACACACACACACACACACACACATGGCTATAAATGGGGAAAAAGAAGAAAAGCAATGGAAAATTATAGAGCATATTATATACAATTATATATTACAATGTGATTCCACTCCGAGCGGAGACAGGCTGCAGAAGGGGTTGAGTAAGGTCAGGATTTCATGCAGAGGAGAAAAGGTGAGTTTTGAGAGCGGACTTGAAGGAGACAAAAGTAGGTTGCTGACGGACTGAGAGAGGAAGTTTGTTCCAGGAGAGCGGACCAGAAACAGAGAAGGCTCGTGGACCATAGGTATTGAGCTTAGTGCGTGGAAAGCGAAATAGTCAGTGGATCGGAGGCAGAGCGAGGTTACGTGAGGAAGATAGATCTCAAGTAGGCTTGAAGGTAATCGGGGCTGCGTTATTGAGCTTTGTAGCCATGGTGTCTAGTTTGTACTGTATGCGCTTTGATACAGGGAGCCAGTGAGGTTGTGCCAGGAGAGGAGATATGTGGTCAGCTTTTTTTTCTTTTTGAGTATAAGTGCTGCAGCATTGTTTTGAATGCGCTGTAGGATGTGAATGGTGGAGGCAGGAAGACCAGACAGAGTGAATTGCAATAGTCAATTAAATAGCATACATGAAGCGCATATTTCATGATGTCAACTAGGTTTCAGAGATAATGTACTGATTATGTTATCTATGCAACATTCCCCAAACAGGAATATGGCTATTCCACACCCTTCCAACACACACACACACACACACACACACACACACACACACACACACACACACACACAACATACATACACACACACACTACACACACACACACAAACACACACACACAATACCACACACACATACACACACACACACACACACACACACATACACACAACATCACAACACACACACACACATACATACATACATAACCACACACACACACAACATACATACACACACACACATACACACACCACACATACTACACACACACACATACACACACACACCATACACACACACACACACACACATCACACATACACACACACCACACACACATACATACATACACACAACACAACATACAACACACACACTACACCACACACACATACATACACACACACACATACACACACACACACATACACACACACACACACACACACACACACACACACATGCACACATAACACACACACATACATACATACACACACACACATACATACACACACACACACAAAACACACAACACAAACACAAACACACAAATACACACACACACCACACACACCCAATTATATATAATATATATGTATAATATTATCATATATAATTTACGCTCAGCAAATTGAGCGAACAATCAATGTTAAATTGGATGCTGATCATGTTCATGACAATTGCTGGGGAAACGCCGAGGAGGTCAGATCATTCGTAACATCACCTTCAGAGTCAGGTTCTGCCTGTCCACGTCGAAGTTGACACGGTCCTCAGTTGGCAGCACATATTCACCCAGAGACAACATGTCACACACACATATACACACACGCACACACACACACACACACACACACACACACACACACACACACACACACACACACACACACACACACACACACACACACACACCTCAAACTGACAACACTGGACTAAATAGACCCAGTCTTCCAACAAAACTCACAGCACACGAAGCAGAAGCCACATTGGTAGGAGCAGGTGAGAACACACAAACAACAAAAAAATCCTGATATATTGATTTCAGGGCGTTTAAACCTATCACTGACAGGAGCGATAATCGAATAATGGATCAAACTTTGAACATGAAAGTCTGGAATCGATCCTACTTGGGTACCTCCCGCCCGGTAGGTAGAGGTTGAAATTTTCTCATCTCCCAAATCAGCGTATGTGTAGAATGCTACTGCCTATAACACCCCCACCCCCATCCCCCCCCACCCCCACCCCCACCCCCACCCCTCTGCGCTGCCTTTGGTGTACAATAAACATGTAGAACATCACACATGCATGTTAAAAGACTGCGTAAGTCATGTTAGTTCCATGGACAGCAAAGAAAACAAACGACGACAGTCTTGATGGAGGCAGACACAAGTAGATCATTCATAAGAAAGATTAGGAAAAGACAGGCAACATTTATAGACCATTTTATGAGTAAGGTTGATTTGGAGCACATAGTCACAACAGGAAAGCTGGAGGGAAAGAGAGCACCGGGTAGAACCCAGGGAGAAAATGCTGGATGGACTTGCAGAGTGGCTGGGGACGAAGGGGGTGGGAGAGATGCTGGGGGCAACAAGAGATAGAGACAGATGGAAGTCCATGATCGCCAACGCCATGCGGCAGGGCACCTGATGATGATGATGATGAAGTCATGTTAGTGTTCGGTGATTTTTGGAAACATATCAAAAGCCCAGCATGGACGTCCTTCGAAGACAGATTATGCAGACTGTACACTACCAAAACGTCTGCGCAGTGCAAGCAAAACAACGTGCATGCACACATCCGAGAAACATCAGAACGCTTAAGAAAAAAACAGAGAGAGAGAGACAGAGACAGAGACAGAGA
>JAPXFY010000014.1:27281533-27286533 GCA_030674185.1 Monoplex corrugatus | reverse complement strand
CTGCCGCGTGGCGTTGGCGTTGGCGATCACGGACTTCCATCTGCCTCTATCTCTCGTTGCCCCTAGCATCTCCCCCACCCTCCTCATCCCCAGCCACTCTGCAAGTCCGTCCAGCATTTTCTCCCTGGGTCTACCTGGTGCTCTCTTTCCCTCCAGCTTTCCTGTTGTGACTAGGTGCTCCAATCCCCCTTCCCCATAAAATGGTCTATAAATGTTGCCTGTCTTTTCCTAATCTTCCTTATGAGTGATCTACTTGTGTCTGCCTCCATCAAGACTGTCTCGTTTGTTTTCTTTGCTGTCCATGGAACCCTCAACATTCTTCTTAGAAACCACATCTCGGCTGCCTCAATCCTGTTCTGGCTTTGTTTGTTGACTGTCCAGGCCTCGCATCCGTACAACGGTATTGGTTCTATTTAACATTAAAGAACTCTCTTCTTGATGTTAATTGATAGGCATTTGTTGGTAAGAATGCTTAACCTGAGGATATGTCCCTGGTATTTACCACCCCGTCCAATTTATCACCAGGGGGTTTGAAACATCAAACCTAATTACATATATAAACATGTATAAGGACACTAAAGCTTATATGCTTACAGAAACAAAACGAAACAAAATAATGTCAAGTCCCAGCTGAAAGAGTTCAGTCTGTTGAAGGTGATAAATCTACTGCTCGTGATTTTGTTAATCACATGGCTCTTAGCTTTCCTAAATCCCATTCCTCTCTGTCTGTCTGTCTTTCTGTCTGTTTGTCTGTCTGTCTGTCTGTCTTTCTGTCTGTTTGTCTGTCTGTCTGTCTGTCTGTGTGTCCGTCCGTCCGTCCGTCTGTCTCTGTATCTCTCTCTCTCTCTGTTTATTTCTCTGTCTGTCTGTCTGTTTGTCTGTCTGTCTGTCTGTCTGTCTGTCTCTCTCTCTTCTCTCTCTCTCTCTCTCTCTCTCTCTCCCCTCTCTCTCTCATCCTTCCTCCACCTTTCATGTAGTTATTACGGTTTTCTTCTTGCAGTAGTACGATTTGGTAATGTCTTTCCCTTTGTTTTCTCATAATGTTATTGAGTTGTGGCATAATATTCATTTAAGTTGACAATGACATCACCAGATCTCCCAAAACAAAGCAAATCGTGCTTAAGATGTGTGTTTGTCAGATAACTTTCAGGGGATTGTCTGAATCCAAAGAAAACAATACGGTATAGTAGAACACACAGCAAAGTCGAGGTGGAACTCATATGCTTTGAAAGCTAAGTGGCTCTTACTGATGTTATTATCTGTTTATATGTAACACATATAATTGTAATGCCATATGTAGGTATGCATAATTAAAAAAATTACGAACTACCCATGCATCTATTTCTTTTCTTTTTTTTTCTTTTTCTTTTCATGCTTTCAGTTCTCAATTATACGTAATGCAAGTAAAGTGACATATTCGAAATATGATGCTTGAGGAAAACAATCTCCATCTTTGTATTCTCTGCATCATACATGTACAACAGACTGGTTTTCTTAACGCTTTCAGGGGTTTAATTACTTTGTTGTTGTTGTTGTTGTTGTTGCTTTTCCTTTGTTCGTTAATGGGTGTTGACCACACAAGATTTCGAGTGAGCACGAGCGTGTGTGGATGTGTTAAGATTGCCCACGTGCCTGTCTTTTTCTTTCTCTCTTTGTCTATATCTCTGTTCTTTTTTAATTAATCTTTGTTTTCCACATAAGTGTATCCAACGCGTGTTACGCACACCGTTGTTATTAGCTAGCACTGACAGATGCGGCATGAACGTAAGGCTTTTACAGCCTGCATGACAAGTAAAGAATAAACACCTGAGGGTGGTGGTTTAGGACCCATAGCACGAATGCTCACCACTCTCTAGACAATCACCTCTCAAGCTCTCAACGCCATTCAGTAGCCACCTCATTAATTAAGCAAAGGGGGCTGTCCATGCGCTGCAAGACATACCAAGACCCAGTCATCAGTAACCGTGTTTACAAACCGAAATGCAAGGTGGGGAGATGAAAAAAAAAAACTCCGGGACATAGCCACACAATGTGCACCAACCAGGACCAGCTCAGCCACTGGACCAAGAGAGAACGGAAGAACCCTCTCTCGTCCAATTCCGGGCGCCCATCATCTCTCCTCTCGAAAGCCAGCCCTGTCACCAGCTCGCATAAACTTTAGAGCCTGCATGGCAGGAATTAAATAAGAGATGTTCCAGACATGGCATCAACTTCCAAAGTGAAGCTTTCAATTAGCTTTTCTTCTGTTGGCATCTAATTCAGCCTCCACGGAAACTAACCTAAACTTTTGGCATCCTTTTCAAATGAAATCTTCTGTCAACACCACGTGTGGGTCCTCATTTCCTCAAACCGCCTCCATCTGTGAATTTCCATCTTCTTAGAGAGAGACATAGAGAGGGAGAGGGAAAGAGAAGGGAGAGAGAGAGAGAGAGAGAGAGAGAGAGAGAGAGAGAGAGAGACAGACAGACAGAGACAGAGAGAGACAGACAGACAGAAAAACAAACAGAGAGAGACAGTGACAAAGACAGAGACACAGAGAGACAAAAAGGGGTGAGGCAGAGAGAGGGAGGGAGAAAGAGACAGAGAGAGACAAAGAAAGACATAGAGGCAGAGGCAGAGAGAGAGAGAGGGAGAGAGGGAGAGAGACAGAGACAGAGAGAGGCAGAGAGGCAGAGGCACAGAGAGAGAGAGAGAGAGAGAGAGAGAGAGAGACAGACAGACAGACAGAGACAGAGAAAGAGAGAGATAGACAGGCAGACAAACAGGCAGGCAGACAGACAGACAGACACACGCACACACACACAGATAGCGAGAGAGTAAGAGAGATAGAGACCGAGAAAGAGAGAGAGACAGACAGACAGAGACAGAGACAAAGAGACAGAGATATAGACAGAGACAGAGACACAGAGAGAGAGAGAGAGACAGAGAGAGACAGGCAGACAGAGAGAGAGAGAGAGACAGATACAGACAGACAGACAGACATACAGATACAGAGAGAGAGAGAGACAGACAGACAGAGAGACAGACAGACAGATACAGAGAGACAAAGACAGTGACACAGACAGACAGAGAGAGAAACAAGAACAAAAACAAAGACAGAGGCAGGCAGGCAGACAGACACAGCAAGAGACACAAGCAATAGACAAAAACAAAGACAGAGGCAGGCAGGCAGGCAGGCAGGCAGGCAGACAGACACAGCAAGAGACACAAGCAATAGACAAAAACAAAGACAGAGGCAGGCAGGCAGGCAGACAGACACAGCAAGAGACACAAGCAATAGACAAAAACAAAGACAGAGGCAGGCAGGCAGGCAGGCAGACAGACACAGCAAGAGACACAAGCAATAGACAAAAACAAAGACAGAGGCAGGCAGGCAGACAGACACAGCAAGAGACACAAGCAATAGACAAAAACAAAGACAGAGGCAGGCAGGCAGACAGACACAGCAAGAGACACAAGCAATAGACAAAAACAAAGACAGAGGCAGGCAGGCAGACAGACACAGCAAGAGACACAAGCAATAGACAAAAACAAAGACAGAGGCAGGCAGGCAGACAGACACAGCAAGAGACACAAGCAATAGACAAAAACAAAGACAGAGGCAGGCAGGCAGGCAGACAGACACAGCAAGAGACACAAGCAATAGACAAAAACAAAGACAGAGGCAGGCAGGCAGGCAGACAGACACAGCAAGAGACACAAGCAATAGACAAGAACAAAGACAAAGACAGAGGCAGGCAGGCAGACAGACACAGCAAGAGACACAAGCAATAGACAAGAACAAAGACAAAGACAGAGGCAGGCAGGCAGACAGACACAGCAAGAGACACAAGCAATAGACAAGAACAAAGACAAAGACAGAGGCAGGCAGGCAGACAGACACAGCAAGAGACACAAGCAATAGACAAAAACAAAGACAGAGGCAGGCAGGCAGGCAGACAGACACAGCAAGAGACACAAGCAATAGACAAAAACAAAGACAGAGGCAGGCAGACAGACACAGCAAGAGACACAAGCAATAGACAAAGACAAAGACAGAGGCAGGCAGGCAGACACAGCAAGAGACACAAGCAATAGACAAAAACAAAGACAGAGGCAGGCAGACAGACACAGCAAGAGACACAAGCAATAGACAAAAACAAAGACAGAGGCAGACAGACAGACACAGCAAGAGACACAAGCAATAGACAAAAACAAAGACAGAGGCAGACAGACAGGCACAGCAAGAGACACAAGCAATAGACAAAAACAAAGACAGAGGCAGACAGACAGGCACAGCAAGAGACACAAGCAATAGACAAAAACAAAGACAGAGGCAGACAGACAGGCACAGCAAGAGACACAAGCAATAGACAAAAACAAAGACAGAGGCAGACAGACAGGCACAGCAAGAGACACAAGCAATAGACAAAAACAAAGACAGAGGCAGACAAACAGGCACAGCAAGAGACACAAGCAATAGACAAAAACAAAGACAGAGGCAGACAGACAGGCACAGCAAGAGACACAAGCAATAGACAAAGACATAGCTGGACAAAGAAAATACCAGTCCAACAAAGAGCTACAAGGAGGGAGACACACAGAAAGGGTGTTGACCCTTTGACCCCCGCACCCTGTCCACCAGCTTCCCGCATTGTCAACCATGCTAACAAACACAATCTTAACCTTTTGACTCTCGCACCCTGTCCACCAGCATCCTGCATTGTCAACCATGCTAACAAAGCACAATCTTAACCCTTTGACTCCCGCACCCTGTCCACCAGCATCCTGCATTGTCAACCATGCTAACAAAGCACAACGTTAACCCTTTGACTCCCGCACCCTATCCACCAGCATCCCGCATTGTCAACCATGCTAACAAAGCACAACGTTAACCCTTTGACTCCCGCATCCTATCCACCAGCATCCTGCATTGTCACCCATGCTAACAAAGCACAACGTTAACCCTTTGACTCCCGCATCCTATCCACCAGCATCCTGCATTGTCAACCATGCTAACA
>JAPXFY010000014.1:27274033-27276533 GCA_030674185.1 Monoplex corrugatus | reverse complement strand
AGAGAGACACAGAGAGATACTGAGAGATGTGCATGCATGCGTACATAGATTCTTTTATAATGTACATCTGAACATTGATCTCTCTCTCTCTCTCTCTCTCTCTCTCTCTCTCTCCTCCCTCTCTCTCTCTCCTCCATCTCTCTCTTTCTCTATCTGTCTGTCTCTCCATATATGTCACACACACACACACACACACACACACACACACACACACACACACACACACACACACACACACACACACACACACACAATATGTATAACATGTTGTATGTATGTGTATATAATGTATATATATATACTATATATAATAATAATATATATATACATATACATAATACTTACAATAATAGATAGATAAACACACTACGTACACACATACACACACACGCACATACATACATACATACATACATACATACATACACACCATACATACATACACATACATCTATATAGATAGATACATAGATATATACATATATAGATATAAATGTAGATATAGATCAAGATATAGATACAGACAGTATAGATATATACACATATCATACATAGAAAAGGGCAGAAACAATCGACCGACCAACCAAAAATGCAGACAAAAATTGAGACGGACAGACAGACTGAAAAACAGACAGGTAAACAACCCAGAAACAAAATCTTTCCTTCACTAAGCTTCCTTTGAATTTTTTCGGTTCACGTTATTTTCACTTTCGCATTTACCCCCAACTGCCTGATTCATTTCTTAAATAATGTCCTTTCTACAAAATAATTATGTGGTAATCATACAATGAAAAGCGATGAGTCATCTGGCTGGGAAACAAGCATTTCATTTTCTTTGATATTTCCTTTCTTGCATGTTTTTAACCCTTTGTTTTCCGCAACCTGTCCATTAACATCCTGCATCGTCAATCATGCTAGCAAAGCAAAAAACAACAACAACAACAACAACAAAACAACAACAACAAAAACTTCTTTGAATCCCTCAACCCATCCACTAGCTTCAGGAGTTAAAGGGTTAGCATTTTGCAGTTGGTGGATAGGGTGTGGGAATCAAAGGGTTAACACACATGTTCGCCATTGTGCTAACTGTATATGCTGCAACGGGTTATGTTAATAAACTTTCTCCCAAAAGGGACCCTCAATAAACAACAGCACACATGTTTATTTATCTCCCTTGCAGATTCTTCTTCTTTTTCTTCTTCTTCCTTCTCTCCTTCCTTTCCTCCCCCTCTTCTCTTCTCCTCCTTTTCCTCTCTCTCTCTCCTTCTTCTTCTCTCTTCTTCTTCTCTTCTTCTTCTTCTTCTTCTTCTTCTTCTTCTTCTTCTTCTTCTTCTTCTCTTCTTCTTTCTTCTTCTTCTTCTTCTTCTTCTTCTTCTTCTAATCTTCTCTTAAAAACAGGATAAACCAACTAGTGGCGTCAATGCATCTGGGTATGACTGCAATGCCAGAAAAGTTTTCTCACGTGTGTTTTTCCAATATGAAAAAGTTTGAAACAACGTTTTCTTGTATCTCTCTATCTCTCTGTCTATTTAACTCTGTCTCTCTCTCTCTCTGTATTTCTGTCTTCTCTCTGTCTCTCTCTCTCTGTCTCTCTCTCTCTGTCTCTCTCTTCTTTGTCTCTCTTTTTGTCTCTCTCTCTTTCTCTCTCTCCGTTTCTCTCGCTCTCTTTCTCACTTCAAACACACACAGACACACAAACACACGCACACACAAACAAACAACCACACACACACACACACACACACACAAACAACCCCCACCCCCCCACCACCACCACCCACCCCACACACACACGCCTGACAGTACAAGTGCACCACAAACTAGCGCAGGACGCGACAAGTACACGTAAAAGCCCAATCAGCCAAGTCTGTAAGATCAGGACTTCTGTCACACCCTCATCGAACATCTGACGTATGTGCCCCCCGCCCCCCCCCCCCCCCCCGAGATGGAACTTAGCTCGGTAGCTGAGGTCTGGCCTTGTCCCATGCCCTGACCCTTCAATCCCTTCTCGTTGCTGAGCACTGATAAATGAACGAAAACCACCTCAAACCACTTCAGAAAAGGAACCAGAAAAAACAGGAGAAAAGAATCAGAACGCGTATTTAAATTAATACAACCAGACAAGACAGGCGCAAATTTTCGGCCAACTGGCCTTTGTCAAGCGTAAGATCACAAACAAACAAACACCAAGTACAAAGATTAGGAGAAAAAGACTGAAACTTCCCTGCTGCTCCGTCCAGTGTGAGAAAAGGACTACAGTTTTGTGTCCGGTTTTTGTTTGTTTGTGGTCTTAAAAGCTTGACAAAAGGCCAGTTGGCCGAAAATTTGCGCCTCTCTTCTTGTTGTATTAAATACGCGTTCTTATTCTTTTTTTTGTTTTCGTGGTTTTTTTTTTCTTCTGGTTCCTGTTTGCTTGAACGCGGGCAGTCACACATATTTTTTGCACCTCAGTATAGTGTGATATGACCCACAAGTATAAAGACATAACATCATCACACTA
>JAPXFY010000014.1:27249033-27264033 GCA_030674185.1 Monoplex corrugatus | reverse complement strand
TGATTATTTGTCTGTTGATCCAATGTTGATCACTTTTCCCTAAGAAATCTCAAAGAAGATGCCAACAAGCGCAAAACAAAAACTATAAACAAACAAATATATAAAAACTAACAACAAACACACAGACACATGGAGGGAAAATGTTGTTCTCAGATGCCAGTTGCAGTACTTAAAAAATGTCTGTCACTCTTGAAAAGCTGTTCCAGAGCTACTGACATTCACGGTAAAAACCCGTGACTTTTGTAAGCGAAGAGATGACGAGGTGGTCGAGTGGATGAGATGCCTCTGGTTTCCCATAAGAAGATTTGGTGTTTGAACCTGTCTTTATTGTTATTGTTGTTTAAAGCCCAGCCGACTGCTTAGAGCCATATCAGGGCTAAAACGTTCAAACATACAAAACTTCAACAGGGAAAAAAAAAAAATTAAGTACACTTATCAATGCATTCGCGCACATAAATCCTTGGCGTTGACCACTCTGTCCAATTTATCGCACAAGGGAGTTAACACACCTGAATACAAATGTAAGCATACCTAAGGACACCAAAACATATACAGAAACGAGCCTAAAGTACCTAAAATTGCTTCCGCATATCTCACCTCCATACAGCCAAAAATGCAGTTAACACATGTACCCAATTATCAGCCCCCCAAAAAAAGTACGTAAGATTTTATCGAATACATACAGGTGTGTGGACCAGCAAGGCAGAAAATGATAGGAAGAAATAACAGACAGCAAAGGAACAAGGCAGAAACAAAGAAAGTGACAGAAAAGAGGACATTTTTAGCACATAATTTCCATAAGGTGGGGATACTATTAAAAATTTATACTGAAAGAGCTCCCGGCATCCCCGCGAGGGGGGGGGGGGGACTTGTTTGGGTAGGCCTACCTCCCACATCTTGGGTAAATGGTGCAGATGTTTCCCATTTCCACAGGTCTACGTGTATCCAGACCTGTTAGTGTCTAAGTCCTCTTCGTGTGTATAAGCACGCCGAAAATCAAAATAGCAGTGCCCAATAGGGGACACGAAACCCTGACCCTCAGATTCAAAGTCTGATGCTCTACCAACTGAGCTAACCAGGCTGCCCTGAGTTCGTTCCGAGCGCGAAGACGTCGTCTTGAGAAATTGAAACTGAAACTGAAACTGAAACAGAAACAAAAAATCAAATACGCACGTTAATTAAAATCCTGTAAGTCATCTCAGTATCCAGTCGCTTATCACCATCATGTGCCCTGCCGCATGGCGTTGGCGATCCTGGTCCTCCATATAAAGCTATCCTTTGTCGATGCAGGTACATCTCCCACCCTGTCTGTCTTCATCCACCTTGCAATTCCGTCCAATATTCTACACCCCATCAGCCACATCACCCGTTATGACACACCAGTCATCACCATCATCATCAAGTGCCCTGCCGCAAGGCGTTGGCAATCACGGTCCTCCATACGCATCTATCCCTTGTCGCCGCAAACACATCTTCTACCCTCTCTGTCCTAAGCCACCCTGCAAAATCCGTCCAATATTTTCCCCCTGGGTCTACCAGATGTTCTCTTTCCCTCCAGCTTTCTTGTTGACACACCAGTAGCTAATGGAAACATGAGAACACCCAGCATGCACACCCACCAAAGACGAAATACGCAGACTGTGCAGCAACATACCGCCTACACGGTGTGGACAAAAACATCATGAATACGCGCGTGAGATGGGACCAAAAAATCGGAACATTCTAAAGAGAAGGAAACTAGTTCCCAATCTGTGAAGCCTTTCCCAGGCAGACAATCAGACACTGAAGACAACAGGAAAACAAATCAGAAAAACTCGGTAATGAAGAGTGAGTAGCGTGTGTGAAGATAATGGCAGTTGCAGATGCCAGACCCAGTCTTCAAGAAAGCTCACTGTCCTGACATTGATTCCGTATCAGTATAACAGATTCTGAGCCAGAAACATGGCTACAGGGAAGCTTCCATTTGAAGAAAGAAAAACACAGAGTGAGAGACAGAGAGACAGAGAGAGAGAGACAGAGAGAGAGAGAGTGTGAGAGAGACAGAGACAGGGTCAGATACAGAGACAGAGAGACAGAGAGACAGGAGACAGAGACATAGAGAGACAGCGAGACAGAGAGATAGACAGAGACAGAGACAAGACAGAGGCAGAAACAGAGACAGAGAGACAAAGAGACAGAGAGAACAGAGACAGAGAGAAAGAAAGAAAGAGACAGAGGGGCAAAAGAGAGAGAGAGAAAGAGAAAGAGAGAGAGAGCGAGCAAGAGAGAGAGAGACGCAGAGAGAGAAAGAGACAGACACAGAAAGAGAAACAAGAGACAGAGACAGAGACAGAGAGAAAAGTTATTCAGTTCAACCTACAACAAATTTTGACACCAATGTTCACAGTTTGTGCTAAACGTTTACTGAAACTACGAAATTATAAAAAAAAACGACAGCTTCAACTGTTACATTATTTTGATCAAATATGTATGAATCTCGGAAAATATTAAAAATAAACGTGCAAAGTAATGAGGAGGTGAGGAGACCCCCCCCCCCCCACTTCCTATCACCGTAAATTGCTTGTCATTGGACACCGTTTAACACGAGCTCTTTTTTTTTATTGGAAACCAAAATGTGCCATGCTTATATTCGTCCTAGTAACTAAAACATAACTATCACAGACTGAAATCTCTACAGAATCCAACGTTTATAGAGGTGAAAATCACAACACAAGAAATCTCAGTTAAATACAAAAACAAAATAACCCAATACAAAAAACAAAGTAACCTTTTTTCACCCGATATAGAAAACACTTGCTCTGAACTCCCTTGTCGCGAAAATATAGTTTTTCAAAGGGAGACCATCTGACACTTTCCCACATCCTCTACACTCGCCTGACCTGCCCCATCACCACCACCACGACCACCTCACCCCCTTCCCACCCCCATCAAGCTTCTAATTCCCACATGCCAACATTACCCACTGGACGAGGCGGCAGGGAAGCTTTTAGTCCCGTTTTTATTATCCATTGTTTGGTGTCTGTGATCTGTTTGTGACCGTGCGTTCGCGCTTGACAAAGGCTAGTTGGCCGAAAATTTGCGCTTGTTTTGTTTTGTCTCGTTGGATACGCGCTTATATTGGTTTTCTTGTTCTTCTGGTTTAACGCTTATATAGTTGAAAATCACAACACAAGAAATCTCAGATCAATACAAAACAAAGTAATCCAAAGAAAAACAAGAACCAAATCACAATTCAAGAAATCTCAGTTAAATACAAAAAAAAAAAACAACAACAACAAAGTAACCCAAGAGAAAAACAAAACAAAACAAAGTAAACCTATTTTTCCCGATATAGAAAGCACTTGCTCTGAACTCCCTTGTCGCGAAAATATAGTTTTTCAAAGGGAGACCATTTGACACTTTCCCACATCCTCTACACTCGCCTGACCTGTCCCCCCACCACCACGACCACCTCACCCCCTTCCCATCCCCATCAAGCTTCTAAATCCCACATGCCAACAAATGTATCGCAGTGGAAAGAGTCAGGTTTCCGGTCAGCCTCCCCTCCTTTCCATCTAAAATGCCTTTTTTCCACAGTCTGGCACTGAAAGCCTATCGATCAGCATGTCTACAATCAACTGGGCTGTGCTTGCTAAAAAACCGTGTGAGGCTATTGAAGGAGAAGACAATCAAAAGTTGAAACAGAAACTTCTCTCCTTTCGCGGTTGAGTTTTGCGATGTGTAAATATGAGGATTATGTAATCAAAAAGTTGAAATAGAAATTTGTGTTTTGTGTGTGTGTGTGTGTGTGTGTGTGTGTGTGTGTGTGTGTGTGTGTGTGTGTGTGTGTGTGTGTGTGTGTGTGTGTGTGTGTGTGTGTGTGTGCTTGTGTGCGTGTTGTGAGTTGGTTATGCATAAATAAACTCTTAAACTTATTTGACTTGCAATGATCTCTATAAAAACGTTTGGAAAATGGGTATGAAGCATGTTTAATTTATACCCAGTGAAATACTGACAAATGTCCCTTATTCATTCATTCATTCATTCATTCATTCATTCATTCATTCATTCATTCATTCATTCATCATTCCATCCATTTTTTGTTTCTTTGTTTCTTTCATTGGTTGGTTTGTTCATTCATTCATTCATCCATCCATCCATCCATCCAACCACCCATCCATCCTTCCATTCATCTATTCATTTATTCCTTCCTTCTTCCTTCTGTCCTCCCTTCCTTCCTTCCTTCCTTCTTTCCTTCATTCATTCATTCATTCGTTCGTTCGTTCGTCCGTTCGTTCATTCACGATAGAATACACAACAAATTTGAAAAACCAAACGATAAAAGGAAAGATCGGAACGACCTTCTCAGATTAGAGTGCCATATACTGTTGTCCTTCATTCATTCATGTATTCATTTCATTCATTATCATTAGTCTTCGGAACGACCTTCTCAGATTAGAGTGCCATATACTGTTGTCCTTCATTCATTCATGTATTCATTTCATTCACTATCATGAGTCTTAGACGCATATTTTTAAAGACACTGATATGTTTTCCGTGCACTGTAAAATAAGGCGCCAGAGGGGGAAAACGCAGAAGTCTTAGGAACCTGAAACACTCTCCTGCCAGTGTTGTAACACACAAAGAGGAGTTATTGACAATCTTTAGAACACAGAATTCACCCCAGCTCAGCCAAGACTCGGCTTTTATTCTGATTTTGTTTTGTTTTGTGATGGTATGGATGTGTGTGTGTGTTGTGTGTGTGTGTGTGTGTGTGTGTGTGTGTGTGTGTGTGTGTGTGTGTGTGTGTGTTGTGTGTTTGTGTGTTTGTGTGTGTTTGCGTGTGTGTTTGTGTGTGTGTGTGTGTGTGTGTGTGAGTGTGTGCCTGCGCGCACGCGTCCATGTGTGTGTGTGTGTGTGTGTGTGTGTGTGTGTGTGTGTGTGTGTGTGTGTGTGTGTGTGTGTGTGTGTGTGTGTATGTATTATTGTCATTTGTTATTCCTCGTTTCTTGTTCATTTATTTACCCATTATTTATTTATTTATCATTTATTTATTTATGTATTCATTTATGTGTTTATTTATTATTTATTTGTTTATTTATTTATTTATTATTTATTTATTATTTATTTATTTATTTATTTGTTTGTTTATTTATTTACTTATTTAATCTATTATCAAAGTATTTCTTTCTTTTTTTCCCTTTCCTCTGAAGTTGACGACAGACTGAAGGGGCTATGATTAAAGGATACTCATTCATCTCGTTGATAGGAAACATAGACTTTATGCATAGAAGGGGAGGGGGTGGGGTGGGTTTTTTTTGTCATGTGAGAAAGTTTATATTTAGCCGCTAGTTTTGTTTTGATTCAGTCTTTAAATGCTTTATTTATTTATTTATTTATTTATTTATTCCCTTTTTTGAAGATGATACACAGATACACATGTTATTTACACATAACCAAAAACGTTCCAATGATAGACTGATGCAATAGCGGTACAAGTTACAAAAATAAAGGACTTCAGGACCTGGCCAGCTCATACGTTTATGCGCAGGCTTAAGGCTCGTGCCATGATCATTCAGGACCTTCTCAATACGCTAAGCAGGACCTCAGGAGCTGGCCAGCTCATGGGTTTACGTGCAGGCTAAAGGCTTGTGCCATGATCATTCTGCAACCTTCTCAATAGGCTAAGCAGGACCTCCGGACCTGACCAGCTCATGGGTTTACGCGCAGGCTAAAGGCTTGTGCCATGATCATTCTGGACCTTCTCAATAGACCACGTAGGACCTCAGGACCTGGCCAGTTTATGGGTTTATGTGCAAACTTAAGGCTTGTGCCATGATCATTCCGGGTCTTCCCCATCACATGGCACCTGTGACGTTGATAGTGTACATGTATATGATATTCATTTTCTTGTTTTGTCTCTGTCATCTTGAGAAACTGAATTTGAAAGTGTTCCGTAACTTAACCACATCACCTGTTCTAGAGTGCTTTTGACCTTTTTCAAAGAGTAGAGCGTGGGAGTAAGCGAGGGCGTGTGTGGTGTGAACATGGGATCAAAAGTAAGGAGAAAAAAAAGTGCCGTGTGAATGTGTCTGTGGTTGTTTATGCGCGTGTGTTGTGTTGTGTTTGTGTTGTGTGTGTGTGTGTGTGTGTGTGGTGTGTGTGTGGTGTGTGTTGTGTTGTGTGTGCGTGTCGTGTGTGTGTGTGTGTGTGTGGTGTCTGTTGTGTGTGTGTGTGTTGTGTGTGTGTGTGTGTGTGGCGTGTTGTGTGTGTGTGGTGTGCGGGGTGTGTGTTGTGTGTGTGTGTGTAAGTGTGTGTGTGTGTGCGTGTGTGTAGTGTGTGTGTGTGTGTGTGGTGTGTGTTGTGTGTTGTGTGTGTGGGGTGTGTGTGTGTGTGTGTATGTGTGTGTGTGTGTGTGTATGTGTGTAGTGTGTGTGTGTGTGTGTAGTATGTGATTTGTGTGACGTGTATGTGTGTGTTCGTGTGTTCATCTCTTATTTCTATCTGGTCATGTGTTCTCGTTCGTGTATCTCTCTCTCTCTCTCTCTCTCTCTTCTCTTCTCTCTCTCTTCTCTTCTCTCTCCTCCGTCTCTCTGTCTCTGTCTTTCTCTCTCTCTTTCTCCCTATTCTCTCTCTCTTCTCTCCCCCCTCTCTCTCTCTCTCTCTGCTGACCTCTGTGCGTATGTGAGCACGCAGAGAGTGTGTGCATGTACACATATGCTTTATGTGTTCGTGAAAACGTACATCAAGCACAACTCATTACAGTTTTGGTCTGCTCAGCAGAAAAAAAAGGAGTTGACGAATGTCTGCTTTTGTTTTTCCACGTGTGTTGTCCCTGCAGTTAAAGGGAGAGAGACAGAGAGAGAGAGAGAGAGGGGGGGGGAGGGAGGGAGGGAGAGGAGAGAGAAAAACAGACAGAGAGGGATGGAGAGATAGAGAAAGATGGAGGGAGGGAGAGAGAGGGACATAGAGAGAGAGAGACAGAGAGACACAGACACAGACAGACAGACAGAGAGAGCTTAAAGAATCAAACACAGTGAAATGTGTTCAGAAATTGTCCTGGACTACTCCCATTTCACTCTCATACTCTCTTCCTCTTTTTTCTTCTGACGGTACCTCACCTGTTTCTTTCCCAACACACACACACACACACACACACACACACACACACACACACACACACACACACACACACACACACACACACACAGTCTTTCTCTCTCTCTTCTCCCTCTCTTTCCCTCTCTCCCTGTCTCTCTCTGTCTCTCCTCTCTCTCTGTCTCCCTCTGTCTCCCTCTGTCTCTCTGTCTGTCTCTGTCTGTCTGTCTGTCTGTCTGTCTGTCTGTTTCTCTCTCTCTCGTTCACTCTGTCGCTGTCACTTAATCTGCTGGGTAACACATGGTACAGAGATGTTTTGTGATGTTGGATTTAACATTGAATGGCTTTGCTGAAATACGGTGCTGACAACATTTTAAAATGTTCTTAAAGATGTTCACACAAAAGTTGATTTATGTGTTCGTTCACGATTGGAACAGCTCAACGAGGGACAGGGAAAGCTATGCATGTTACGCTTCCTATCAAAATATATTTGAAAAAAAAAACATCTTTCAAATCTGAAAGTTTACTGCTTTACAGTAGCTTTCACTCAGTTCAGGCTTAATGCATTGCCAACCAATAACAGCTTGCACCGATAATTATAGTCAATCAAATAATTTTTTTTTAAATGTGTGTGTTTTGTATATCTTTCATCAAAAATGAACACCATCTTCTCTTTGAATGTACACTATTAAAAGAACTCGGGGAAAAAAATTCTGAAAGACACTTTAAACACCATCACCATCACCAGTCATCATCTCATCATCGTCGTCAGTCATCGTCGTCGTCGTCGTCTCATCATCATCATCTCATCATCATCATCATCATCATCATCATCATCACCACCATCACCACCACCACCACCATGTGCCTTGCCGCACGGCGTTGGCGATTATGTCCCTCTGTATGAATCTATGTTTGTCGCTGCAAGTATATCTTCCCAACCCTTTCTGTCTTCATAGACACTCTGCAAATCCGTCGAATATCTTCTCCCTGGGTCTAAACGGGTGCTTCTTTTCCCTCCAGAATTCCTGTTGTGACTAGGTGCTCAAATTTCTCTTGCCTCATGAAATGTCCTATAAATGCTGCTTGTCTTTTTCCTAAACTTCTCCATTAATGGTTTTTTTTTGGGGGGGGTTAACCTCTTTCAAGACTGTCTCCTTTGTTTTCTTTGCAGTCCATGGAACTCTTGACATTCTTCTTAGAAACCACATTCCAGCTGCCTCAATCTTGTTCTGATTTTGCGTGTTGAGTCCACGCTTAGCATTTGTACAGTAAATATACGTATGGGAAAAGGCTGCTCCATTCCCATCAGCAACGAAACAACAAAATCGTGTCTAGATTTACTTCCCATGCCACCCAATTGAGGGAACGCGTCAATGAAGTTACCATGGTTACATGTCATTAACTAGAAGCATTGGGTTGTGTTCTGTTTACTCTTTTGCCCCACTGCCCTCCAGTCCTCCCCCCCCCCTTCCCCCGTCGAATTTGCATGTGCTTTGTGCCCTGGAGTTTTGGTTGTTGTTGGATAATTGCCTTCGTGAATAGTGAGAGTGCGAGCTATCAAGATTTGGTATCTTATGTATGCTATTATAACTATTCTTCTTCTTTTTCTTCTTTTTATTATTATCATCATCATCGTTGTTACTATTACTATCACTATCATCATCATCATCATCATCATCATCATTATTATTATTATTATTATTATTATTATTATTATTATTATCATCATCATTACCATTATTATTATTATCATTTCATTATTATTATCATTATTATTATTATTATTATTATCATTACCATTATTATTATTATTATCATTTCATTATTATTATCATTATTATTATTATCATTATTATTATTATTATCATGAGCATACGACATAAAACGCACAGACTAGGTAGGGCCTCAGGACTGCTGGCTTAAGGCTTGTGCCATGACCATTTTGGATCTTCTCCGTCACATGGCACCTGGCGTTAGTAGATATGGAATTCATTCTGAGTGCGGATACATTATTTTGAGAAACTGAAACCGTAATGAATAATTATGGTACCTAAAAACAAATGACTACCCACTACTCACGCTGTATTGCAATTAATTACAAGTACGATCAAAAGGATATGACATAGTCATTTCAGTAGACTGAAACAATCGGCAATTTCATTTAATGCATCTTCAAGTTGAATGAAAATATGTCCTCATAAAACTACTGATTTCCCCAATGGGATGCCGGGGGCTCTTTCAGTATAAACAGTATTCCCACCTTCTGGAAATTCTGTGCTACAAATTTCCTCTTTTCTGTCACTCTCTTTGTTTCTGCATTGTTCCTTTGCTTTCTGTCATTTCTTCCTATATTGTTCCTTTGCTTTCTGTCATTTCTTCCTATCATTTTCTGCCTAGCTGGTCCATTCACCTTAATAGGTTCGACAAACTCTCACGTATTTTCTCTTAGGATTGATAATCGGGTACATGTATTAAGTGCATTTTTGGCTCTGGGAAAATGAGGGAAACAATTTTAGTTAATGAAGGCCCGTTTTTATACGTTTCCGTATCTTTAATTATATTTAAATTTGTGTTCAGGTATGTTTCTGAATCTTCCGTGTGATAAATTGGACGGAGTGGTCAACACCAGGGGCATCTCCTTAGATTATGTTCGGGAATGACCTGATTTTTGTACTTTATTTTCATTTTACTTTTGTTTTCGAGTTGAAGTAATTACTGTATGTGCTGTGAAATGGTTATAGCCCTGGCATTGCTCTATGCAGTTGGCTGCGCTTTAAACAAAAAATAACAACACCAATAACAAGTCTACTGATTTTATGCCAATAATATCAATTGTATGTACCGATATTTGGCAATAGCACCGATCGCTTCGTGCGCTCTCTTTACGGTCTTGAATGTATTTGGTCATGTGATGTTGGTATAAATGATTATGAAAACAAGCCACATCCAATATTTCTATTGACTTGATGCAACATGCCATGATCAATCTCCATATCCCTTGTTTATATGAGGGCCAATGTCTGATCTACAATAAACATTCGGACGTCGTGCTTCTCTGTCTGTCTGTTTCTGTGTCTGTCTGTCTGTCTGTCTGTCTCTCCTCTCCGTCTGTCTGTCTGTCTCTCGTTCTCTCTCTGTCTCCTTTCTCTGTCTCTGTGTCCCTGTCTCTCTGTCTCTGTCTGTCCGTCCATTTCTGTTGGTCTGTCTGTCTGTCTGCCTGCCTGTCTCTCTGTCTCTGTCTCTGTCACTCTCTCTCTCTGTCTCTGTCTCTGTCTCCCTTATGTGCCTCTCTGTCTCTCTGCTGCTGTCTCTCTGTCTCTGTCTGTCTCTCTCTCTATATATATATATGTATATATATAATATATATATATATATATATATAATATATATATATATATATACTAAACGCCCACAACAACGAAATAACAAGCAGCCAACTGAAAACGATCAAGGGAAAGGGGGAAAGGGGAGACTAACGTGGCTTAACTCTGTCACACGCTTGATCTGTTTGACGCATGTGGTCCACAGGAGAAGACAACTATCCCAATGGTTTGCCCTCCACACCCCACCCTCGTTTTTTTCCCCCTAATACTAATAGACTGTGTGGTTTGTATACATGGTGGAAAGCCAGTTGCATTTACCCTATCTGTTGCTATGGGGACCGTAATGAAAATGTCGATATTGCTTGTGAGTGGAGTGCTATGAATACATACGAGGTGATCGCGCGTAGAACCCGACAATGGCACTCTCCATCGGAACTACCGACAGAGTGGCCGGTTACACAAGTTTAGTGATAAAAAACAAAACAGCACACGAAACCTGACCACGTCTAGTCTTTTGTTGAACGCACTGTTTTTTCTCGTTTGTTTGTATTTTTCTACGTTTTCTTTTATTTTGTGTTTTAGCCATCAAACAAACAAAAAAACCCCCCCAAAAAAAACACACCAACTGTCGTTTGTTTAATGCTGGTTTTTTTGTTTGTTTTATTTTGTTTCTCTTTCTTTCTTTTTCTTGTTCTTTTGTTTAGTTTTTTTTTTATTTTAGTAATAAAACAAAACAGCACACAAAACCTGACCAAATATTGTCTTTTGTTGAATGCTGCTTTTCGTTTTTTCTTTTTCTTTCTTTTCTTTCTTTCTGTCTTTCTTTCTTTCTGTCTGTCTTTCTTTCTGCCTGTTCTTTCTTTCTTTCTTTCTGTCTTTCTGTCTTTCTTTCTTTCTTTCTGTCTTTCTTTCTTTCTTTCTTTCTTCTCTCTTCTTTCTTTCTGTCTTTCTTTCTGTCTTTCTTTTGTTCTGTTTATATTTTAGCGATAAAACAAAACTACATAAAACTTGACCAAGTCTTGACTTTTGTTGAACGCAGTATTTTTTTCTCGTTTGTTTGGATTTCTCTACGTTTTGTTTTATTTTGTATTTTAGCCATCAAACAAAACAACATATAAAAACTGACCAAATATTGTCTTTTGTTGAATGCTGCTTTTTGTTTTATTTTACTTTATTTCTTTGTTTGTTTCTTTCTTTCTTCGTTTTATGCTTTGTTCTGTATCTTAGTAATAAAACAAAACAGCACATAAAACCTGACCAAGTCTTGTCTTGTGTTGAATGCTCTTTATTTTTTGTTTTCTTTTTCTTTCTTTCTTTCTTTCTTTTTCTTTGTTTTGTTTTGTTTTGTTTTGTGTTTTAGCAATAAAACAAATCAGCACACAAAACCTGACAAAGTTTGGTCTTTTCTTGAAATGCTGTTTTTGTTTGCTTGTTTGTTTGTTTCTTCTTTTTTTCTTCGTTTTGTATTGTTTTGCGTTTTAGCGTTAAAACAAAACAGCACACAGAATGTAACCAAGTCTTGTCTTAAGTTCAATTGCTGTTTTTTTGTTGTTGTTGTTGTTGTTTTTTTGTCTACTTGTTTCTTTTTTACTTTTGGGTCGTTCTGTATTAACTCTTATTGTCCGGCAAGCCGACTCAGTCGGGTTTCCGTCCAACCTGAATGGACGGTGAGCCGACTCAGTCGGCTTTTTCAGTTATCAGACATCTTGATTGCGACAATCACTACTTTTCCGACATCAGCCGGCTTTACGACTTCCTTTACGGCAATAGATACTTCCAAGTTCCTTTCACGCTTTTCTGTGCCGGTGAAGTAGTTTGAAGTTGGATTTAGTTTGATTCTTGTGTTGTGTTTTGAATTGTCATGGCATCGGGTGGGCAGCGACCTATGAGACTGACCGCTGAGCAGGCGGTAAAATTGTTTCAAGAAACACTGGACGGTAGTAATAGCAATTGTATCATCAGTGACAGTGATCAGTTGGTTTCTTTGGATGGTGGTGACACTTCAGCAGGGCCTTCTTCAAAGAAATGACGACTTTCTGAAACTCACCTGACATCATATGATCAGTGAAAAAGTCCACAGATGAGCACAAACTTTTTTTTTAGTGGTTTTTACTTATTTTTGCATCAAATGGTGGTTCTACACTAGAAAATTTGCAGCCACTATAGAAAAGAAAACTCACGAACAAGTTGTGACATGTGTAACAGCTAAGGTGTCTGGTTTTTGTCGTTTTCGGGGATGTGACCTGAAGTCAATTAGAGGTGAAAAGCATCAAAATAAAGCAACAATGACATTTTTGTGGCGGTGAACTTATTGCTAGGATGTCAAGGAACATCTTCTTTTCGTAGAGTTTGGATGTACAAGGATACCTGGTCAGCTATAGTGCTTTGAGTATCAACCATACAACTGTTTTTTGTCTGTGCTGTAAAATATGTCTGTAATTAGCATTTCTAATTATCTCAATATGACAATAATATCAATGTAACATTATTCACAAGATGCACAATTGTATTTTGAACATGGGCATACCAAAATGTCTGCTGTAGGTTGGATACAAAAAAAGTTATCATCATTTTACTGACCTAACCCCCTCTTTGACAATTCGCATAGTGCAAAGCCTTCGGCCAGACTAAAACCCTTACCGGACAATAATAGTTAACAAATAAAGAAAAACAACACAGAAAACCTGACAAAGTTTGTCTCTTGTTGAATGCTGCTTTTTGTTTTGTTTTATCTTCTTTCTTTCCTTCTTTCTTTCTTTTGTTCTGTTTTGCATTTTAGCAATAAAAGAAAACAGTACACAAAATCTTACCAAGTTTTGCTTTTTGTTGAATGCTATATTTCTTTGTTTCTTTCATTCTTTTTTCTTTCTTTCTTTTTCTTTGATTTGTGTTGTTGTGTATTTTAGCGATAAAACAAAACAACACACAATACCTGACCAAGTTATCTCTTTTGTTGAAATGCTGTTTTGTTTTGTTTTGTTTTGCTTTGTTTTACTTGTTTCTTTTTTTGTTTTTGTTTTGTATTTGAGCAATAACAAAACAGCACACAAAACATGACTGAATGCTGTCTTTCGTTGAATGCTGTTTTTGGTTGTTTCATTCTTCGTTTTGTTGTATTTTCTATTATAACAAAAACAAAACAGAAAAAAGCACACAAAACCTGAAAAAAATCTTGTCTTTTGTTGAACACTATCTTTCTTTCTTTCTTTGTTTCTTTCTTTTGTTTTTCTTCGTTTTGTTTTGTTCTGTATTTTTGTTTTACTTGTTTCTTTTTTTTCTTTGTTTTTTTTGTTTTTGTATTTGAACAATAAAACAAAACAGCACACAAAACCTGACCAAGTCTTGTATTTTATTGAATACGGCTTTTTGTTTTGTTATATTTTTTTTCTTTCTTTATTTTGTTTTGTCTTGTCTGGTTATTTGCTTTTGTTTTGCTGAAGGATTCCATTTCCTGCATCTCTCAGAAAAAAAAAGTCTTAACACACTTTGCCATGCTTCAGAACACAGACAGCTCAGGTATCACAGAATCGTCCAGAACATCTGCGCCCAGCAGTGCTAGAGTGACGAATCTCAACTCTCTTAACTGCTTTCTATGACCTTCAGACAATGTGGAAGCGAGTTTACAAGAGACACAAGTCTTGCCAACTTTCTTCTATTATCTGTTTTGACGAAGACTGATCGCTGTTCGAATAATTTTCGTCGGGTTTATGATTTTTATTTTCCTCAGAAACAATGGTCGACAGAAATAGGTTTACTGTCAAGCAAGATCTTAAAGAGATGTTTCATATTCATATTCATATTTACATTCATATTCATATTCATCTTTACATTCATATTCATATTCATATTTACGATCGTTTCTTTGTTGTTGTTGTTGTTGTCACAATGGATATACCATGTGAAAGTCGGGCTGCTCCCATACATGTACCCAATTATCAAATTCTAAGAGAAAGTACACAAGACTTTATCGAACACATACAGGTGAATGGACCAGCAAGGCAGAAACTGATAGGAAAACAAAAATGAAAGAAAACAAAGGAGGAAGAAAGAAACAAAGAGAGTGACAGAAAATAGGACATTTCTAGCACAGGGAAGGTGGGGATACTATATATACTGAAAGAGCCCCAAGGCATCCCCATAGGAAGCGTTTACAAAGCTAAATCCTCGGTACGAGAAGTCTCAACCAAATACCAAACCCCCCCCCCCCCCCAAAAAAAAAAACCGATGTTAACAGAAACGATTTGTTAACAGATCGCATGTTTACACACATAACCTTTTAGCACTGACAGTTATCCACACCATTACACACTCGCGTGACCTTGCTCCCAATGACTTTCCCCTATTCCCACATGTAAAGAAATGTCTCGCAGGAGGAAGTGTCAAGTTCCCGGTCAGCTACCCCCAGCCTCACCCCCACCCCCCATCGACCCCAAAACCTTTTCCCACAGTCTGGCACATTAGGCCTATCGATCAGTTCCAGTTTCAGTTTCAGTTTCAGTTTCTCATGATGACGTCTCCGCGTTTGGAATGAATTCCATATGCACTAACGTCACAGTTGCCATGTGACGGAGAAGATCCAGAATGACCATGGCACAAG
>JAPXFY010000014.1:27226533-27229033 GCA_030674185.1 Monoplex corrugatus | reverse complement strand
CTAGTACTACCACTACGATTACTACTACTACTACTGTTACTACTACTGCCACAACTAGAACTACAACTTCTTCTGCTATTACTGCTGCTACTACTGCTACTATTACTATTACTACTAACAACTACTACTAACAGCTACTACTACTACTACTACTACTACCGCTGCTGCTGCTACCTACTTCTACTACTATCACATCCACCACCACAAACAGCAACCACATCTATAATAATCATTACTATCAAATCTTACCCCACCACAACAACAACTATGATCACCACCGAAAACCCGTCTCCACAAGATTCCACTACCACTCATAATTACTGCTAGCGACTAGAACCAAAGACAAAATAAGTGACCACAGATCCTGACCCCCCTCCCCTCCCCTCCCCGACCCTTCATCCTCCACCACCCCCGCCCCCACCCCCATCCCCCCTCCATCCACCTCCCGTGCCAAAACGATCAAATAAACGAAAGCAAACACTGACCTTTCGTGCCAGGGAGTAATGCTTGATGGCTGCGTACACAATGCTGGTACTGCCACTATCCATCACCTGCAGTGCTGAAGGAATAGAAAGATCATCCACCTCGTCTGTAGAGAAGACACTCATTCACCCAGCTCATGAACCCCGTTCTTTCCCCACTCCTCGAACTTAGCGAACGCACTCCACTGTTGTCACTTGTTATGTTTTGTTTGTTAGAGGCTCTTTCCACTGATACGATTATAGTACACGAGTTTCTCCATGTTGAGATAACTGAAAAACAAAAGACACTTGTTTCTTCTTCTGATGACGACGATGAAGAACTTGCCACGTTTGAATAAAGTATCTAAAATTACAGGAACAATCGTCACGGTGTCCAACTTTACAGAACAGAGTCTCAGAAATCACAGGAACAATTTGAAGAAAGTCTCTGAAATTACAGGAACAATTTGAAGAAAGTCGTCTCTGAAATTACAGGAACAATCGTCAAGATGTCCAAGTTTACAGTACAAAGTCCCTGGAATCACAGGAACAATTTGAACAAAGTCTCTGAAATCAAAGGGGCAATCGTCAAGATGTTCAACTTTACAGAACAAAAGTCTCTGGAATTACAGGAACAATCGTCAAGTTATCCAACCTCACAGACTGTTTATCCACTCAGAAAGCTGAAATTTATTGTATGCAATGTTGGAGTTCCAAAGACGTTTCAGTAACACCTATGGTTTATTTCACTGTTTTCTCTCGAAAATTTTAAGTTCGTCACAACTGAAGAACATCCAGGCGAAAATAATCATTCACACAATAGCTGTCACAGAAATCACTTGTTTTTCGGTGTCATTTTATGATAAACTAGCACCTTCGTAAAACGAAAGTAGCTGATTCTTCGATTAAAACACACCTACTACATCCGACACGGTCTCAAACTCTGTTCTGTAATGATAGTTAATGAAGACAGACGTAAACGATCCAGTAAACGAAACCAAACACACCATTTGTCTGGAACCAGTTCAACGTCACACTTCAACTCCTCGTTCAGCGACGACGAATAACAAGCACCTTCCAAGGGACTTCACTCCAACGCGCAGAAGAGAGACGGTACGTTTGACGTCACAGTCGGTGGGAGTTATCGGAAAACGTTTTGTATGCTCAACGTGGCGTAGTGTGCTTCACGAACAAAGCACCTGCTGGGAAGACACACGAGCTAATCAGTTTTCTCCCCCTGCATCCCCTCTCTTCGCTTCAAGTCACCAGCATCAGGGGGTTCTAACTATTGTTTGTTGGTTTGTTCCTCTGCCGACTCCGGTGTTATTGATCCTTTGTTTAGCTGTCAGATTTGGAGCGGACACGTGCCTGGAGAAAGGGAGAGACACAAAATGGGTAAAAAAAACACACACAGATTCATCACATACACAATCACAATTAAGGCACGTGCTACCCCCAACGAATGACGCCAATTTTTTTTCTAATCTCTCGAAAATATAAATTGGCACGATATCTCACCCGTCTGTTTAATATCTAAAAAATACACGCACAGAAAAAGTGAGCCTGTTTAAAAACTGAAAAATGTACAAAAAGTCACTGAACTGCACAGACGAACAATGGAGTCCAAACCTTTTCTTTTCGAGCCAAGAATTTTTAAATCTTAATTTTTCAGTTCCAGCAAGGTCTTAAACCTCTAAATCTTCTATGAAGAATGACTGTCTTCTCTCTCTAACTCTTCAAATGAAGACCAACTCTCTTCAACCTTTAAATCTTCTATGAAGAACAACTCTTTTCAACTTTTAAATTTTCTTTGAAGAATGACTCCTCTTCAACATTCAAATCTTCTATGAAGAACAACTCTCTTCAGCCTTTAAATCTTCAATGAAGAATGACTCCTCTTCAACATTTAAATATTCCATGAAGAACGACTCCCCAAATCCTGGATTTCTTTTCCATACGAATAGGAATCCAAGACACGATCGCACAGCCGATCTTAGATTGTGAGCTTCAGTAAGCTGTCTTTGGGTACCAGTCGTCGT